>JAWWMP010000171.1:8125200-8157434 GCA_035047865.1 Dendrocincla tyrannina | reverse complement strand
CTTCGTTTCTTGGGTCTGCAGTTTTAGGAAACACTGAGCTATTATAATGATTCTGTTTATTCAGCTTCTACTTTGACAACAAACCAAAGCAGTCCTTCTGTGTCTGCTGAGCTCAGAAATGTACTCAGTGTTCCTCCCATGCTTTGAATGCAACAAGCATGAAATGGCTTCCTTACAGATATTCTCTCTCACTCCTCTTGCAGGCAGTATTTGTGAAGCACAATTAGATATTTATTGTTTCTTCATCTAAATCAGCTTCGAATTCACCCAGTTACAGAGTTTCTATAGCTCCTGGTGCTGTTTCAGCATTAAATCATGCTTTCTTAAAAAAAGGCCAGAACAATTTCAATGAAATGCCCTGTTCCTGTGAGAATTTGTCTCTTTATCGACAGACATGCAGACCTGAGCAATGTGGTGCCACTGCAGTGTAGGTCCTGCCTGTAGGTAAACTCTTTTTGGAAACTTGGTGAATTTCATCCTTTCCTTTGTCCTAATATATATCCCTTTGGTGCAGTCTCTTGAGGATGCCACTGCCTCATTTAGTAACATCCACCTACCAGGGAGTAGGATTCAGTCTACCTGATTTTGGATATTCTCTGGACAATGGGAAAATAAACAGGCAATGAGAAAAATAAGCAATTCTTATTTCTTTACCGAGAAAGAGAAATGATAGCATTGAAGAACCTATTTCCATTGTATGCAAGGGAGATGCTTAAATGTTACTATCTTTGCTATCTGGATTAAGTGGTTGCACCTTGGTGCTTTTGTCAGCTCTTATACAACTTCATTAATAGCTCCCTGATTTGTAATTAGATAATGCCAGCATACAATCTGTAAGTTTCCCTGCTGTTATCACCTTTATTTCTTCTTTTCGAGTTATCAAGTTTTCCATTGGAAGTGTGCACCATTTTCACGCAGAAAGTCCCCATGCACCATGGAAGGAAGCAAGACATAAAATGCTTTGGATATTCCATTCTAAGGAAAAAGCTGGTGTGTTTTAATTCTTTCCATCAACAAATGGCCTGTTTCCTTGAACTTATGAATTTTTTGAGTCATCCATGACCTTAAAGGACAGACAGCAAAACCAACCACTCCAGAAATGAATAAGGAGCTGCAAGTACACTTGAGATTGCCGTGCTTTTAATGTAAGTTCCCTGTTTCATGGTCAGATCAGGATAGTTTAGTACAAAAATGTTTTGAAGATGAAAGGCCAAAGGCAAGGGCCAGGGAACTCCAGCCCCATCATAAGAGCTCTGCATGTTTTTTAAAGCTCTGCAGTTTTTCAGTGGCCCTGAAGAGCTTATACACATAAGAACAGGTTTATTTAGACCCTGGATCCAGTTGCAGGAGAAGGTTGGCAGGGCCTGGAGCTTTACAATGAACAGGACTGAAATCCTTTCTTTTCAAGTTGTCATTTAACACTTGCATCCAGCCCCTTTGGGGACTTCAGCCTTGCACAGTAACTCAGCCACCACTGAGGCTACTTCAATGTGAGCTTTCATGCAGGGGATGAGTCAGCTGGTAAAATTATGTTACTCTGAAATTAGTTTGGTACTTAGCATTTAATATTCTTCTCTTTTGCTCTGCAATTAGCTTTTGCTAATGCAATTTAATCTATTTGTAACATTTCTTGAAAATCATAGTAGACATGATTTGAAACGAAGTTAAATCTCTTGAACTTTTCCTTATGTTAATTTGAAATGCCAACAGGGCACCAACTGCTGTGAAAATTAATGAATGAGCTACACTAGGCTGTCTTTCATTTCCCTGTTATGGCTTCACACTCAGAGAGCATATGTGCCAACCAAACTATTCTCCAACACCATAGATGATGCTGGAGAGACAAGGATTTTGTTGCTGGTGGGGCTGAATGGTCAGATTTGTGGGTCCCAATTTCTTTGTCGGTATGCTACGGAGCACAGGTCACAGGAGATGCAACTCCCCTCAGAAAGATGTTTTTTCTTTTAAATAAATGTTTTTAGAATTGTGGGAAAGGTTAGTAAACTAAAAATACAAACCACTGTGGTAGCATTTTTCTCAAAGTCTTTTCCCCCTCATTTAAGGATTCTCAAACATGACAACTTTCTTAGAAGTGAGGGCCATTTGACTGTGTTACTTCTCAGACACTAAGCTGCAAAAACTGTGTAATGCTACTGCAGGTCTAGAGCTGAATTAACTTATACTGTGCCCAGGAATTTTGTTCAGAATGGCAGATTGCACTTTTTCCTTGTCCTGAAGAGCTGGGGAAGTGGTTGGTCATAACAGTAAAAGCAGAACTCCTGTGCAGCAAAACGAATTAGATGAAAGTTCTTGATTTCTTAGAAATGCTTGTGAGCCAAAGGAAAATAAATACATGCACATAATTTCTTGGATAAAGTCTGTCATCATATCCATTAAAGCCCAGTTGCTGAATCTCAACTATTTTATCATAATGGTCGGAAGTGCTGTATTGAGGGCTTTGAACAACAGCTCTGCCATTGTTCTCTGCTGAAATTCCCTTTGCAATTCTGTGTTTGGCTTCTTTCCTTCAGACACCACAGAGCTTACTTGATTGTGTTCTCACTAATGAAGTTTTAATGTCTTTCTATTTAAGCACATGTGTATGTTCCAGTATAGTCTTGACACCACATACACACTGGGTCACGGACTTAGGTGGGAAATTCACTTCTTAACTGGAAATATTAAATATGCTTTCTTTGTTTCACTGTTTTCAGTCTTTAATAACAAATGAAAATAAAAGGAGATAAAACTCTGACACAACACTCACTCCTAGATAAATGATCAAATAAGAAATTTTAGTTACACCCAGATTAAATAAATGGCAATAAAAAGCAATATTTTTTTTTTATGCTCTGCATTGCAGTCATATAATGAAAAGACTAATTGGATTTGGACTTGGAAAAATGCCACTGCTGTGCTCCAAAAACTGAAAACATTGAGTAATCTGTGACTTAAAATAAAAGTTTGGGGTAGATGTGTTCTGGCTATTGTAATGCAAAGGATTCACCATTTCTTGTCTGACTAGGGCTTGATATTTACAGGGCATAATGGCAATGTTTTGTGGATACATAGGAGCTGTGAACTTTGTTTGATGGAGACAAAATGAAAGAATGTTTAAAGGCATATTTTAGAAATGGGACATGAAGAGGCTTGTCAGAATGAGAATTGGTGATGGAATCAGTGGCGGGGGAGTTGTTCTGACTTGGTCAAGCCAAGGCAGACACTTTTCCTTTGTGTCACACAGAGTAGCTGTCTCTGAGAGTGTCTGTGCTGCATCCAAGGACAGAACAAGGTTGTTCTCATGTCATTTTTCATTGCTTTTCTAGGTAAATGGCATCCTTTCTCTCTGCTTGTTGTCAGACACCAAACTGATCTCAGACATAATTTATGGGTGTGATTTATCCATCAACACCCCTGTCAAGCTGAATGCTTAAAAAGCAAGTTTTAAAAGTCTGGAGAGGGACGTATAAACAGCACATGTTAACGGAGCAGTTTCCGGACTGTTTGCTCACAGAGGTTTCAAACGGGCATCTGACTTTGTGCCTTCTGGAAGCACCAGCTGTGCAGGTGATTGCCCAGAGCAGCCTCGGTGGGCAGGGATGCAGCAGTGAGGGTTGCCCAGCTATGGGGAAATGTGCAGGGCTTTGTGTATCTAAACTGCACTGAGTTGCTTTGATTGCTTAAAACTGGTACTCCATAGGACACTTGAGTGGTCAATTCCCACATCATTTGTACTTAACATTCCTGGGTAAGTTAGTGGATAATTAAATATCTTTAAAAGAAATTGCTGCGAGTTAGATTTTATGAGATTCGTAATGGAAGTTGTTAGGTCAAAAGTGAGAAATGGTTTAAGAACAGGTTAGACCAGTCCACTCTTTTGGGGTTTCTGTGAAGCATCCCGGTCTTTAATCTTGGGTCACCAGGCCCTATGTGCGAATACTGTGGTCAGGTTCACTATACCCATATTCTGTTTCTTATGCTTTTTTTTCCCCAGTGTTTGCAATCTGTCACTGTTTCTCTCCTTAATGCTGTGGCTTTCAACATCAGTTGTTTTGGACTGATACAATTCTTTTCAAAATATGTTTTTCCTCTAAAAAAAGCCCAATTTATTTTTATTTTTTTAAGATAAAAATTCAAATATTGTATGTGAAAATATCAGAATGAAATATTTCAACATTTCTGATCTTGTTTCTGAAGATTTTTTCTTTTTTTTTTTTTTTTTTTCATCTGAATGCCTTGGACAGTTTCTCTCTGAAATTCCTGAATACTATGGTTGATTCAAGCCTAAACTTAAAAGCAATAGATCAAAATATATAACCTAATAGTATTTACTGTTCTGTACTGCTTAAGCAGAATCTAAACTATATTTCTGGTACACAAATGGTATTTCAGTATAGTCTGCATTGAAATGTATTTTGTAGTGCCCTGTATAAAAAGATAGAAAAGCTACTGAGATGACAGTTGTCATCCCTTCAGTTGGTCAAGAGGTGGGAGTTGTTGAGACAGGGCTGGCCATGGATGACATTTTGATTGGTATTGCAGCATCTTGTAGGTAGGGATCTGTCAACACTTCTTTTATTAACTTTGGTGTTCAGGCAGACACCAGGTTGAAATTTCATGCTTAACCAGTCCTTGTTATTTAAATTGTCTAAGCTCACAAAAATAGTTTAAGAAAGTTTCTTTCCAAATTTGGAGCTACTACAGACAGAGGAACAACAACAGGAAATAAAATGTTTCTGGCTGATACACACACTGTGCTCTTACTCTCAGTATATCAATCTGTTATTTTATGTAATGTTATTTTCCATCTGTTATGTTTAACACATGCTATTTTGCATGAGAAGAGGGGCTTTGGTGTTGCTTTTAATTCTGAGATTATCAGGGTGCTCAGAAATGCTGTTAACTATTTTTCATATTGATTGATTTGTTAGGTCACATTCTCTGCTTTGTGTCTGTGCGCGACTCGAACCTAACTAAGAGCAGAATAAACATCTCTTCATCTTAAATTATGAATCCATAAGACTGAAGCGAGGAATGATTTTGGTCTTGCATAATATGAATAATGCATGTAGCACCATTGTACACATCCTGCATATTGTGGAACCAGAATGTACTGTTATGTTAATAAACATAACCCTCGCCATAACTGTTCTGAATGCTTTATTGCCAGAAGAAATTGTGATCCCAAGGCCATTCAGAGATGTCAGTCTTATTACTATCACCAATTATTAAAACTTAAACTTGCAGCTATGTTATCCCCTCTCTCCATTTGACATGGGTAATTAGTCAAAATCTCTGGGTCTTGCAGGCTGTTTTTGTTAGGTTGTTAAGGAAGTTGGTTGTTTCTCATATGCAATCTTATTTAATTAAAAAAAATGTAAACACAATGAGAGTAAAACAAGGGATACATAAATCCCTTGCATTTCTCAGCTGCTTTCAAACTATATTGAACCCTAAATCTTTGCCATGTCAAGTGTGCTCCTAAGGCTGTGGGAGTTACTTCCAAGCCAGTGTCTTCATTTCCTTTCTCTGTGCTCATGCAGTTCCCCTCATTCCCACCCAAAAATATCTGCTTTCAGCCTAGTTTCTGGCTGCATCAGTATTCAGGAAAAGCAGCTGCAGCCTCACAGCTGGCTGTGTTTCCTATTCTCACCTTATTCTTTGTGGTGCTCCTTTGGATTTTGCCTGAGAGAGCCTATGAAGGCTGAAAAATGCTGTTGGGAACTGGTGAAGGAGCTCTGGCCCAATGTGGTACCACACAGCTTTGAGCAACATATGGATGTTAGCGTGCTGATTTACCTAATTAGGGTCAAAGAGCAGTAAATTACGGATTTAAATGGCTTGGAGACTTTGTCTCAGCCCTCACATGCATAGATTTGACAGTGAAGAAAATTCAGACAAGTTTGAAATTATAACTTAATGAAGATGAGAGACAGGGGAACTCTTCTGTCAGCAATGCTTTTGGTAACAACAGGAGCCATGGTGGGAGAGAGGGGGAATAGTTGTCCTTTTACTTGCTCTGATAATCAAGGAAAATAAACTACTCTGCTCTAGAATGGGTTACAAGCTTTGTCCTTAAAGCAAGTAAGTTTTATGATATTTTGCTAAACTGGTTAAATACTCTTATTCCAGAAGAGCCACTTTTTTTTCTTTTGGGCTTTGTCTTGTTTTATTTCTATTTTAAAGTTGTGTGCAAATAAAATAGTCAGCAAAGTTTGTAAGTGAACCTAATTGCTACATTCACAGAGAGATGAAACAGTCTGGCAACAAAGTGGGTTTTCCAAAGTTGCAGCAGATATTTTCCTTGGTGGGAAATGTGAAAGACTTAATTACCTAGTCATAGTAACAACACATTTAAAAATTTTTGTTTGTTTTAAGCCATTAGTTCTGGGACGTTTATTCTTAACTAATTGTTACCTTATCAGGAAGGGCATTGACATTAAAAAAGGCTGTTTATGATCACTCAAAGGTTAGTTTAGCTGATAAATCTCCTTGGTCTGGGTATAAAAAGTGGAAAAGGTGCCTTTTATCCTCATCAATGTAGCAAAGTTATGCTTTTCTTTAATTCCATTGCTTCAGAAATAATTCTTATTATGGAACTATAGCTTTTAAGGACCAACTGGGACATTTGATCATTGACTCTGACCTTGTGTGGTAGAGGGTATGGAATTTTACCTTATGTTGAACCTGTTAACTTCAGCTCCATCATGGTATATATTCTACAGAGGTCTTCAACCTTGGTTTGAAGCCAACAAAACATGATGAATTAATAGGTTTTATGGTAGTGTGTTCCAGAAATTAAGCATTCATGTAGACACAAATGTGTGCCTTGTTTCTTAAGCTTACTTATGCTAATCCTTAGTGTGTAGCCCCCAGTTTTGCTCATAAGCGAAGGAGTTCTTTGCATTTTTCTACAGATTTTCAACAGATCCATTTTCTACCAGAGCTCCTCTGACAGAGTGTTTGCATGGAGGGTTGCTGAGGTTGCACTACAGCCCGGTGACAGTGACGTATAACTGAGGGTTCAGTGTTAATTTGGTTTATGGTTACATGTAATTGTTTACCAAGCAACCTGTCACCCTTGAAGGTCAATGTCATTAACTTCAGTGCAGATACAAATCATGACCAACTTTTAACCAGAAAGCTCGTCTTGACATGACATTGTAATTGTGCTCTTGGGTGAAATAAAAATAGCATGGAAGTACCAGGTGAAAAAATTAGCAACTAGGGATTTACTTTTTTAATTCCTCTAGTTGAAGTCTCCAATGTAAAATCCTAGAGCTCTGCCACAGCTATCCAAGGTATAGGGTAATCATGGGGAGACTTTCCCTTTTGATGTGCTGTTCATTTCATTCTTTCAGTCATTCTTTAATTCACTTTGGCTTCCCTTTGGGACCCCTGCACGGTTCTTAAAAGTGTGTCCACTCTAAACTGGATTCTTCACCCATTTTGGCCATGTCAAGTATGGCTGTTACTGATTTTGCTTTCCACCAGTGGCTATAGCAACCTTTACTTTTACCTAGAAGAATGTTTTCCAACAAAGTACTACAGGTTTTCTTGTCTATACTAAATACCCTCCTAAGTTTTCTTCCTGTTTTTTATTGGTTTGGGGCGTTTTCTTGTTTGTTTTTTTGTTTGTTTGTTTGGTTTTGGGTTTTTTGTTTGTTTTTTTTTTTTTTTGGTTGGTTGGTTTTTGTTTTGTTTTATTTTGGTTTTTTTTTAAATTTCTTTAATGAGAACATACTTTGGGACTCTTGCCCCATCAAAGATGATGCTGAGAGAAAGGATGGCCTAGTAGATACTATTTTTAATGGAAAATATGTGAACCTTTCTCTTCTAATGTCTTCATTCTTTCCTGGCTTAGGCATAAAAATGTAAAGCTTGCAACAAAACATCTAAGGTGTCACTGGCTTGCATTTTTTGTTTCTTTCCAATAAGGAATGGCTTTTCTTCAAATATTCAAATATTTTTGTTGGCTTCTATACTTCCAGCAAGTTTCCTCACAGCATGCCAACCAGTGAAACAGAAGTAACAGGTAATGAGCAGAGTATGAGCAAAGTATTCGTGTCTGGATTTACTGCTCTTGGTTGCAATTTAGCATTGGTATTTGCATAAAGAGAATTAGTTTAGTAAGTTGTATTTAAAGATTTATGGCATTGTGTGAAGATGGAGAAGTTCTTTGCCACATATTCAAGGCTGCTTCATACCTTTGCACAGAGGCTGAAGTGAAAAAACAAAACCTGAAAAAGAGCCAAAATAAAAGAGTCTCTACAAAGAGCTAAACCAGAACTTGCAGGATATGAGGGCTGGTTGTCTTCATAGTGTTGTCATCCTCAGTATAAAAGTGAGCTGAGCTTTATCAGTCAAAAAATTCAGTGAGGCAACACCTTAAAAGAGCAGGAAGAGATGTTGGCTAATTAGAAAAAATTACTAGCAGATTTCTTTGTCAGAGTCAAAGTACTGTGTTCACTAATTAACAAGTTTTCCGTTTATACATGTTGGGCTTGGCCTTAGAGGTAGCAGGTGGGGGTTACAGTCCAGCCACTGATTTCTGGATTCTATCATCACTTATTCAAAAGCAGGAGACACAACTTTTCTTGCTTATTCACTGAACTGAATGTCATCCTTAGGCTGTTCTTCTGGCCCTCAGTTTGGAAGAATGCTAATTACTTTCTAATTGCAGTAAGCTGGCATCGAATCAATCTCTACTCAGACAAAATTTCCATGCCTGTCAGACAATAAAAGACTTGTATGTTGATAAACTCCTTTGATTTTGCTTAGAAGTTACACATTCAAATCTCCTTTAAAATGTGGTTTCCATTTGAGGGAAAAGAAATATATTTGTAAACTTATCTAATTATAATTGTATAGCAGTCTTTAAAAGAAAACTAATTTCTCATCAAAAGAACATCTCTAGAAAATGCTTTCTCTTTAAAGTTTGTTACCTTGACAACCAAAACAAGGCTGAGAAGAGAAATATTTGAGCCTAAAAAGTCTTTTCAGATTTTTCAATCTTTTTATTGGATCTTTTTTAAAGGGAAATACAGGGGAGAAATAAAAATGGTACCCAAACTAAGATCAGAGTCCTGTTATGCATAATTCGTATAAAGATGGAGCCTCTTCACTTGCATTTTTCTGAACTCCTCTCTGTTTTCATTGGTGTAAATCATGGAAAATCTGGGAGAGCTCTTTGGAAGCATCACTATTGTTTGTGTGTTTTACATTAAGCTCTTAACTTTGTCTTGCTTTCTCGCATGTTTCCTCAAAGAGTTTTTTTAAGGTGTGAGAGGCTGTCTGGAGAGCCTGCCCTTGTATCTATGAGTAATTGCAATATTTAATACTGCGTAGGATGTGGAGTCACGCAGTGTGGTCTAGTGCACAATTAACATCTGTTGGGTAGTTTATTCCTCTGGCGTTTCTCCAGCTCATGCTGAGAATGTGAGTACAGAATAAGTCAAACAATTTGTCCAAGTTCTTCAACCAGGTAACAGTGGCTTGTGGAGGATTTGAGCAATTACATACATTTATGCACTTGGGTGTTAACAAGTGACTAGTAAAATAAACATTTTGTGAGTACTGCAGAATATCTCTGTAAAGGTTTCCTGGTAGGTTTATGTATGGAAATTACTGAACTCTGGAATGTTTACATTTGTCAGAGTGCCTAGTTCATTAGCAGGAAAGAATAATCAATACATTAAGAGGAGGGGGGAAAAGGAGAACTTCATTCTGATAACATAGATCCAACTGCTAATCTAAAAATGAGGAAGAATTTGCTGGGTTTATTTTTCATTATGTTTAAAAAAATGTCTTGTCTATTTTGTTCTCTTTTTTGTACTCATTCAGCTTTACGTAAAGCTATTAGATGAATTTTTATGTTCCACCTATACCTGAAAAAACGCATGTTTTATTAGATAATAAAATGTGTAAAAACCTCTTCTACATTCTGTAGAGAACTGGAAGCTGTCCAAATTGCTGCAGTAATGCAATTCTGGACAGTGGTCATGGAATGAGCTCCTGTAGCAGTTTCTTCTGGTTGTTTCAAAAGTTTGAAACTGAATGTTTTGAAACAGTGGAAAGAAACAATAAATGTGCTGCTAAGCACTGATTCAGTTGCTAGAGTTGCTGCTTTACTTCAGTCCTTAAAAATATTTATTATATTAGTGTCTGTAATATGACTGGGGTTAGGTGTGGAATGTCTTGAGAATTCCTGCAAAATAGTTTATTTTATGGTTTGTGTCTGGGTTGGTTTTGTTTGGTGGCCTTTTTTTTTTTTTTTTTTTTTCTTCTTTAAGAATAAAGAGATTTTCTCTTTACTTTATCATGGTCAGAATATTAACACAGCTGTGCAGTGCCACAACAGGGGAACAGAGATATCCGTGTTATAACATGCTGTCTCAACAGTTAAAGGATCAGATTTTCAAACACAGATTAATTCAAAATTGCTCCATTTCCATCCACTTTGGGCAGAACCCCAGTTTTTGATACACTTAGAAGTACGAAGCAGCCACTTGAGCTTTGCAAGTCCATGCCCAGCAACCCTGAAATGGCCACTTGGCTGCTCCCACTGCAGGCATCTGACTCTACTCAGTACCACAGCAACTTGAAGACTTGAAGCAACAAAAACTCGGACTACTCCAGCAACAAAGCCCCACTTCATATGAAGTGAGGTCATCAGAAATCTTGCCTTTGGGGTTTCTCTGTTTATTATGACCAGAAGCACCACTTTGGGCCTTTGCATACATGGGCAGGAGGAGCAAGAGAGGCTCTATTTGCTGCTGGCAAATCCAGCAATAAAGGAGAACTAGGGATGCAGCATGTTCTGGCTCAAATCCCTGCTCTGAGCTTACTGGAGAGTGGGAGACCACGTGCTGCTTTCACTTGCCCTCAAAATGGGCAATATAATGACAGTAATTGCTGATGTCCTCAAGATTATTCAAAATTTATGGTTCTAGGTGACTTTGATTATCTTTGAACTGGTTCCTTGGAGAGAGACTTTACATTTGGGCAGAAATAGAAGTCTTAAGAGCATCACACTGGTATCTTTAAAGGATTATAAATGGATAATTTTCCCAGCTTAATCCTTTGATCATGTCTGCCTTTTTGCAGATCTTCAGTCACTTTTCATCAAATGGGTTACAAATCTTTTTCTTTGAGGCTTTCATAGGTTACCTTCAGACTGCCAATGGTTTCTGACCGGGTATTGCTTTTTATCTTCAGGGAACTTACCAATAATGTTTCCAGCTGTCATAGTTATTTTAATTTGATGAATACACTGGCTATGTGGGATTCTTTTATTGTTGATAGTGATACTTTATTTAAACTATAAGTCCTACTCCCAATAATATTTTTCTGCTTGCATGTCTGTGTGTAGTCTTGAGGTAGTAGCTTCCAGTTTCTTTTTGTATCCCTAAACCAGTTTGAAATTAAAATATGTTAGTACATATGTGCTCCATTACAAAATGGACTTTCAGGATTTCATTAGCATCTGGTGTGTTGCTTAATGTGTTCTTGTAAAGCTAATTAAGTGTTATGCTATAACCTATAATTGTATTTTATTTTTTTCTTAGCAGTACAGCAGGCTGTTGCAGGAAAGAAATAAGTGAATGATGAAGAACATCATTATGTGCTTTATTTAGATCTTCCGCACTCTCTTTTAATATCAACAATAATCACCACAGTGGCCAGATGTGTAAAAGTCTAATTTGCCGATGCAGTGAGCTTATTATAAGTCTAGAAGAATTGAGTAGTATCTGCAGATGCTCTGCATTTTGAGGCTCAGATCTGTAATGACTACTGTTTCTTAATTTTAAAACAAGCCAGTGAATCAGCTGTTGTTTTTAATATGTGCTGTATAGCATAATCACACTATCTGAATTACCTACCAGCAGCAGTGGCCTATGTCATTGAGCTTTGTTGAACCCAAATTTACTCAGCCCAACAACTACTGTAGCAGGCTGTATTGAGTATAAAAGGAGGACTTTGGGATGTGTTGAGCTCCCACTGAGATCATCCTCGATAGGTTAGATCACCTAGCTCTGGACTCAAACAACTCTGAAGGCACAGCGAGGTTTTCAGCTGGCATCAGTGAGCCCAACCTGAGGTCACTAAGTTCGGCCTTCTTCCAAAAAACTGAAGGAACTTCAGTTTCATTGGCCTCCCTAGACCAAGATCTCCTTACTCTCTCTTTAAAAACCTTTAGGATTCAGGCAGTCACCTCCAGTACTTCGTACTTAAAATTTGAGCTCATTGTTATAGTCAAGTTTCTTTCTAAATTTAAGCAACTTCATTTTATTCATGTTTCCTCAAAAGATTCATGTTACCTGGACTTCTGATTTTTCTTTTCTTCTCAATGTTTTGGAATAATCCCATGTGAAGTTCTTGAATTCATCTATTTAGCCTTAACATATTCATCTACCTTTATCTTGTTTCCACAAATTTTGAAATGGAGAAAATGACATTACTCTGCCATCAAGGTCTTTTGAGGATACATTCGTAGAAGATTAGGAATCTCTCTAATAATATTTTGTAAGCCCCTAAAGCAGTCAGAATGGGATGTAACCATCACACTGAAAAGCAGGTTTAATGTGTATTTTGCACACCTGTTGTAAATGAATTATATATGTGAAATTAAGGTGTTGGCTTATTTATGTCTTTGCTACAAAATGTTTGTGTTTTTTTTGGGCCGAGGCAAGAGTGAAGATCCCACAGTATTTGAGCAGCTTTCACCCAGGGTTGCAGCAGTCAGCCAGCACAGGAAGAGAGAATGCAGGTTTCACTCCTGGCACGCTGCTGAACCTTTTCCCTGCAACCAGGGAAGGGCGCATTTAGTTGTGGATTGAAGATCCTGGCGTGAGAGGTACTGCTGAAATACTTGGGCCTCAGGTTCCCCATTGTGTGGCTGCTCAAAGGAGGGAGCACTGTGTGTTACAAATACAAGTTCTACCTCAGATGAAAAATGTCTGCTCTTCAAGGCTGCAGGTCTTGGATTAAAATTGTAGATGAGCACAATCTTTTATGAAAGGGAAGACATAGTCATGAACTGAGCACGAGACTTACCCACATTATGTGAGGTTTCCCCAAACAATTTCACCTCTGTCAGTCTTCAATGTCTGCTGTTCTCATTCAGTGAAACTCCACATTTTCCTATTTAACTGACCAGAGTGGACTACGTAAGTATTTTAGCAAATATTGGCTTTCTGGTGGTAAACACTGGATCTTCCCTCTGAAATCTGCCAAAACCTACAATGGCTCAAAGGAACTGTACTGTGCTGAACCATGTAATGCCCTCATGAAATGTCAGGTCCAGAATAGGATGAAACACCTATAATCTTGTTGAGTGGTCGCTCTGCTCTAAGGACTTGATCCATGCCACTGGATGAAAAGCTTTTAGATCAGCCTGTTCTCTTATGTAGACCTTATTCTGTGATTTTTAATATGCATTTGTTTTTTGCAATCCAGACTGCATTATCTGGCCATTCTTCCATGGCATCAAAGAACCAAAGAAGTAACAGATGAACTAAGACAAAGAAAAATAATTTAAAGTTTGCAGAAGTTGTTTGCTCACTGATTGTCTGTCCTTTATGAAATGCCATCCTTGCTGGCATCTGAAGAACCAGCACCACAGTCCAGTGCCCTTCTGGCCTGACAGTAAAAGAACAGGAAGGAAACAAAAGAATAGCAGTGTATACAATTCTCTTTGTTCCTCAGCAATACCACAAGGTTATTCCTTGCCTGAAAGACACAGAATAAACTATGGCAACACAACAGTGGCTCTGGCTGAAAAGTCCTGTGTGCCCTACATGTCGTGGAGCACACTGTGATGCTCTGTAATGCTTCTCTTGGTAATCAGCACTGATAAAATCCTTGCAGGCTTCCTGGGCTGCAGTGCCACTCTCAGCTCTATGAAATCATGCTGGGCACTTGCTCTAGTGTAAAATGGAACAGTCTTCTTTCGCTCAGCTGTATCAGGAGTTTTTTCTAAACCTTTGAAGGCATCTTAGCATAAATTATTGCTCACTAGCTGGAGTTTAACCTGTATTGTTAAACAGCTACATAAAATGTAACTCAGCAACTATTTATAGGTTGGTTTATTTGTGTTCAGTAATACAGGTGTTTTCAGACTACTTGTTTAGGTGAAGGCAGAGACAACAGGGAGGAAAAATATGGATTATTTGATATTATTTTAAAATATTTTTATAAAAAACCTTACATTTGCCTCAAAACACCAAGAAAAAAAGCTGACAGCTGGTAGCTTATGACTGAAAGGCAAATAGAACAGATGACATTACAGTCATTCGTTGTCCATGATACAAATGCAAATACATTACTACAATGAAATGCTTGGAAGAACATTGTTCCTGGGCTTTTAGATAAACTTGTCCTAACAACTATTCAGTGTCATCAGTTTCTAGTTAGTGATGTATTCCGGTTTGTCAGATATAAGATACTTTTAATGAATCATCTGGGGAATTCAGACAAAAAGTTTTTAGAAATTAAATTTCTGGCTTTTTAAACTGCAGTGATTCAATGCAATTGAAGATATAATTACACTTGGGATAAATAGTTGTATTTCTTATGTTGACAGTGTTCCTGCTTAGCCTCCCTGAAGACCCTTGTTGATCAGTGGTTTCTGAAAAAGATGAGTTTTAAGCCAAAGATTCTGACCTGGTTAAAGCTTTTGAAGTGTTGCTGTTGCCTGGAGTTATTCCTTATTTACAGGAAATTAGTCTATGACCCACAGAACAGCTTTTCTACCAGCATTGGCTCTGTCCCTGCAACTCCCCAACCTTGCCCTTTGCCAGTCCTCTTGGGATGTGGAACTAGAACTGGCAGGCAGGGCCATATCTAACAGTTTCTCACAGTTTCCCTCAAGGCAGTTTCTCTTCAGCTGTGCTGTCGCTGTAGAGGCTAATGTCTGATTTCAGCTTCGAGCACTATGAGAATATACCATTTACATATGCTTTTCTAGTTAATCTGGTTTTGAGTATCATATTTTCACACCTTTACCCAGACAAACTGTAATTTTCTTATTCATTTCTGCATACAGAGCTGAACTTGACAGCCAGCTGTTTGCTTTGCTTACTGACATTTGCCAGCAAGTACATCCCTAAAGGAACAATAGTGAGTTTTCTTCCTGGGATGCCAGATTGTCTTTGCCCTCGAATGCAAAAGGCATCATGAGGTAGAAGAAAGTCATCTCAGAGGCTTTAGAAACTTGCTGCTTGGTCACTACTCTGGAAACTCATCTCTAAGTTCTTCCCCTGGCACTGGAAGTATGGTGGCAAAGCAGCAGATGGGAAAAGGAGTCATACAGCAGATTTTTGTGGCACCCCAACAGCCCACTGCTTGCCCACACTGTTGAGTGCCTTAAATTAATGTCATAATTTAAACATGCCCAATAGGAACATTGTGTTATCTAGGGGTGTTGGAGCTTCCTGACACTGCAGGAATAAAGGAGAATCAAAGTCTTAATGACCCTTAACATATGTCTTAGTCCATTAGCCACTGTTGGGGATAACTATGCTACAAAACTAACATTCCTAGACTTGTTCTCTAGACAGTGGGGAGAGACGAGATTTGAAACAACTCTGTTAGGCTCCCAATCTGAATTGTTCTCTGAAGAAACTCATCTCCCCCCACCAGGTGAATGGGAAGGGTGCCAGGGCTCACTGGGCTCAAGTTGGCTTTCATGCCTGCTGCTGGGCTCCTGCCCCAGCTTGGAGCTTCCCCCACTGAGCAGTCACAGAGAGTGCCCTGCTCGGTGAAATTAAGCTGCAGAAAAAGTCTGTATTTTGCTCTACAAAACTGACACAGCTAATTTGTCTTAATTTTGTGAGAGTATACTTATTTCTCTGATAACAAATGGAAGCATTCTGGTACATGCCAAGCAGATATACTTTTGCAGAACAAGTTGATAGTCCAGGAATAGTCTTTTCAAGATATGTGGTGATGCACGTTTGAGACATTATGATTATAAATGAGCATCTACAGTGAAAATTAGCAAGCTAGTCTGATTTATTAAACCTGTATTTGGATTTTACACATACACCTGCTGTTGAATCAATTATTGCTAAGCTCTGTTCACTGTAGTATAAATTCAGTACAATGATTAATTCCAGTATGCTTGTTTGATGTAATAGGGAGCTATTTTGTAGTATCTAGGGCACAGCTAAATCAGTTGTGATTTCATGTTAGCTACTGTATATCTAATATTACAATTTTACTTGTAGTTTAAGAACAAACTAAAATTAGACAGGAAGGAACACTCATCTTCGTTTCTAGATAATTCTGAAAATAACCAAGTTCAAAAAGTATTTCAATTACTTAGTACTGACTGCACAAATGAATCTTTTCCATTTAAGAGAATTTGATTTGTAACTGATTTGGTTTGCATCTTTTTTTTTTTTTTTTTTTTAACTCTCACTTTCCTGCTGTACTAGGTCAGGCTTCTAAGAGAAGATCCTTTTTGAATATTTTCCCAAAACATAGTCATCGATGTTACCATTTATGCAGGGTAATTTTAGCTGGCAAATTTTTTTATGCCTGACTCTTGAGTTTATGATTCTAGATTAAGCTTTCAGATTATATTTCTCTCAGAAACAAACTAACAAAAAACAAAAGAAAAAGGCAAAAAGCAAAGGCAGACAAAAGTTATAATAATATTCTGATTTCTTGGGTATATGTTATTTAACTAAATGGTGACTACTTTGGTTTCTGTGCATCTGTAATCAAAACTGAATATCTCCTACTGGGATAGCCTGGACTACATATTTATGTTCAAACCTGTCACACTTCCACGGTCCCATCATGTAAGACTTTGCCTGAGATCATGTAACACAGGGAGTGGTCCTGCCTTCCTGCTGCTTTGGAAAGTAATGTGTGTCTGTGCATATGTGGGTCTGCAATGCTGTGGTTCCTCTTGTGTTTCCTGTACTGACACCTGGGATAGATCACCTCTGCTGGTGCTGATTTTTGTCAAGGGAGATACCCTGTGACTGTACACCCAAGATTTGAGGTGCCTCTGCTGTGGAAAGGGTACCTAAGTCAGTGGGTTGCAAAATAAATCTTAGGTTGAAAGCCAGGATTGGGCTGACCTGGGCTGTTTGCTTAAAAACAACAACAAACCAGTAATAAAAATAAAAAGAGCCAAATGAAAAGTCTTGTTAGGGGAGATGTGAAGTCATATTTTTCCAAAGATAGTTCAAGAAGACTGGTTTCCACAGAGGCTGTATAGATCATATCCACTGCATGGACTTCATCTTAAAACTGAATTTGTATATTTTGGAAAAAAAAAAAAAAAGGCATTTTCCGGATGTGTAATACTTCTTGAGGCTATTGCAGCTGAAGTACGTGATGGCTGGAACACTTGGCTGTGGGGAGAGATGTTGTAAGCTTAATTAATAAACCTTTACGAGACTCTCTGAAATAGAAAACAGCAATGTTGGAATTCACAGTGATGTGGACTAATCTCCTCCTCAAGGCTCATGTGGTGGCCAGAAGACTCCTCAGCAGTTTGGGCAGATTTTAGAACTATCTTTTATTTTTGTCACTGGACTGAAAGTGAGATCTGTCTTTTCTTGCCAGATTAGCTGAAGATTTCAGGACTGGTGTTAGGGAAATATCTGAGCTTTCCTATGTCATATTTAATGTCACTGCACTTGTTTAATTACACTGCAGATAATGGGGTGTGATGTTCAACAGTCCTGGTGCCTCACAACTACGTAATGAGTACAGGATTTTTCCCCGGGATGTTGGGAGACTTTCAATAGGACTGACAAGTCTGAAAATTAGAAAGATTTTCCTGAAGTGAGTAAATGATTTCAGGCTGAAATAACCATAATTGAAAATGCTAAAATTTCTAATTTTCCATATGTTTGGCAATGTTATTGTCATCACTGCCGTGATAATCAGGGCACCAGGAAGTTAACAAACATTTAAGAATTGAGCATCATTTAGAAAGACTCGTTTATAAGGGATGTGCAGTTCTCCCACTGTCTGCTTTTTAGCCTCTAACTGCAGTGGTGGATGAGAGCATCTGGTTGTTTTTCTGCAAATATGTTTAACATATTGTCTGCATAAATATGATGGGAACTTATGGCCTTTGGAATAAAACCCATGTTTATTCCCTCCTGGAAAATATGGATCTTTCTGTATAATTCTCTTTCTTGAGTTATAACTCAAATATATAATAATTTCCTTTCAGTAATTTCTAACATTAATTTCTTCTCATTATTCTCATTCTTTCATACTTCTTCAATACTATTTACAGAAGTTGTGCCATGTAAAAACTAGTAGTCAAGATTTCAGGGCCAGAGGAGGGGCATGTAAAAGGGATGAAACCCACTTAGAGTGCATAGCTGCTAGTTTAAGGAAGAGATCAGGGCTTCAGATACCCAGGGTGGATGACAAAATTTTAATTCTGGTCTCTTCTGCCTTTGGAGAGTATTGCAGACACGAGGCTGCTGCAGCAGAGCAGGATGGAGCACTTGTGGCTGCTGTGGGATCAGTCACAATTTTGGAGATCTTTCCTTCCCTGTAGGGCCCTCAGTGACTCTAAGTTCTAGATTGTAGCACTTAACTTTTAAGTACCTAATTGGATCTGTCTGTAAGTGAGAAATGTTCCCTCAGGTAGGCAGTCTGTGACAGAGAAACAGTCCTGATCTCCAAACACTCAAAACAGTGAGAGGTTGTGATGTTTGGTAGAGCTGGAAGCAGATAATCTTACAACCAAGTACTTTTATTCAAATTCGTTTATGACTGGAAAAAAAAAAAAGGTATTTAAATTCTTTCAGTTTTTGCTGGAACAGTCTGAACTGAATAGCAATTTAACACTTGTGACCTCTGCAGATTTCTCCTGACACGGATAATCATCCCATTCATAGACATGCAGGCATCAGTGTCACATACATTTCAATCCATCAATAATTTCACAAGAGTCTGAATATTATTTTATTTTAAAAACTAATTCCATGTTAGAAGATGGATAAAAGTATTAGCCTGAAGCAATAAATAGGTACATTTTGCATAAACTCTTATTTCTTTAGCAAACTGAAAATAAGGTTATAAATCCAGTGTCAAATTCACATTGGTGATGGTGGGAATGGATGGTTCTGCAGGACTGGTAATAATATCCTATGCTTTTGCAGCAAGAGATCCTCAATCATTCCATGCTACTATTATTGCATTTCTTGTGATTTTAACAAGAAAGTTTGCCGTAACAGAGCAGTGAATTCAAAAGACTTCTCTAGCATTGTCTTCCTTTTTTCCTATGGCTCCTTAGTTTCTTTTGTCTCTTAAATCGCCTCTGTCATTAATCCTCTGTCTCACACATTCACATTAAAGTGTCTTTTATGCTATGCCTGCACAGGGCAATATGCACTGTGTAAAGATACTCATGGTAGCTCTGAACAAGACAACTCCAATAATGGGACACAGCATTGCACTGACTGGGTGTCATCTATTGTGTTCTGCTTCTCATTAGGACTCTGGCAGAGCCAGCTCTGCTAGTTTTGATTGATGTAGTGCTGAGACAAGAGGAAATTCTCTTAGCATTGTGCAAGTAAGATGCAGAAACTTGAGGATGTACAAATATACAGAAAGATATATGCCTAAAAAAACCAAACCTTTTTTTGTCACTTTAGGATAATGTTACTTAGCGAGAAAATGTCAGGAGAAATTAAAAAGGGTAAGGGTACAGGTAATCTGATGGAGTTTGCAAGGTGGACAAAGCTATATTTAAAACCATAATGAGGTGCTGTCATAGATATAAAATATCCCTCTTTAACTGAAGCTAGAAAAGATATTTAATGAGAAAGGGAACGTAGCTTAAAATAAACGTGAAGTGGATGCAACCGTAAGGTGGTTTGACATAAATTGAAGCAGGCTGAACCGAGTAACAGAACTGAGTTGCCAACAGCAGACGAACATGACTTGCTGTGTGACACATGAGAGTGTCATAATGAGGATAGGAGCTGGGAAAGGAAGGGTAGTTCTTCTATTAGTCCTTTGGAAAACGTGGATCAGCTGTGAAGATTTAAACTGGGATAAATTTTCATAGAACAAGTGACCTTTTAGATTTAAGCTAGATTATACAGTACTATGGTTTTAGCATGGTGTAATCTCTGAATTACTAGCATGTGATTTTTTTTTTCCCACTGAGTATGAAGAAGGGGAAGATGGTCCCTGTTTAGCCATCCTACACCAGCATTAATTGATATTAATTAATTATTGACATGGTTCCTGGCTGTGGATGCATTCAGTTATACAGAACCTTGGGAGGAAAGTGCTTGTTTAATCCCTGATGTTTCTGCTGCATCACACCTCTCCTCAGGGCGTGGTACCAGCTGCTGTGTGGACCCCCTTCCTCCACCTGTGTCAGGGCCATTGTTAAGCAGCAGCTAGGTAAGATATTCCCTGGTGGAGCTACACCTGGTGTTTGTCAATGCAGAAAAATCCATGTGTTGGTGTCAGTACTGCCACAGACACCACCTCTGCCCTCAGCCCTTCCCTGTCTTGGCCATTGGTTGCTGTCTGTGACATACACAAACTTTTCCCTTTTATTGAAGCCTATTTTTGATGGCAAATGTTTGTGTTCTCCCTCTCATGCCACAAAGTTGGTGTGCTTTGTTCCTACAACTAGGGAATAGATGGGATAAAAGCAGGGAAATTTCTACCATCACCTGTTCTGTTTGTAGACAGTTACTTCCCAAAGGGTGTCCTCACTCCTCTCTGTCCACCCTATCCGATTTATTGATGAGATTCCTGTGAGTCTGGTGTGATGAGGCAGCAACACAGCAAAGTGTTTCTGCTATGAGCACTGAAGGACCCTGACTTCCATCAGAGGCTCCCAGGAGATTTATTCCGAGTGAAGCCATCTCTTCCTGCATGTGTCCACCCGTGTTAGCCAGCTAATGCAGGAAAGCACTCTGCATGTGATGGGATTGTTGTCCTTATTTCACGTGAGTGCCAGGGCACAGAGATACCACCATTGTTTAAATTGGTTTACTACAGTCAGTGCATTTTATTGTTTCCTTCTAAGGGTCAGCAATGTGAAACACATTAATTGGCACTTTCTGGGATGCACAGGACTTTTTAAGTATTGAAGGTTTTACACACTCTTCAAAAAATAATGCCATGACCTAAAACTTTTTTCAAACCATCAATGAGCTGTAGAAGAGGCTCCATGTATAAAGTAATATTGGGAAAGGAAAAGATGATGTTAAAACAAAAAGTGCAAATTGTCATAATTTCTGTTCATTGCACAGTTACCAAAATCAATGTGTCTGCAAATGTAACTTGTCTCATAAATCATTAGATCAGAAACCCACACAATGTCAATGTGTTGTCACCATCCTATTAAATTAAATTAACTAACCAAGATAATAGTCAACAGCAAATTTCACAAGGAACAATGGTTTAATGTAGTGAGGATGCCTAATAAATAGAGCTTATATGATTTGAAATCTTTTAGGTGGAAGAAATACTACTGGGAGATAAAGGAGGGTGGAAAAAATGCCATCTGGTCACCAGGGATGTAACCTACTGAAATCCTGGGCTGCCATAATGAGAAATGCCCTACAAAATCCCTACCCAGTAATTATCAAAGGTGGGTTGAATGGGTTATATTTGAATTTGGCACCTTCAAACATAAGGGGATTGGTAAACTTATAAACAGTTTTGTGGTTGAGCTATGGGACAATCCAAAATGTTATCTAACAATAGAATTCCCAATGTATTTTCCAATTTTTGGTGTGTTTTGAATATAATAGTGTATGCACCCTTTAGAAACCTGTGGATAACTTCTGTTTTTACAGGAAACTCTAATCCTGTTCTCTAACAATTATACTGTTATATAATGCTGATGGCTGTGATTAGGCTCTGAATCTTACAGCTTGAGATTGTCTTTATTTTTATGAGGTATTTCATGGTCACTTTAAATTATGGCAAAAAACACAGTTTTGTAAAGAAAAGAGAAGTGTTTATCTGAAAGATGTGAATTATACTGAAATTCAGGCTACTTCTTATTAGGACATGTTTTACAATTTTGTTTTTTGCAAAATGTGGTGCCAATGGAGCATTTTTTCTCAACACCATCATCAGAAAGTGTTATGTTCATGGGGTACCTCTTCTTTGGATAGGAACAGCACTAAAGTCTTCTGTAAAAAAGCAAGCGTACATGTGTTTGAGTCTGCAGTCAGGTAAAATTCTGGCTCTAGCAATGTGTACAGGAATTTTGTGGCAAACAAACACATTTTCCTTCATTACACTTTAAAGATGATTACATTTTTTCACATTTTTCTGCTCCTCCCTGTTTGCCAACTGCATTGACTGTCATAGTCATGGCATATTTCCTGCTTTCCAGTAGATTTCTGTCCGCTGCTGCCTCCTCTAAATCAATGTTTTTAATACTTGAAGAACTCATCAGTAAGAACAGCTGTAAAATTTAGCCACTTCATTGACAGTTGTCTCTTGCTTGATGCTGAAAGCTATTTCTACTCACAGTTTCAGTCAGATATTTTAAGATGTTTTGAGGATTTTTTTTTTAACTGGAATTCACTGAGATCAGTCTAAGACAATTTCATTTCTGTAATTTCACTAGAAATAAAACTTGTAAAACTGCTAACTAAATTAAGGGGATTCAAAGACTCATTTTGAAAGATCATGTATTTTTAGTTCATTGTTGCAAAATGCACTGATAATTTCACTGATCACAGGACAAGAGCAATGTGATCAAAGAACGGCCAGTGTTCCTGTACATTACCCATCTCAGTCAGCTGCTGACACTGTATTTCTAGCAGAGTCCATCGTGATTTCTAAAATTCAACAACATGAGACCTGTAGGTTTGAGCAGAAAACAATTATTTATTTATTTTTTTAATAGAGCTCAGGAAGTAAGAAATTTCGATGTCCTTAGGCAGTCTCAAGCACAGCCTTTATCTTGAAAAGACGGGGCCAACCACAGCGGTACCAGGGATGGGATCTGGTCTGTTGGCTGCCAAGTAGGATTACAAGCAAAAATGCTTTGTACCTCCTGTGTTCTCTAAAGAGCAGGCTCAGCTCCCTCTTCAAGTCTTCCTTCTTTAGTAGATATAGTGCCTGAACCGCCTGTGTAGAACTGTGGCCACGCTGAGGTCAGTTGAAAAGCTGAATTAAATGTTTACAATATTTTATTGTAAATCTTTTCATGTAGCACTTAAATTACTTATAGGTACAGATCAATTCAGTCTGGATGGTTTAATTTTCCATTTTAATAGGAAGAGGACAGGAAGAATTTCAGCATCAATCAAACAGCTGAATGTATCACAGTTTTATTCATGTGCAAAGTAAACATTCATTGCTGTGTCTGGCATGTATAGCTTGCTGTAATCATAATAAGAACACCATGTAGCATTATAATATGCTTACATTATAATTTAATATACTTCCATTATGATATAATTGCATATTACTATATGTAATTTATTTATTCTTGTTAAAATTGCGTTATAATTCTTTGTCCTAATCCGTATACTTTGGGGAAGCACTGGAAAGGTTGAAATGAGACTGGAAAACTGTTTCCCTGCTCAGCAACAGCAGTAAGAGTATGCTCCTGAATCTACACTTCTGATCAGGGGAACAGGTAAATGGAGTCTTGTCTGTTGGCCATTGCAATTGACTTCTCAGATGGCAAGACAACAAGCTGCTGTCTTCACTGGAGTCAAAGCTGGGTAGCTGTATGGCCTATTTTGGCGTGCAACAGGTGGAGGATCTCAGCTTTGGGCCGGTGGTTGTTACCAGAACAGACCTCAAGATACAGGGAAACTGTTGGTTTGCGAGGACAAGCTGTGTCTGTCAACGGAGTTGTTTGAGGCTGACCGTCACTGGTTGCTGGCCCATTGGTTGGGTCTTTGGAACTCACCATGGCATCACTTCTCTGGTGAAGTAAAATTAATCCATTATAATCAGAAAACAAAGGGCCACCCCTGGTGACCTTGGGGTTTTTGGTTGGAGAGAGTGACCCCCATAGCTTGTTTTGGGAGTCCATTATTGGCAGAGGTGATTAGAGTGATTTCTAGGATACTGTCCCACCCTACACCTTCCCTTTATACTGGAAATCTGTGTCAGAGACAGACCCATCCAGCAAATAAGTAGATAGGGGTTTTAAAAACCAGCATAAGGTTTTATGGAAGGATGATTACAGCAACTGTTTATGTGCCTAAAGAAAAGCAGATTGCTAGACCGGTACACTGGAATGGTGGTCCTTTTGTTCAACACTGAATGACGCTTTCTTTCAATATGAACTATAGTCTTTTCCAGGAACTAGTCTGTCTTATTGGCACATTCCACTTATAAATTGTGTTAGACTGCGTGTATGAACTAATCTTTGTTCTAGACTTCGTTTGTAGGCCATGGCTTCTATTATATTTAAGTGCTTCTCCTTGAAGCCCTAAATCAAGAGCAGCTTCCAAAGTGGGCAGCTTCTATTAAATGTAATTACTTTAATCTAAAACTTATGCCAAAGGTGAGGCTTCTAAACATGGGTAGCCACTAAATTAAAGTAGCTGCAGTTAAGAGTATGAATAGTAAAAGTACCTCTACTAAATAGAGGATAGTAACTAATCAAGGAGGGATTATAAATGAAGCTATGTGAGGGTTGTGTGTTATGCTATTCCCCAAACCAGAAACTACCTCTCCATATTTCCTCTCTTGTAAATGACCAATAGGATACATAATGTCACTATCCTTGTGCAATACTGTTACTTATTCATATGCCCTTATTTTCATTAAGCATGAAAAGAGAATGCTTAGGATTTTTGATGGCAATGTTGGGCTCGGGAACACAAACACAAGAATTGCTTTTGTGCTATAGAAGCATTCATTTTTCTTTCTAATCGTATTTTTTGGCTGTCCTTATGTAGTCAGCTAAATTAGCCCATGCTCCCAATATTCATAGGGCAGCTCATAATTTTTTCAAGTGACCTTTTCCTCTTGGATTCTCTGTATCTGTGTGTTTGTTTTACCTATTGAATACCAATTTTTCTATTCTCGACTTGGGAGATGAATGGATGTAGTACTTCTTGACTCCTTTCTAGCAGATGACAGAAGTTTTCACCCAGAAGTCATTATTGAATTACAGTCATTATTCAGACATTAGTCCACCCAAATTCCAGACATGAACTACAGATGCAGGAACTAGAGGATATTAATGCCTTGTCTAGTGCATCATTGAAGAAAACTTTTTTTCAAAAGGGCTTGATAATTAAACTATGGATTTTAGTAGAATGCTCGCTCATTAGTAGACATGATGAGAAAAGAGAATGTGTTCTTACTAGGATAAAATACCACAAGAATACAGAGACCTCAACTCGGCTTTCTATGTTGACAGTTAAAACTACCATCAGGTGAGAAAAAATAGTTGAAATAGGCTGAGTTTTCTTTGTGTGGTTAAAGGAAGCACATAAAGGCAGTTTCATGCAGGGAGCAGATCAGGTAAATACCATCTTTACAGCATTTATGCTTTTTGAGTAACTGGAGCAATTTACCTTTCGGTTTTTAAGGAATCGTTCTCAGATCTGATACTGACAGAATCACCTCTGTGAAATATTTTTCAGCATTCAGGAGTCATCTAAAGTGGCTTATTTTCTTCACTGTTGTTTTCCTCATCTCACACATCAGCTCCTGTCTGTCACATCTTTTCAAAGACAGTCTGTCAGCATGCAGACTGCTGTATCAGAGGCTTGATTTCTGTAACTGTTGTGTTGGAGAGACTGAGCAAAGGGAAGAGAGCTCTTTGGACTCACTTTCAGTATTAGAGTTCATCTTGCGAATTCTGCTTCAAAACCCAGCATAGCATAGACAATTTCGGAGCAATTCCTTATTTTATCATTTTCTTTACAAGTAAAAGATACTGTATAAAGTAAGTGTAATAAGAGAAAACAACCCCCCTCTTAATAGCCACTTTAAAATTCAGCTTAAAATACAATACATAACCCATAGTGGTGTTCATACACGATATTAACTCCTCATGCCTTGGAAGATATAAGGACCATAATCTTTGTCAGTCCTAGCCACACAGTTAAAACTAAAGACAACTATTAAACCCAAAATCAACAATTTTATCTTTACAATAAAATTACTACTTTAAATCTTCCACTGCTGCAGGGACCCAACTCTTAAGCAGAACAGATTTTTCCCTCTTTTTCTGGTGCATAGCATTTCTTATGGAAGCTGTAAAAAGTATCAGCTAACCAATCAACTGGTCTCCTATTTTATTCAGTAACCATAAGGTTTATCACTCCAGTATTTTGGTTCGTAGATAGAACTAAACACCTTTATGTGATGTCATACTTTCTGTATACTTACTTCCTCAATGACTATTCAGAGGACGTTGTAAACGGCAAAGCCAGGAATTTATTCTTGCATGTCAGTTTAGAGAAGTGCAATTTGCATGGTATGCTAGAGTACACTTATTTGTTGACTGGCTGCTTTTCTTTGGCAGGAAGCTGATATGTATTCCAGCAGTTCTTCTTTCCAAGATTTATCAATCTTCCCTGGGTTTCAAACAGTTTTGCTTTTCCTTGAGTAACAAAGTGACTGCTAAGCCAGAAAAGCAGTGACATAGAAATAACAACAAGAAAATGAACAGCACTTAGAAAAGCTAGAAAATGAAGAGTTAATGTTGAACACGGCTTAGAAAATTTGGAGGCAAGGGAAACATCCAGAAAGGCATCATTTAGATGGAATTATGGATCTTGATCTGAGAAGATGCTCCAAATAGTCTTTGTTCCAGCAGCTGTAAAAACCTATCAGGAATTTACATTTTGGACAACAGTTTTTGTCAGATGTTTATGCTTCACTGCTGTGCATGGTCACAAGAACTCTGACCTAAGCTGCTAGGAAGCTTGCTGCCATCTCAAACACATTCCAGCTGGACCAGAGACTAATTCCAGGCACTGCTGAATCTGCAGTTGGTTTGATTTTTGAATGAAAATGGATTCATTTTAGATACAAGTTTTAATACTTTCAGGTGGAGGGAAAATTTTAAATCAACACTTATAATATGATGATGACAATGGACAGTATCTCTTTGAAACACATGAAAAAAATGTAAGTTTACTGTATTAAGTTTTTTCTATTGCTTTGACACCTGTTACAGAGCCAGTCTGGTCATAAATGCACAGATAGGTGTGATACGTGCACAGGTTTGTACAGTCATTGCAGTTTCAGGGTGCACATGGAGATCTGGAGCCTGTGTTGCACATCTTTGGATACACCATGCTGACATCTTTGGAGTCTTCATCCAAAGCAGAAGCATTTGATCAGAGTATGGCTAATCCCACCTACCTGAACTGATTTATGGTCACCTTGAACTGGTTTAAGAACTTGGGCAACTGTTTTATAAGCTCTGAAGTAATTTTTTTATGTTGTCTTGAGATCATGTTGTTGAGCCTCTTTTGTTAAATTTGGAGTGAAGAAAAGAAGCAGGTAGCAAGACAATTCTCTCTGAAATCTAGTTGGTCATCAGTTGAAATCTCACACATTCAATAGGAAAAAGTAGGTTAATAAGCAGTAAGCAAGATAAGGAATGCTATTAAATGACCTTTTATCTGGGGATGTCTCATTACAAGATGAGCCAGAGACCCCATGGCAGTTCCTGGAGTCTTGTCACCATCTGCTAGTGACTGATGGCCATCTGCAGGATGTACCTGTACCTGTCTTTACACTCTTATTTAAAAATTAATTTTATCAGGAAACAAGATCCAACAAAATGGTTGAGAGGGAAGTGAATGATCCCTTCTTTGTTCTTATGCAGGTTTTCTAGATCATAGCAATAAAAGAAGTCCTTCATATTGCATTCTTCAGCCCCTTAAAATGCAATGGACATCTCTTTAATTCAAATGTTGCTGGCAGTTGTATGATCCACTTTGGAGACGAATTGTGGAATGTTCTCAAGGCATGTCTCAGGGTAAAGATTATGAGTCCAAGGGAACAAACCTGGAGCTGCATGCGAGCTTACCTTCCTAGTTATTGTACTATTTTGTCTATAATCAGAACAATGGTGGCATTGGGCATAATAGGGAGTCTGAAATCCAGAGTTAATATAATCTATTTTAAGATTTTTTTTTTTTTTTAATTTAAAGCTACATATGTGGACCTCAGTCCTTTCTGTTAATGCCTTTGTGACTTCTCTGTGCCTTGGGTGCAGGGTTCCTGAGCTCAGGGGCACTACTGGGACACCTGTGCAGGTTGTTATGTGACTTGAGATCCCAGAGTGTAATGTAGTGGGAAAGCAACCTCAAAACAGTACCTACTGCAATGCATTTTGCTGAGGAAAAAGAAATCTCTCTTGAAATTAGTAACAGGTTTTGTCTATTTGCTCTCATGCTTCCTTACCCAACAAATTACATTTCTTTGGCTTTTCTAAATTGTTGCTTATTAGAAGATAAAAAATACACTCTTCACATTTTCCTGTGCTCTGTTTCTTGTTCTTTAAGGATAAAAATAATTATTTTTAAAAAGAGGAATTCCTCAAGCTGGCATTACCCGAAGTAATTTCATTCAACTTAACTAGCTTAGCCTCATCTAAGAAATACTTTGTAGGAATTTTTGGTTCTGTTTAGTAAGATAAGAAAAATGGCAATAAAACAGCTAGTGCTGAAAAGAGGTAAGGAGAAGGATCCAGCTGATAACTGTCTGAATTAATTGAATTATCCCGCTGAGAACTGTTCCAATGTAGGTCATTACAAGGGAGTGAGACTGAGGTTTCCCTCTAATGCCCTTATGCAAGGCCAGTTGACACCAGCCTAAAATTCCTCTTTATTTTAAATAGCAGTTGACTCAGACCTGAACTTCTGCTGCAGGATGCAAATGCTGACATCCTCAAAGGCACTTTGCACAGCATTACAACACCCCAGCAGTTGCAGATGGTCAGAACTGGATCCACAAAACTGGAGGCAACCATACTGTGCATTCCTAACAAGGTCACTTTGGGACTATTAGGCACAAAGCTGCACATCCAAAGACATTTGGATGCCTCAGGGGTTGTCTGAGTTTTTCATGGTCTCCTGTTAACACTTAGGTAATTGAAAGACAAGCAGGTAGCTTTGAAGAGTTTAAGCCTCCAGCCTTAACCTGCCAGCTTTAATAGAACTGATATTTTACCAGACACTAAAACAAGATTGAGATTTACCTTATGGTGTTGTCGGCTCTGTTCTCCTGCTTGATGAGTTGGATGAAACAATATTCACTGATTCCAGACACATTAATTGTCTTTGGAGGCTGCAATGATAAAGCCACATATAGTGGGAGATTTCCATGCATATGACCCTAAAGGATATGACTTGTCAGTTATCAATGGAAAATGACCTGCCTTTAGAGCTGTATTTTTTATACTTCTCAGTTAAACAGCCTTTGAGTATGAACATCAAAATGTCTTTTTAAATCTTTAAAAACTAGAAAGATCTTTGGCTTTGAAAGCAACTACTAAGCTGCAGAAGGTATGATTGGTTTAAGTCTTTTAGCTGAATACTTACTTGCTTTAGGTTTTAGTGAGATTTTTCCTGAAATAAATGATGATGTGTGATGAGAAAGAGCATTGGAATCAAAACTTTTCAATCAAGGAAAGACTTATTTCATCATAGTGTGGTTTACAATATAGTTCTTAAAAATGTTGGGGTTAATTAGGATTGTTCAGCTTCACTAGGAAAGGCATTCCTAATTCAGCAGATGCTTCTAAAAACAATAGCACTTTTAATTTTTCAAACTGCTTATTGCTGAAAGGAAAAAAACTTGTGGCATATAAACATCAATCATATATCCTTGTTCTAAGTAAAGAACATCACTGATACATTTACTGTTTTTCATTAGTTTTTTGTTTGTATCTTTATATTAAAATCTCTTCTTTATTGCCAAATATCTACTGTTTTTGTGTCAAAATTAGAGATCATGTTTCTGTTCCTCCAATGATCAGTTCCAGTAATTCAACATACCCAAAGTAAAACAGTGTGGGAAAAGTTGTGTATTTCTTTACCTCATCTTCCTGTTGTTAGAAATTAGAGTATAATAATTCAGTATATAAGTATATGTGATGTGAATACCTGGGAACATTACTGCTATTTTTTGACCTGCATTGTTCAATTTTTATTGTTATTATTAATTTAAAATAATGATTTATGATGCAAGATAGGATCTTAGTATAACTGGCCTCAGGATTTTTAAGTGCTCAAAATACCCACAAAATCTGTCATATAGTAAAATAAATAAGGCTAGCCAGACAGTCCTCCCATCCACCTTTCTCTTCCCTTTTTGCAGTGCCTCTTTAATTTTGGCATCTCTCTCTTTCTGGGGCCTGTGTACAGCTGATACAAAGGAAACCTGGACTTGTATTGACAAGGTTTTCATGTTTTGCCAGTCAAAAACTGCTAAAATTGAGTGAGACTTCATGTAGTTGACTTATTGTTTCTCTTTTGGACACAGTTATGTATTCTGCAATAAATATCAGGCAATGTATCATAAAATACTGTCTGCATTTAATTTCTCTAGTGTTGTTATTCTAACTCAGGTTGCTGAGAGAAACAACACCTCCTCTTGGCAAACAAGTTTTATAAATGAGGTTATGTTTCTTAGTCTCATTATTTCCTTACTGGAACAAAATAAATGTATAAATTAAGGTATTGGGGGAATAGTTGATTGATTTGTCATGATTTATCTCGTGCTTTTGGGTCTCTTGTTTATTTTGGCAGGTGGACAGAAATGGATTGAGTTATGGAGTCAGTAAGAAAAACAGATTTATTGAGGGAAAAGGCTGGAATTCAAATTTGTGTTATCTTGATTTTCTCTTTCAGCAGAATTCACAATTACAGAATGATCTGGGTTTGAAAGAATCTCTGGAGATCAACCAGCCCAAACTCCCTGCTAAAGCAGGTTACACAGCATTGTGTCCAGGGGGTTTGGAATATCTTCAGAAAAGGAGACTCCACAACCATTCTAGATAAACTCAGTTGCTTTGTAGATTATTCAGCACAAAAGTGCCTTCTGCATTTGCTGAATTCATTCTTTCTTCTAATGGTTGCTGCAAAGTAGCAAAAACCAATCAGAGGGATCACTCCTTCTACTGCCTAATCTGCAGAGCACGGCTGGCTTGGTTCATCCCAGACCCATGTAGGTAATGAGATAGGATCCACTTGGCTCTGCCCTGTGCTCTCTGTCAGTCCTGACCCACCTCCACATGAAGTGGCCTAAATTTGTGTGCCATGCCCCTCAACCATGCCCTCATACCCCTTTGAGCCCTGCTGTGCAGTAGGAAAGCATGATGCCAGGGCAGCAGCCCGGAGACCTGCCAGGACCAAGGCAGCTCCTCTCCCTGGGCATCCCACTTTGCCTAAATCCCAATCTGCAAAGCATGTCCCAGCTCCAGGGGGGCTCCACAGCTGCTCTGGCCATCACCACTGGTATGATCTTAGTGAGTGAGCTTCACTGGTCTGTGCTCTTGTATCTCACTGCTGATTAGAGCAAAGCTGAAGTTTAGAACAACAACCTTCATCAAGGCAAAAATTACTGGTTTGGGTCAAAAGGCTACTTTGGTTTTTAAAAAAGGTACTTTAATATTAGTGGCTAAAAACAGGAACTGCAGGTTGCTGTAAGCCACCTGTGTATAGGAGAGTGTGTCCATGCCCATGAGGAGGTTTATCCATGTGTGTGTTTGCACAAGTAGAGCAAATTGCTCTACAATTGCAAATTGTACAGCAAATTGCTGTACACCTGCCAGAATGCAGGGGCTTGTGAGTGCCCTCTTCCCTGGGAGGTTTTGAGGGCTTGGTTTGCCCTGAGCGCAGTAAGACTGCTCATTGCTGCAGTTCCAGATTTAGCTGTTCCTCCATATCATGTGACACAAATGTGTTCTTTTTTTTTTTTTAAATCTTCTATTATTCAAGAGAGGTTCAACACAATAGCAAACTAACAAGAAGGGGAAGCTGAGAGGAAGAATTTGATTTAACTCCTGTTAGTGACTCATAGACCTCTTGTTCTCTTCATTTTGTTTAGATTTATTCTGAAATGTGATAATTTACCAATAATAAAGGGAGAGAATCAGCCCTAATAGTTCTGCTAAACTCCTGCCTTTCTGAGTTCTGTTGTGTCTTTATAAGAAGGATGTAGAGAAGAATGAGATGGAAGGTTTAAATTTGTTGTGTTTTGTTTTTTTTTTTTTTTTTTTTTTTTTTTTTTTTTTTGTTTTTTTTTTTTTTTTTTTTTTTTTT
>JAWWMP010000171.1:8047649-8125100 GCA_035047865.1 Dendrocincla tyrannina | reverse complement strand
TTTTTTTTTTTTTTTTTTTTTTTTTTTTTTTTTTTTTTTTTTTTTTTTTTTTTTTTTTTTTTTTTTTTTTTTTTAATTTTTTTTTTTTTTTTTTTTTTTTTTTTTTTTTTTTTTTTTTTTTTTCCCTGGGAGCACTGCTGTTTGTTGCAACAATTACTCTTTCTACCTAACTTCACCAGAAAAGAAAGAAAAAAAAAAAAAAAAAGCTTTGTTGCCTTACATACTTTGTTAATACACTGACTTTTCCAACTGACTTAAAATAATCTGAATGCTATATGAAATTATAAGGCTAACACACCCTTTTTGCTCCATTTGTTGAATTTTTCAGCTTAGACACTAAAGCTGCACTTTGATTATCTGCTGTCCCTTGGTGAGCACTTATGTTGCCTGCAGTCTTGCACCAGCTTTGCATAATGCCAGAGGAAAAAGCTATTTCAAGAAAATATCACTCTCTGTTTTCCAAATCCTGTTTGTTTTCCCCCCATGCCTAAAGCCGAAAAGGCACAGCAGCCAATGTCGTTCTGGTGGGCAACAGGAAAAGCTCTGGTTATGAAACCTGAATCCCTTATGCAACATACAAATTAGGAAAGACATAGTTTCTAAAAATAAAGCCACCCCTTTAACTTTTAAGATAATTTGTATGTTTTCAGGTCTGTTCTCCAAATACAGTAAGCCAAATCTCTTGCCATTTAAGAGCTGGACCATGGTAGCTGTTACTGGAAGCCTGCAAACCTCAGGGATTTGCAGGTATGAGTGGGCCACCTTGCAGCCTCTGTTAAGTATCTGGTCAGCAAAGGTGTAAATCACGAACCTACTACACAGGTGAGGCATCTGAACTCCTGGGTGTTGGTCCTGGACTCTGCAGTGCTGTGGTACAGGTGATGCTGAGGGAAGAGTTCCTTTTGGTAGGAGACTACAATGTACTATCTATCCTATAAAACACTTTAATCTCAGTTTATACTTATCTAGGGTGTAAAAAAGCCTTGTGGATTAATGAAGGCAGAGAAGCTGTGGAAAAAGAAGAAAAAAATGATAATTAGCAGAACAGTGGTGCTCATTTGGAAGTCCCTATGCAGATGAGTAGCCTTTACCAGAGATTTTTTCCTGAAATTCATTTTTAACCTAGTGCATCTTGGCCATTTGAGAGCAGAGGAGTGCATATATCCATGTGCGATTCAAAGAAAGAAACAGTTTTTTCAGAGGGTGGCAGTCTTTCAGCAGGATCATGATTTTGCCCTACTTTGCTCATATCACCTGTATCCCTGCCAAAAATGATATGCCGTGTTTAATGGCTTCTCTCTTTGAAAGTCCTTTTCCCCTTTGCATAGTCAAATAAAAGCTGGCTGAATTTTGAACCCCTCTCTTCTCTTTGGACAGTCCCATCTTCATAAGTACATCATCAGGGGCTCTCATTTGGGTGATGCATTGTCCCACCCCACACCAAGGTACAATTACTGCAGTGACATACAGCTCAGGCAGCACTGCCAACGGCCAGGGAGGGCTTTGTGACTCTGCCAACTGTTACACCACTACTTAAGGGCAATGAACTGTTTTTTGAAAGCCTGAGTACTGGGTCTAGAAAGAGAAAAAACATATCTACTGCATGCTCAGCAAAGCTGCTGAGAGCAAACGCAGCCTGTATGTTTATAGTTTTAAAGGACTGATGGAAACTTTCTGTCTTTATATTCACGAGTGAACAAGCATCTGCTGTTGCAACTGCTGGTTAACAAGCTCTTTTCTCCGTGTGAAGTGTTTCCAATTGTATGCTCTAGGCCATCCCAAGAGAAGCACAGAAGTAGCTCAAAGCAGGACTATTTAATAAAAGAGAGACATAGGATTATTGAGAAAATGTAATCTTTGCTGTACTTATATAGGCTGCACTGAAAGGGAGCTTACCTTTTCTGAAAATAGCTGTTTTAAAGGCAGAGACAAAGTACACAGTGTTTTTAATTTTTCCTTGTCCTTTCCTCTTTTAATTCATGCTGAAGTTTATTTATTCGATATTAAAATATGTACAGAGCATATTTTTGTTTCATCCAAACCCCTGTGAAAAAAGGTGGTCTCTTCCCACTGATTTGGTGACCTTTGGATCAAACTGCTAGTGCTGTTTCTATGACAGTTTTGGCAATAAATTTTAAGATCTTGCAGACAAAACAAAGTTTTCTTGACAGTTATATAAAGTGACAAATTATCTTTAAAAGTTTCTGGAGGAAAAGCTGCTCACTATGAAGGCATTTCTTGATGTTCCATTATTTTTATTACATTTTGGTGTTGTAGTTTTGTCATCCTGGAGATCTGTGTTCCCTGCTTAAATTCCGTTTCCAGTATTAGATAAAACTGTATTCTTTGATAATTATTTCTCCCATGATCCCTCTCTCCTCTGTCATTGTCAGCCACCCCACTGTTTTCCATCCAATGTCCTTTTTCCAGCTCAAGGAGAGAATGTCTGCCAGTGGCAACTGGGAAAATACAATACAAGAGCTGTTTACGACAGATTGTAGTTTGGTCCCCTGTCATTTTCAAATATTTTTTCCTTCAATGGCCCAACTAAATTTGTCTTCCCTATCTTTCCCACCACCTGTGAAATTTGCCCTTTCTTTGTCACCCCTGTAACAAACACTTCTGAAATCAGTCAGCTTTTGGTTACGGTCTGCAGTGCTGTTCCTTCTAGCTTCCTTAGTTGCATGTTTTTTGACTTAAAGCTCACAAAGAAAATATTTTTTCATTCTCTACTAAATCAGCCACAGTGTTTCTTAATTGGCCTCAGCCTTTTGATCTTGTTTCCTCCTCATCAGTGGTCCCCATGACGTGGTTTGCTCAGTGCCAGGCAATGAGTGTTGTGACAGGATAAGCAGCGTGAGTGACTTCTCTGGCTGAAGGTTCAACATTTAAGCTCTTTTGCAGTCAGAGATCGTGTGTGGCTGCCTGCTAAATGGTAGAAAGAGAAAGGGCTGGGAATACTTACGTTGATAAACACTTGCATAAATATTGCTGCCGGAAGTGTCACAAACATTCTCTGTATCACAGCTTGTGGTGGGTAACCACCTTTTCTGTCAAAACTTGGCATGTTCTGTTTCTGACTTTGGCACGTTGGTTTGCTTTCTAAAGAGCTCTTCTGAATCTCATCAGTTTGCAAACTCCTGCTCCCTCTCTGGGACTGCTTGTTTCTGGTTCCTGAATAGGGAGCTGCAACTTCACCTGGACAGGAACATGAGCTGTACAGTTTTTTTGTCGCATGAATATTCTGAACGAGCATATTTGTGTGAGTGCTGTGGATGTTTACAGCTTGAATATTTATGTAAATATATTTCCATGCAGAACTCAAGCATTTCTTGGGAATTGGAAAAGCATGATTGGTCTTATTTTCCTTCAACATTTCCCTTTCTATCCTAAATCTTACAGATAAAAGAGTTAGCTGATGATCCTCTTCAGTTTCCCCCCAATTTTTCTCCTTTTCTGTTCACTGAGGAGGCCTTTAACTTTTCATTCATGAAAATGATTCACTCGTCATTTATTCCAGTATGTTCTTGCTGAGAGTCTGCACATCACTTTATAGCCTGCTGTGCAGGCAGTTAACTGAAATTCTTTGGTCTCTTTTCCTCTTTCTAAAGCAACTATTTCCCCCAAATTGACAGTGTAATCCAGTATAGTTTAAAGCCAAGTTATTTTTGCAGTTTACAGGTTCAACTTCACATGCTCAATAGCATTGTAGTGTCCTTCTTGGTAGTGACTCATCTTTTGGCTTCCACTTCTGTGTTCTCTCTTCCTGTATGGGATAAGGTGGCTCAGATTTTGTTAAACGAGCAAACCTTACTGTTCACCTTAGTTTTCTTTGTGAAAGTAATGAAAACTGTGGGTCCTAGTCCTTCACATGCAGCTATATTTAGAACTTCCTCCTGGTCCCCTTGGGAGGCGATTGAATATCAATGTGGAAACAGGGTGCAATGATCAACAGGTGGAGAAGCCCCAGAGTGCCTTTCTGGCAGATTATCAAAAGGTCTTTTAAGGAGTTAAAATATATTGTCACAGTATGGCTTTCTTTTATCCTACAGTCTAGTATGCAGCCACTTCACCTCCTTCCTTCTTCCCTGTGGGTAACAAATGGAAAATTTTAAAGGCTGCTGAATACTGTGCATTTTCACAGTGGGACAGGTGTTTAGCCCAGGTGTTTCTGAAATAACACAGCATTGGCAGAGGGCACTGTGCTTGATGGCTTTACAATTTTCATTTCTATCCATGTGAAGTAAGAGCCTTCCATAAGTAAAACAGGCTGCAATTTAAGTTTGCAAAAAGGATGCTTCATTCAAGAGTAGAAAGGGTAGGTTTGGATGTTTTTCACAAAGCAGAGCTTCAGCAGGTGAAACTGCCACAGATCTGGCAGACCCAACAAAACTGTGGGTCTCAAAATGTACCCTGGTGAATTTAGCCCTTTTAGGCTAAAGAAATCAGTTACTGAATTCCTGAGTTCTCTTAATATTAATTGTTATGCTTCAGAATTTGTAAATGCTTTTTCAGTCAAGGATGGATTAACAAACTATTCTTTTTTTCTACTCACTATTTACTAAACATGATGGAATTATATTTCATTTTTCCAGTATTTATATTCAAATTATCAAAATTTCTAGAAGAAGAAGAAAAAAAAAAAAATCTGTGTTGTATAACAAATGCAGCAGTTTAAATGATTACTTGTGCTAAACCTCATGCAACTTGCAAGTTAAATGAAGGGTTTTATGTGGAATTCACGTAAGACTGCAATATAACTCAGTACAACACACAAAAAAAATAATACTGCTCCAGAAATAACAGCAATCAGAACTCAATGTTTTAATTTATTAATGTATTTGCACATTAATTTTGTATTTGTGTAGGAAATAATGCATGCTTTGTTTTCCTTCAGTGTTTACTTCTCTGCTGGCAATATTTTATTGTTATTTTCATTACTATTATTATTCAGTTTTGTTATTTTTTTTGTTTTGCATTGTTCTAGAACTGCAGAGCCAAATAATAAATAAGGCTTTCTTGTGCAAAGTGCTTTGTTAACGTATAAAAAAGAAATAGGATCTACTCTGAATATGTTATAGGATGTAAAGAAAGGAGCACAGAGTAAGGGTGGGAAAATATAGGACTAAAATGAATAAATCTTGTATAATGGTTAGTATGTCAGATAATACAGAGCCACACTGCACTTCCGTGCTTACAGCCTAAAAGAATAGGTATTAATACCTATTCTCATTTATATTCTCATTTTTGCCTTGCCAGGGATATGATAGGACAGCATTTTTGATGTTTCACCACTAGCTTTAGCTGCAAAGGAATTCAGATATGCTGAGCTAGTCCCACATACAACCCTGAACACAGTGGGAAATGTAAGCCTAGTACTGTTTCCTTCACAATGGAAGGATCTGATAGGATCTCATGGATCTGGAATGCTACAAGGGTGCCCAGTGCATCCTTAGTCAAGAGACACACACACAGAGTATTCTTAGCTAGCAGGAAAGTAACAGTCTCTACTCAGATAAAACATCTTAGATGTTTGGGGATTTTTTCTCCCAAATTGCTCTTAATTGTCCTGCTAGCAGAGCATGGAGTGGAACCCAGTCTATCAGTGATATGATTTACAGTATCTGTAGCAATCTGTTCAAGTAGGTGATGGTACAATTTGCAGTGCAGACCCTGCAAATATTTACACCATAGTCAAGAATTTCAAGTCTGTCTGCTTGCTTTTGGTGGAGAATCTAATGCAGAAGCTGCTGCTTTGGAACTTTTAGTTTTTCATTCTTCATGCACAAGAGTGAATTTAAAAATGATCCCTTTTCTCCATATTCTGTAGTCTCTGCCATCATCTGTAGTCCTCTTTGGATAATTTTAGAATTCTCTCTGCTTTTAATATCCAGTCTAGCATTTGAGCCAAGACCTACTTTCTTTTTGTGGCATTGTCATGGCACTGACCTTGTGCCCATCTCTTTTGTGAAAAACAAGCAATAATGAAAGTCACATTCAGAATGAGGTCCTGATGTAGGGATCCTTTGCTGAATGTTATCTCATATTTCAGCAGCTTTGCTGGCTCTGGAGCTTGGAAACATTTACATTCCCCACTGGCTGGAATAAATCCTTTTTTAAGTATTCTTCTAGGCTTTTCTTAAATATGTACTTAACCAGATCATTCAGACTTCACTTTCTGAGAATGAGTTTGGCAGACAAGGTACAGGGAGCAAAGTGATGCTCTTATGAGTAAATATAGCCTGTTCATTCCATTTTGAGGAGGTATCTTTGTTTTCTCAAACACAGCTAAGATACCAAATGTGTGGAATGCTTTGAGGAATGCTGTATGGAAAGGGAGCATGTTTAGGTGGCACCATTGCATTGGAGAGGCAGGGTTTATAACTTTATTTTTGCAGACATCAGTTTATAGTTTAAAAATGGTCTGAGGAGTCTTAAACCATACCTTATCTACAGATAAATTCACTTGAAGTCCTGCACACCGGCAGCATGACGCAGGAAGCTTCAAGGGGAATAAGAATCAAACCTAATAATGGCAGTTCTTCTCTCTTATTTGGACAAAATATTTCCTATCACCATTTCTTTAGAAACGTGAAAGGGGTTTACATAACCTAAACTTCACAAAGACGTGTTTACATAATCCAATTGCCCTGAGATATGGATACTTCCTTTGAAAATGAATTTCCCAAAGCATTACCTTCATGTGCATGAACTGCATTAGGTTTTCCATTCCTGCAGAAAATGTCCATGTAATTTTGTAAAGTATTTTCTCATGAAGTCACTTTAAAAGAAACAAAATGAAGTGCCATGAGGGAATCACAGCCATACACAGTAGTTCAATATTGATTCGATATTGATCTGTTTAGATTATTATGCTCTGTTCTCCTTGGAAAGGGGAATTTGGGCTGACAGATGCATTGCCTCCGGCTGACTTGGACGGTACATTTCCTGGTGGGTAGTGCCAGATCAAAGGCTTGGCTAGAAGATACTGATCTATAGGCTGGGTTTCTTTTCAGTGGAAGTCAGAGCATGATGGCTATTACATGCAAAAAGTCTTTCTCTGTAATGGAGTCACGATGTTCAAGGGCACAGACCTGGATTTAATGTCTTGGAAGTGTTTCTAGGTCCATTGAATTAAACATAGTCACAATCCCCTTTCATCTTCAACTGAAATTTGTGAAAATGTAGTCACAGCCAGTGACTCACTGGGACTACAATGAATCTTGGGGGTTTTAACTGTCTCATGATGTCCTTGGTGAAGTTTGATATGCTCACTAGTTTTGCCTGGACCTCATCCAAAATGTCCAGGCAAAGCCAGTGAGCTTGATAATCATACCCCAAAATGCCAGAGTTGTCATCCTCTGTATTTCCATTACTTCCTAGTAAAATTAAAATGAGGGATGCCACAGTTCTGGTCATAATTTCTCTTATAACTCTTCCTCAAGAGTACTTCAGGTGCAATGCTTCAAGTACAAAGTATCATGTTCTTAAAACTCTTCCAGTTCTTTTCTTAGTCTTACACAAAGTTAACATTTCAGTGTCTCACTTGTATTTCAACTCGTCCTCTTGATTTTTGCTGTGAGTTTATGAATATATGTCAATACCATAACCCAAGGCAACCTTTAAATCATGGGCATGGTATAACTTGATAGTAGGAACGTTACAAAGTAAAAAAGACCTCTTGCCCCAAACTTGCTTAGATTTGCCTTTGAATTTCCTGATGCATATTTCATAACAACCATTTGCCCAGCTCTTTAGTTAAGCCGTAGGTTCGTTTTTGTCTCCCACGCTACTCTTCATTTGGACACATAATATAGGCAATATCCATAATTTACTATGAGCAGGACAATCTGTAGTGACCAGAATCTCTGTCTCAGTGAAGATATAAACATAGAATGAGAGATAAGGATGAAAACATGCTGATGAGAAAAACCTCATATTCTATGGAAGTGTAAATAGTCCACAAAGTTCTGGTGCAGCAGTGGAAGGATGGAGTGAAAAGCCGCTATGCTGTCCAAAGTGAAACTTTTAGACCTTATTGTAAATGGTCTTTTGGATTGTGGTAAAAGTTGGAGAGTCTTTGGCTTTACCTTTGGACACTGTCCTAAAATCACACTTGGCAAATATTTATTTCCAAGCTAGAGGCAAATGCAGTTTCAAAGTACTCCAGGATGTCTTTCTTCAGTCAGGCCTGGAACACTACCAGCAGCCCTGAAAACAGCTAATTCTAATATTAGTACATTGTACTACTCTAATAGCTGTTTTTACCAGAGAGTTTGTTACCTGTTAGCGAGGATCACAACCTTTTACAGGAACAAGTGTTTGAAGATAGAAGCAAATGCATACCTGAATTTTTGACAAGTACCAACTGGGGTGGTTCTGTTTTGGTTTAATTGTCATTTCCTGATGATGGTCTGACAGTATAAAATGCTCAGGAACCAAAGTCCACTGTTGTTTACATTGTGGTTAAATCTTGCACTACTACATTGTCAAAGTCTAAGAAATGCTTTTTGGAGGAGCATTCCCAGCCAAATTTATAGTGGGCTCCATTTGGGACCTAAGAAACCTAAAAAAAAAAAAAAAAATCATTGTTTATTCTTCCCTCAATGAGAATTAGAACAAATAGATTTAGATTTTTCCAGTCTAACAATGAAAACTAGTGCAGAAGGTAGCTGTCAGCTGTCATTTCCAGCTGGCTGGAGCCCCCTTTGCAGCTGGTAAGCCCTTGCACATCACTTCAGACACTTGTTGCTCTGCAACTCAGGTGTCAGACAGCAAATCTGGTCTCAGTTACCTGAATTATGATAGCTTAGACTGGCACCCTGTTTGCATATCTAGATTCATATTTAAATCCTGCAATTGAATATCCAGGTTGGATTATTCAGCCCTTGGACCATAACTGTAATAATTTTCTGCATGGTTTTACCAGGGAGGGTATTGCCTTTCTGTCCTATTACTGTTCTTTAAAAAGCAGTGATACAGAACAACCCACCCAATGGCAGTATCTGTGAGCCTGTCCAGAAATGGAGGGTTTAGAAATCAAACATTACTTCACCAGGCATCTGATCAGCCTCTCAGTTTGATTTCAGAAGTCAGTGGAATATTTATTTGACTTCGATGGGTTTTGAATCTAGTCCTGTAAGGCACCATGCAAAAAAAGGAGAGAAGTGACCTATTATTTTCTAATAGTGCTTCTGAATTTTTTTTCTTCCTTCCCGATCCGTTTTTAAGGCTTCACCTGTTCTGACTAAACCAGTCTGCTCCTGACATCTGGATAATGGCTCAGCTGAAGCACACCCATACAGCAGGCTATGTTTACCCTTTAGCTTCCCACTCGCCTTTCTGCTCTGATGTGTTGCCCTACAGCACAGCTTCTGAAGGTGAGAGCTTCACTTGTGTGTGCTCTGTGAGGCTGCCCAGGTGTTCACACATCAGAAACACTCTCCTGCCGGACACTCCACGCTTGTTAATTATAGAGATGGAAAAGCACTTTAAAGACTTGCTTTCATTCTATCTCTCCCCTGTTCTCATATTGCTTCATGTGTTTTGTCAGTTCCCTTAGTGTGGGAGCATCCTTTAGCTTTCATCTACCCAGGTCTGTCTTTAAAAAGCACTAAGTATTTTGACATTCAATGATCATTTCCCCCACTCTGTTCTCTCCGGGGGTGGTCAGATCACAGGCTTTGTTTATGCTTCTGACAGGTCTCAAATTCAGTCATTGTCACCTATCACGGTAATGCCCCGATTATCTCGACAAGACATCATTGTGTTACTGAAGTTGTCCTGGCTGCTTTTCAGAGCAAAGACAGCAATAGCAGGGCAGAGACTGCGTAGAGAGTTTCTTCACCTGTTAAGAGGTTTAAGCTGAGAAAAATCATTAAGGAAAGAATCTGAGATTGTCTGTAATGTAAGGATGGAAAAGCAAGCTGGATCAGCGTTCAAACTTCTCTTGTGTACAATACCTGACGCACAGCCTGAGCTTGTGGGTGGCATCCCTACCCATGGCAAAGAGGTTGGAATTAGGTGATCTTTAAAGTCCTTTCCAACCCTTGCCTTTCGACGAGTCTCTGTTATGGCTTGTTCGTGGTGCTCTAAATGGAAATCAACCCTTGTTCTCTGGTCCTGGATTGCCCTTAATGCCTCACCATAATCAGTGTAGTGACAATTTGCTGAGCCAGTTTCAGGTATTAATTCCTCACTGTAGTTGCTTAGACATGAAATGCTCTCTTAGTATAAAAGCTTGCCAAGTTCTACCCACAAAAACAAAATTAAATTAAAACAAAAAGACTCAACCTTTTTTTTTTTTTTTTTTGCTGAAAGAGTAATGAAATTATAGTAGTAATTTATTCTAACTTTTCAAAATTACATGGATATCAGGGATTTTCCCTAGTGCTTTTATATTCCATTTTGATAGTTTGTGGGTCAGTAGGTTGACTGTAGTTGGATCTGACCCACTGAATTACTTTACTGTTTACAGTGAACATCCACTGAACCTTAGATATACATGTTTCAAATTCTGATGTTGTCAAATCAGTTAGGTTTTCTTGCTAATCTACTCACAGAAACATTAAATATTAAAAGGAATGTAGGACCTGTCAAATATTGTCTCTCTGTTTTACATATTGTCTGATTTTAAAGTAAATTATGTAATGATAACTCTGAAAACGAAATATCTCTGATATTTTGAACAGTGACACTGCTGGTCTCTCAAAGTAATGACCTTTAGATAGAAATAATCAAAGCTTTTTTGCCCGCACTGTGACAAAGCACTGACAAAGAATCTTCATGCTGTATTGTTCCATGTCATACACAGATAAGGTAGTATTGTTATATTTTCTTTGATCTTCTGCAGTAATATAAATTAAGAAGGTATTAAATAGCCAAATCATGTTGCATCTTTACATAATTAACCAAAATCATGTTATTAGGAAAAATGGGTTGAGATTATGAAGCAATTTTGGGATGTAGATACATAATTTAGGCACATATCTCGTATTAAACTTAATGAGGATGACAGTGATTCCTCTACATCATTTTGAATATCTCAGCAAAAAAATGCAACTTGAGGGTCTTTAGAAGTAAATTATTATTGATGTACATTATCTTTCATACTGAAATTAATTTAATAGAGATAAATATAATAACCAAGTGTACTTCATATGCAGTCTCATTTTGTTTTATGCTACACAAAGTACAATACAGTGAGAAAAAGAGCCTAAAAATAACTCACAGCCATGAGCCCATTAATCTTGTTTCCTACCCCATCAATAACAAGACCTGAGCATATTTTGACAGGAGAAAACATAGGCTCTCTAGATTAGATGTTCAGTCGTGTGTACACTAGGGGCTATTATTCATAGACTATTAAACATATATATGCGTTATTTTTAAAGAAATGAGTTTGTTAATTTTTAATGGCTTCCTTTTAACTTTGGATATTTTTACAATAAACTTTTCTTCAAGACAAGAAACAGATTCCAAGGTTCACGTGTGTTTTAGCAAGAGTTGGATCTGTAAATTTTAGATTAAAGATATATTTTACCTGTTGCTGGTACCAATTGTTTTGTGACTATGCTAAAGGACTTGGCAAGAGAATCAGATGGTAAAAGAGGTGTCCTAGTTTATATTCTAACATGCTACTGGTTTTAGATATGAAAGTATTGTTGTTTTCTGCCTGTTGGTATGATCAAGTTCTCATTGAAGCCTGTACCTGTGGTTGTGTTGCAAGTTCTTGCTCCTAATAGAGAAAACATCATTCCAGTATGTCCTTTCCAGCCCAAACTGCCATAGTTTGCTTTCAAAAACTGGAAGAGTGACTAAAAGGCATTAAAACATCACAAAAACACTTCATCCTCCCATTTTTTGAGATCAAACTGGGGACAAGTGAATCGCCCCATCTCTTTTTTGTGGGCATATAGCAAGATCTGAGCTCTTTTAGCATTAAGCAAAGCTTGTATTGTCACTTCCCCCCCACACCCCCCACCCCAGCGCAGATAGTGACTGAATATGATATTTGATAAAAAGATCAAAAAAGGCAAAGTAAGGTTGAAGCAAGCAGCCCAGGTTTGAAGGTCTCCATGTGTCAGTCTCTCCACAATGTGCTGTGCAGTGATGTGGTCACTCAGGTATCACGTGCTTCAGGCTGAGGGACTGGATAACCTGAGATTGCTTGGAGGGGTTTGTGGCAGCAGCTCAAATGTTTGCCCTTAGCTTGTAAAATACCCCAACGTTATCACATGCATTACATTGCTTCACCTCTTCCTAGACTAGGAGGAAAATCTTGATTTCTATGCCAGTGTAATGTCAGTAGAGAACTACTGATTTCAGTGTAGTTATACCAGAGACACTCAGAATGAAGCACACAAGAACTAAGCCTTAATTTTTGATAGTTGGGTTTCTTGCTTACATCAGTGACAGCTGAATGAAAACTAACATTGTACTATTCTTTAAAAGGTGTGCTATTAACTCGGTGCAAAGCAATAACGTAACATTTAGGGTGCAAGAAGCATGATAGAGCTGCCTTTTCATGTACTATATTATAGAGGAATATTTTTATTTTCCTCACAGGCTCGGAAAGATTAAAAAATCAACCAAAGAAGGCATAGAAGTATCACTGAGATCTAAGTGAAAGGGCATAGGGGATATATGTATTCCATTTGTTAAAATAAAGCTATTCTAATATCTTCCCTGAGCTTCCTTGCAATGCACAGTGTGATTTGCTTTAGGCATTTTAGCAGTTGTAAAAAATATTTCTATGAGACATTTCTACAGAAACACGCTCCTGTAAACTTCCCTGTGAGTCCTGTGTGGAGAAGTTAAGGATCACATGGTGAGCTACCTACTGGAGTCTAGAAAAAAGAAATTATAGTAACCATCAAAATATTATTTTGTGTATCTGGATGGATAAAATGGCATCTCCAAGGATTAGCACAATACCGTCACAGATTACTTTCTGTCTAGAAAATAAAACACAGGAGCTAGAAAGTTCATGTTCCCTTGGAGGCTCAGATTTGTGACTTTATACAGTTAAATTGCAGTTGTAGAAAAGGGCAGAAAGGCCATTTGGAGTTCCTATTGAAATAATTAGTTTTTTAAATTTTTTTTTATAGTCAGATAAAAAGTGAAAAAAGTCATAATTACAATGGTACATTCAAATTCACTCAAAAGGCTTTCCCCCTCCCCCCGCCAAGTTGTTCACATATCAGTTTCTCTGATTGAAGTTTTTTTTTTTTTTTTTTTTTATATATGAAAAGGAGTACAGAGTCACCTGGATGGTTTTGTTCACATGAATATTGATTCCGGTCCCAGTTCTATAAATAATTATTTACACATTCAGTGTTGAGCACAGGAGGAAACACTTGACTAGAGAAAAAAAGAGATGTGCAAAATGCCCCATGGAAGTGTGATTTAAATGAGGAAAGAGACATACTATTCTGAAAAATGGGATTGCAATTATTGTTAATTGATAACCATAGTCTTAAGTGTTATTAATTTAGCTGTACCACTTCTCAGGGATAAAGAACCACCCCTGTGTTATCGACACTGTCTCCAGCACAAATCCAAAACACAGCCCCAAACCAGCTACTGTGAAGAAAATTAACTTTATTCCAGCAAAACCAAGCATAGTGACAAAAAATAAAGTTTAAATTGCATATATTTTTTGGGAGATGAAACACTTTGGTGAAAGCATAAAAATGAATTTCTAAACAGAGTTCAAGCTACTCCACATAATATAATTTCATGGGGTTGTCATTTCTGCTTTTGTTGCTCCGTGAGCGGTGGGACATTGTGTGACTAGACAAGTTTTATCTTTTTGCAGGATTTCTTAAGAAGCCTGTTTTACACAGTTTTCTGAAATGCCAGTTATTTTCCAGTTCAATCAAGTTTCCAATAAGCTTTTATAGGATGCTTCCACCAGTCCCTTTCATTCCCTCAAAACTTCAAAGTTAGGTTCAAATCTTACCTTGAATACTCACTCAATACTTCTTTACGTTTTCTGTGCTCTATGATGTTTCTAGAAAAGTGAATTTGGAAACACAAAGCCTGCAGTTAGAAGGACATATGAGGGGCGAATTAAAAAGCACCATCAAGGAGGCACCTAGTGGGACACAACCTTGCCATATGGACTCTGATTCTCTAGCAGGCCACATTAAAAAAGAATTTAAGTAGGTATCCTGGCGTGCCTAAACCCTAGGAAAAAAAAGTCTTGGATAATATTTGCTGTTATGTATGCCTTTTATAACTTTCTTTAGTTTGTGTTGCATCGTTATTGTTTTCTTAATGCTGTTTTAGAGTGTGAGTTAGACTTTATTTTCTTTCCCTGTTAGTACATAGCTTGACTGAATTCTGTAAGTTGTGATTAGATTGTGCCTCCTGAGTAGACTATATTGGAAGTCTCTGGTTAATTTTGAATTGTTGGGGAAAAATACGACTGTTTTTGCTGGGAGTTACGCTGTAGTTCTGTGCATTAACAGCTAAATCCACCTGTGCCACAGTGAAATAAAAGGCATAGCCACTATTTTATAGACAAAACTCAGTTGATGGCTGTTTTTCTCTTTAGCATTATTCGTTTTGGGGATGAACAACCTCTTTGTTTTGAGACTATCATTCACATAGAGATTGGAAAAAAAACAGTTTTGCTTTTGCTTTGATCTTGGCTATTAACATTTTTGTGAAAGTTTTGGGTGTTTCCAGTGATGGAAAATCCAGTCATTTTCCAATTTATTTATTTCCTCATCTATGGGAGGATCTGGATCAAGCAAAGGCTGTTGAGATATTGTGCTTCAGTGAACAAAGGAGATGGGGATGAAGGGTCGCATTTCTTTTGACTGTGCCCCACACGATCCTTTTGGGAGCACCTCAGTAGGCCTTGGAAAACATGAAGAAGGAATCAAGCTGTAAGGAGGTAATATTCAGCAAGAATTTAACTGGCTTTTGCATCCTGGTTTGTAAGAGGTTGTGGAATCCATCAGGCTGGAAATCACTATAAATGTGCCTGTTTTCTGCTCTCATAGGTTGTTTCCCCATAGCCTACTGAAATAAGCAGATGCCACTGAGAATAATCAAGCATAGCATCTCCTCATATTTTAATATAAACCAGCTTATCAGCTGGTAAGAAGAAAGATGCATGTTGTATAATCAAGGAAAATGAGATAAATATTAGCATATTAAATCATCTCTAACCATAAACATTATTCTGAGCACTCAGCATTTCAGGGTGAGAATGTCCTTTGTGAAGTGAAGCAAACTTCTGTATACATAAAAGAAAATTAACCTAACAAGTAATTTTCTGTATTCCCTTTGCAATTATCTTTGATATTGAGCAAGAATTCTCTCTTTCAAAATCTAACTTTTATCTACCACTCTGTCCTTGGATTAAAACACTCTTTATGGCATCCCATTTGTTGCCATGGAAATGAATGCAACGACAGATTCAACATTGTGGATTCTCTGGAAGAAACAGTGTTGGGGGAAGATTTAGAAAGGGAGGGAAGGCAAATATTGAATTTGGACAGGTTTCTTTTGGAGTTAGTCATTGTGAGAAGAATGGATATTGGCTGAAAGAAGAATAGTTTAAAATCTAATGTGCGTGCACAGGGTTTTGAATCTGTAAGGTTTTTGGGTTTTTTCCCCATTAGAAAGCTGCATTTTACAGCTTTGACCACCTAGGACAGAGGTGTACTTTGAAAGGATGACTCTTCACTTCTGAAAAGTTGCGTCCTTGAGAAGAGCTTCGTCATCTCTGTGATTGTTCTTGAGGAGTGAGACTGTGTCAGACAGCTGTTTTCCTGCCCAGCTGCTCTGCAGAGATTCAGAGCAGTGACGGACTTGCCTTTTTATTTTTGGTATTTGGCTAGAGGTGTGCGTGTCGCTGCAGAATAGTGTCAGTCTGCTGTGTCTCCTCACATCCAGGGTTTGGGAAGATGCCACAGGCTTACAGCTGTGTCACATGGAATGGTTGGGCCAGTCCTGACAGTTCCTTTGCTAATGGTTGGATTTCACTGATTAGATGTTACTGAGTGATCAGGCAGCAAAGAGAAACTTCAGGCTTTGTTTTCTTCTTGTGATGAGCAACTGTTTATACCACAGTGTGTGTGAAAGCAGTCCCCCATGCTTGTGCAAAAACTTCCTCAGAAGCAAAGCTGACTTGCTGCTCTGGAGATGGTTAGCGCCTTGAAGTCTCAGGAAATGTTCAGATTTTCCTGCTCAGATGGGTAAAAGTTGGGGTCCGTGTATTTTCCCCTACCTTTTCATGATGCAGCTGTAGTTGTTTCCTCTGGATGATTTAGGATCATATCACTTGCCAGCAGAAGGGGAGACGGGCTTTCTTGTAGCTGTAAAGGCTGTAGCTTTTTCTGATCACGTAAGGAAATGTCCCTTCAATAGGAAATGAATAATGGATAACTAACAAGAAAGGGGCAGGCCATTCTCTTCTCTCTGAGTGTGTTTTCCAGCAACGTTAATAACTGGAGATGACCATGCCTCACTTTTGAGGAATGAGGTGAGGTTGTCTTTCTGATATCCATTATACGCCCTCAGAGATCAATATTATTATCAATATCTGTAAGTTGCAAAGAATGGAGATATTCCTTTATTAACTCACCAACATAGGCATTTTTAGCCAAGAAAAGTGTATTTAGCATATTTAATTTTTGCTGCAAAAAATTAGTTCCATTTAGTGCTTCCAGATGGAAGTGCCACAGAAGGTAGTCTGATGGAAGTAAGGTTCAATCCTCTGTAATTTTTTTCTCTGTTTAATCAAAGGCACCTTCATGAGATTTTTACTGCATGTTCATTTACCAGTGATGTATATTTATACAGATACAGCCTAACCTGCCCTATGAAACTTGAGGATAGAGGTTTGATATTCCCCATAACCTTTTACAGTGCTCAGCTCCTCTTAGTCACATCATTCATGCTGCACTTTTTAACACAGGCTATTCATTTTTACTTTGTAGCATATTTTCTTGTTGTTTTTATGGTTTGGTTTTGGTTGGATTTATTTGTTTGTTTGTTGGGGTTTTTTGGTGTTTAAGCAACACTGTACAGCCCACACTCAACTATCTTGTCATTAGACTAAGCAGTAACAGCTCTTTCAGTCTTCCCTCACAGGCAATATGGTCAGATCATAGAATGATTGTTATTGTTAGCTGTGGTATTCCCTCTAATTTGTGCATGTCTTAGATGTTGCAGTGTCCTACAATTAAATATATCTGAAGCTACACATACTCCCTCTTTGTAAAGGTGTCATCCGTGAGATGTATTGTCCACAAGATTTTTACACTCTACCATTTTATATCTACAAAAGTGTGCTTTGATCAGGTAAGTGATCTGCATTTTGATGGATCAGGCAGCCCTAATTAATTATTGATGCTTTTTATTTTGTGTTTTATGACAAATCAGGAAGGAAAAAGCTTTGCATGTGGATATTAAAAACATTTTGATTTGCTTTTTGGCCAGTGTTTTATCAAATGGACTAAATTGCCTTGAAGACACATTATTCTAATAAACTAGTGATATAAATTATATTTGACAATGCTAATAATCATAAGCTTCAAAATTATTTGTTATGGATATATTTTTACCACCAAAAGTTATTTTTTGATTACTTCAACCTATGGAGAGTTTTGGTGTGTGATTGTTTTGCTTTTTTAACACAGTGCAATTTCTGAAGAAGAACCCATAAAGATGTCTATCTGGTGTTTTGTCATGCATGTATAATTTTCCATTTCTGGTGGAGTATTGTGTGCAAATCAGACATTTAGTAAGGAAAATGTCAGCAGACACAGACAGTCAAAGACCAAGTAAAAAGTTTTGAGTTTGCTTCAACTTTGTTAGAAACAAATTTTTCCCTTTTTTCACAAAGTAAAGCTTCATGAGAAAATGAGAATTTACAGTTGAATGTACTTCTCACAAGATTGACATAGTCACATGCAACTCCCAGTGAGATAAGGAAAATAGAGAGTTTCCTTGCATTAAGTGTTCTGCACTGATCACCTTACACATGTTGAAATAAAGTTCATCCCCAGACTGACATAGAACATTACGTGCTCTCAAAAAGTTCTGGTTTGCTAACATTTGTTACCCATGTTGATAAACCCAAGCTATTTTTATGGCTCTATTTATCAACCAGAACAACTTTTATGCTACTACCAAGAATGCCTCTCATGGCATTTTCAAGTTGGGTGCTTTATGTGTAGCCTCCTCTTAAGGAACAAAGTAATTGACGGTTCCAACATTATTGAATGGAAACAAACTATGTGGTATTTTCCAGATAAGCATTTGTAAGGATGACAAAATGGTCGTGTGACAGAAAGAGCTACTAGATATTCAAGTATCACCTGACTGAAAGCTTATGTTCTCATGCAAGAACAGAAGCTGTTGTAGCAATGGAGGAAAAGAAAGTTTTGCTTCCCCTTACCTACCTGAGTTTGTGTGAGCAATTATCTTGGGGTGTAGGCTGCATTGTCTTGGATTGCAAGTTGTTTCTAGAAGCTGAAATTGAGATCCAAAAAGGGACAGCTGTTGAAGTCTTGGCTGAGATGCACCCTTGCAGTTTTGTAATCTGGGCTGTAGTACATTCAGACTTTCTGCTAGACTGATCATTGCACCATGTAAAATCACTGTCTGATGATTAATGCATTTTAGTGAAAAGAAGGGTTTTTTTGGCTTCTGCTGTTGAAGGGAATGGTTATATTGGCAGTGCAGTGCTGTGCTTTGCTTTTTCTTCTGTTAACGAGGTAACGCTACCCACTTTAACATCATTAAGTAACCCTTCAAAACTACTCCCATCAAAGGGTAGGAAATAACTAAATGTTATTTCACCTTTAAAATAATTCTTATGCTTTTTCGTTTGATTGTTGATTTACAGTCACTGAATAAAGCCCAAGAAAATGTCATCACTTGTATGAGAATTTGAATCAACCAATTTATTTGGCTTTTAAAGACATGAGAGAAAAGCATAGAGTTCTTCATCAGACTTTTAGAAAGTAAAGGGAGAGGCCCTCTAATTGCTGCAGTCCTTTGACTAATTACCTCTTAAAACTATAGCTAAGCCAGAATTGATTCTGTAATAATTGGGTGTTTCCAGGGAGGATGCATATCAGAAAGCACAACTTTGGTAGGAAAAGATTTCCAAGTCAGGTACACTGTAATTATTCAAGGACAGACAGCTTAGAAAAACAAACGTATAAGAAGGTCGGACTGAGCAATTATTTTGGTTTAGGCTAACCTTCTCTGGGATGTTATTACTTGTTTTATGCCACACACAACTCTGATCAGTGTCAGGAAACAGCCAACACGTTTCTGCCTAAGCCGCTTGTGGTGAACCAAAGCACATGTGATGTTGTTGGAATGGGGCAGCTCTTTGACAGTAAATGGGAAGCTCTGAAGATTTCCACATCAAGTAATAAGTTTCAAATGTGAATTAATAAGCACCTCCCACAGAGCTTAGCATGTTGGATTTTCACTATTCTTTTTAGATGCTGGCCATTAAGTCTTGCAGTGGCTGATCTGTAAAACAGGCTTGCTGATGCTGGGCCATGAGACTGCAGTTATTGAAAGTTTTGCTTAAGAATTTGAGTCTTCGGTGTTCCTACATCACGGTGGAGCTGGAGCTCATGATGAAAAGTTAGAGGAAATTCTGGAGTGCATCTTGACTTCCATATACTCTAAGATAACAGATTGTACTAAGCACTTCTACTTTTTTTTTTTAATTTTATTTTATGTATTTTCTTAATATTTAAGGCAAAAATTTATAACTGATTTCTTGGAATTACTTGTTTTACAATTTTTACTTCTGTTTCTTCCACGAAGTGATAAAGAAAGCACATGTGTGTATACCTTATGACCAAAATAAAAAGAGATTTTACAAACTGCAAAGCACAGACAGCTTTTTTTGTGAATTTTTTTTTTTTTTTTCCATGCCAGAGTGGCACCTTTGGATATTTCAAAAGTAAGATACTAGCTTTATTTCTTCCTCTGACTGAGCTGGACAATTATTCTAAAAATGTAGATAAATATTATAGCTCAGGCATTGAATCAAAGCTTCATATGAAACTTGCTTCTAGAGGTGGCCAAACACAGAAACTGGACAGTGCATAAATATTTCTGGAGGGTATTTCTGATCATCTGGGAAATTAAGCACTGTTGTTCCAGTTGTAACTCTAGTGGATTCCTTGTGGCTTGACATTGAAAGGCAACACCACATATCTGTTTACACAGAGGCAGAACAATGCAAAGGATAACTCTGCTTTACTGAATATATCTGTATATAATCTTCAGATCATGTCCCAGAATGCTCTGAGCTCAGATTAAAACACAGTGAAAGCTGAGTTATGTTCTCCAGGGGCACACATTCCCACATTTGCAAAAAGCCATCCGTCTACTCAGGGCTCTGGAGGGAACCAGTCAAAATAAGACTGACACCTCTAATTGACTATTGATAGAAATGCTGCTTCCTCCTAAAGTGGAATCACACTGAAACTCAGTGTAAGTCCTCAGAATGATGAAACAGGTAGGGAAAAACAAAGGAAGTTTGCTTACTTTGGATAATGTTTGGTTGATTTTCTCTGTAGTACCTGGAAAATGCAGTATTCATGGATAGACTGTAGTAGCAGTCAGAAACAAATATCAAGGGTGTTCCAGCCATGAAGATTCACATTGAGTTGAATACTGCAACTGTGGATGTATAATTAGAACAGGAATAGCAGTATTTGTTTAGAATCTCTGTGCATAGAGGAGAAGAATGCTGTACACATTAGCATTCACTTATAATACAAGTGAATATAAGTGAGGGAATGGAGTTTGAGTGTACTTCTTGGTAATTTATTATTTTTTTATTCAGAAATGAATAATGCAAAATGATTCTTGAAAAAATGAAGTAAATCACTGTGTAGCAACAGCTCTGCAGTAAACAAATTGCTGTTACTGTAATATTAAATCCTTCTCCAGTCCAAGTGAAAAATCAGAAAGTCGTCTTATAGGCACAGATGCCAGTGGAATGGGGAGCAGGCTCTGAGGACACATTGTAAAGCAGATGAGAGACAAGGTGTAAAACTAGGGATAAAAAAGGAGGCAGAGCAATGGGATGCACATGTGTACAAAGATACTGCCTCCCAAACAGAAAGGAGTCACGTTGGGTGGGAAAAAAAGCAAGCTCAGTACAACAGAAGAGCAACCTGATAAAATGCAGTATACTGCAAAGGAGGGAAAATCTCGGGGGGTGGGAGAAGGAGGGTGATCTCAGTGGCGAACAGCGAAGCTGACAAATGAAGGGCAGAGTACAGCCAAACAAGGGGATAAACCTGCAAGGGATTAAATAGACAATTCAAAAGACATTAAGTGCCTGTGGAAGACAGATGGAGTTGACATTAGGAGAAGAAAGCTGCAAATAGAAGTGGGAGGAGCAACTGAACTTTGGGTTTCTCTCTAGGGGGAAAAATTTTATATAGTCTTTTTTTTAAAAAAAAAAAAAAAAGAATTGGCAAAGCAGATGACAGACTCATAGAGGAACGATGGCTTTTCTTTTATTTACTTCCAGTACCTCTTGTCTGCGTGTAGGTCTGATCTCCACCCTCCTATGAATCATAAGTGTCTGGTATGCCAGACACTTAGACTAATTAATTTGTATTAAAATTAATTTATGGGGCAGCTTATGCTGAATATCACTAATAACTGTTTGGTGCAGGATTACCTGGGTTTACTCTGAAAAAAGAGCAGCCTGATTTTTATAGATTATTGTACATTTTGGCTACATGTGCATGATGAGCATTTGAAAGAGGCCCCAGCTACACAACTAGAATGTGAGTCCAGAGTTTGATACTCCCCTCTAATTTGGATGTATTAAGTTTCGACTTGGCTCATTATGAATGGAGAGACCAGCTGCAAAATTCAGATGCTGTTCTAAATTTGGAATCTGAAAGTTGCCAGAGGTCAGGGACTTTCAGAGATAAAAGCAAGGTTTAGAGCTATCTCTAATAGGAAGGTAATATACATTTTAAAGGGGATGACTCCAGACTTCCTCTCATCTGTGATTTACGAGGTATATCACACAGTGAAGGTTTTTACAGAACCCGTGTTTGTATGGTCCTAAATGACAGTTCTGTGTATTGCCTGGATCAGATTCTAATCTTTTACTGTCCTAAGTCAGTTGTAAATCTGTAATATTTCTATTAGGCGTGAGAATGGAACAGCATAAGGGAATAGTATGTATGGCATATAGGAGCATAGATTTCACTTATGACTATAAAATATAGAATTTGTGATTCCACATTACACTTTACAAGTTCTTAGGGCTAGATCTGGAAAACAGTTCTGTGCCTAAGGCAGGACTGAGGCAGAATTTAGATATTAGATTCTAAAACTGTAAGCCAAAATACCTAGTTTAGCTCTTTGTCGTCTACTGAAGCAATTTGCCTGTGTTTTTGACGTGGTGTTTTTGTAGGTGTCTGAGCAGCTGATGCTGTGTCTATTCCTTGCGGTGATCCCAGCTGACTGGTGTGCCCCAAACTGCTTCACAGCTAGGGAGAATTATACTAATCAGGAAAGGTAGAGGTTTATTTTTCACCTGTTTACTACTGTAGACCAGGTTAAACCAAAATGTCAAGCAATATTGTTGGGGTCCTGTGGGAGTAAGGGTGGCAAACCAGGAAAACCACACACACCACAGAGATTAAAAAATTCATCTTGTCAGTCTGAGCTGACTCATAGTACTGAAATTGTCAATGCAGTATCAGGAGCATGACACACCCAACCACTCATTTCCAAGCTGTTTGGAAACAGCATGAACATTTTGTTGCCACTGTTTAAACTTCTTTCTCTCTCTGGTGGGATAGAAAAGGTTATCCCTCCTAAATGAGTGCCAAAAATCTCCATGCAAAACACTGCTTAGGGAGATGGTCAGACAGAGGTACTTGCCTTCACTAGACGTGTCCCACTGCTATATTCCAAGTGCCCCACAGATACTCTTTGTCTTATTCCTGCTTGCTGCTTTCATGCTGTGATCTGGGGAGAATTAAGGTATAATTAAGCCTGGGTCAAACTGGCTCAGTAGAGAAGAGGAGCTTTGTTGCACTGAAGAATTTTGTGATGTCTGCATACAAACTACACAGCTTACAAGTAATTTTACGTATTTTAGAACTAGGCCTAAGAGAGAAGTGATCAAACAGCTTTTTGGTGTAGGGGAAAGTGACAAGAATGTTATGCCAATTAGTGCAGCACTAAATTGCTCGATATCTTCGAGCTCAAGTGAAGACAGCTGTAAATCTCAGATCAGCTGTCATGCCCTTCCAGTGAGAAGTTCAGCATTGGAAATGCTTGTTTAGAGAAATAGCTGAGGAGATAAACCTTGCAGGCATTGTGTGTAATCTGAAAAGAGGCCCTGGATGAAGTCATATGGAAGGGTTGATCCATGTTTGTTAAATCAGGTGAGGTGAGATACAATTAGCAACTACTCGTTAGCTGAAACACTATGCAAAAATCCTTAGAGCACCTCCCAGAAAACAGAATCCACTGGGAATAAGAACAACAATTGTTGCTGTTAGGCTTGATAAAGACATAAGGAGTAAATTTCACCTGCTTATACAGCAGGATATTTTTGTCTCCGCCTCAGCAGCAACCAGCTCAGCTGGAGATGCAACATCTAAATAGCTGTCTCACTGACATGTTTGTGATGTCAGTAGAGTGAGCAGCAATCACAGAATGTTGTCGCTTTAGTTGCATAAATCCCTGCAAGACTTCTCCAAATCTTGAGGGAGGGTGGAGATAAAAGGTCTGTCTGCATTTCTTTTATTATGATGAGATGAACTGTGTACTAGGAGTGCCTGTTGTCTCAAATTCCTCTAAAAAAGAAAGTGGATGAGTCGCTCATGTGTAGATGTGTATTGTAGAATTGCCTATATTTTAATCCTATGGAATTAGAAAAGAGGTTAAATAATAGGTTATACCCATTGCTGTGGATATCACTACTGACTACACCTTCGTTTTTTCAGCTTTCAGAAGGCATGAATCAGAGACTAATCTGTTTTCAGTGCTTCTCTCTTGTTAATTGCCTGCTATGACAGTCTCTTCACCTATTGCATTTGTATGACGTGTAGTCATCTCCAGCCAGGATGGGTCAGTGTGACATCAATTAAAGCTCAAAATGAAGAAATAAGTGTTATGAGAGAAGTAGGTTGGTGGGTTTTTTTCCCTCAAAATAAGCACTTGACTGGATGAGTGTGCACAATGTTACCTATTGTTCTTCATTTTAGAGTTCCCTGAATCATAATCAAGGTGGCTAATGGCCCTGCAATCTTCACAGGAAAGTAACTGTTTGCATGGCAGGTTGAAAAGAAGTCAACGCTAGACAATGTCAAAGATAAAACTAAATCAAATTATGATCCATGTCACCATTCCTTTCTCTAATATTTGAGCAATTTAATAATGCAATATATTTATTTTGTATGTGAGACTCTAACCCACCCCAGTCTGTCTTGCATAATAAGTGACAATGCGCTATCTATGGTTCACACAAAGTTCTAATTTATACCTGAAAATATGTGATGAAAAGAGGAAAATTAGAGGAAGTGGTGACTTTCTGTTTTACCTCCTCCTTCTTTATGCTTGTATATTTGCATATGTTATTTTTTGGCAGGGTATATTTGTAAATGGGAGGCAGACTTGCACAGCTGAGAATATGCTGCTTTTCTTGGAAGTTTGCTTATAGTATTTGAATGCTTTCAGTCATTACAAAGGGCTCATGTGCGATGAATTATGCAGTTAAAATCACAAATAGAATCTCATGAAACAATGTCTTTTTTCTTTATGGTTGAGATAACTGACTGCCTTAGTCCCAGGCTGTGGAAATCCAGACTAAAGGAAATTGTAAGGTGTCGCTGACCTCATCTTCAAGCTCCAAGACAGGATGAGCTATACCTGTTTTATTTGTCACAAAATTTAATTCTCTAGTCGTGACAACTGCCTATGGAGCTTGAGGAGTTTTTGTCAGGGTTTCACAGTGGGGAAAGATGCAGGTTAGATATTCTCTCTCACTTCAGCTTTAACCTGTTACTGCTTCCCTTTATCACAAGCAGATTACTCCTACATTGTGGGAAAATTTTATACCCTTGAGCACAGCTAGGGTGGGCATCTCATCTCCCCTAGCCAAAATAAATAGAATTCTGGCACTTTTTTCTTATATTTGCTAACATTTCTTGAGGTTCTGGTTATCCTCACTCACCTTCTCTGGAATCCATCCAGCAAGTGCTACTCGATCTCCCTTGAACTGCAGCATTGTGTCTTATGCCAGATACAGTAATTTCTCAAGGCTGTCCTGCTGGGCAGCAGAACATTGTTGCACTTCACACATCTCTCATGTGACACTTGTTCATACATCCTAGTATATTTTTTACCTTTCTCTGAGTAGTTTCTGTGCTATGTTATTGTCTAGCTCCTGCTCTCCTGGCCAGCTCCTTCATCTCCAGTCCCTCACCCAGCATTTGCACAGCAGATTATTTTTCTCTGTGAAGTGCTGCACTTGCCTTTATGAAACTGTATTTTTTCCCCTTTTTTTATTTTCTTCCTGGTTGCCTCTTCAATCATTCAGGCTTGCTTTGAATTCCAGATCTGTCCTTCCAGCTGAGGGTGTCTGTGAATGTAAAAACTTGCTCACTACTCAATCATCAAGGTCACTAATGAAAAATACTGAATAGTTCTACATTTGGAAATAACTCAGGGAATACAGTTCACTACACCTTCAACTTTGGTTCGGATAAAGTGATTCTCTGACTATAGTTTTCCAGCCAGTTAGATACCATCTTGATGGGCACTGTTCCCCTACTTTATTTGTGAAATACTGGCACTAGAAAAACAACTGCCAGCCTGTTAAATTTGGTTACCATGTTTCTGTCTCTGGTAAACAGAAAAGAGAGAAAACATTCACTTATGGTAAAACTTGGAATGAAAATTTGTGCTCCTACAAACCAGAGTTTGTAGGAGTTCTTATTGCTAAAATAGAAAGTAGTCTCAAACCCTCACTTTGTATTGAATCCAGCCCAGACTCTCTGCCACAACCATTAGTAAGACTGTGAATCTGTTCCCTTCCGAGGAGGCTGGACTAGATCTTGGCCAACCTGTTGTCCTGATCTTTGTGCTGGTTTGAATTGTCCTTCTGTATCAGCAGATGCCCCATTTCAGTGTCCCGAGATCAGACCTCCAAATGAAAATGCCACACAGGCATCCTCTATGGTTTATAGAGAATGGAGGTAGAGGGGTTTCCTAAAGTTTTCTGGCCTTTCTTTTTCCCAAGGGATGGGATAATGGAGCAGAGTTTTTCAAGCATATAAGAACATAGCTGGGCAAAGTCTGGTTTGCAGAATGGGGTTGATAATAATTTGGAAAATGACAATGCATATAAATTCCAGGTAGAATTAATGAGACGGAGGTTTATCATTTAAACACTAAACTTTTTTTAAACTGTCTGCAGCCAGTAACACAATTGTTGAATGGATTTGAGCTTGAAATAGGTGTGTTTGTTCAATAAAAAGTAGCCATGTGACAGTATATCACTTTCTTCCATTCGGTTACTGATAAAGTATTCAAATGAGCAATTTTTCTAAGTTAAACTGCGTTAGCTGCTTCATTGCTATATGTAATATAAAAATCTGGTTCTGTACATTTAAAATGCTCATACAAATCAAGAAGCCAAGAGTTGAATCTCCTACTCTGTTCATTTCATTGGCTGAAGAGATTTGTAAGCTAATATTTCATTTATCGCTCATAGTTTCTTTTCTCACATGCGATATATTTATTTCCGATCAGTGTTCATGACCTGGAAGCCACTCTACAGTATAAGTCAGAAGTATGACAATGGGAACCAACTTTTGATCAGGACTATTTTTTGACAGATTTCTTGAAAGATTCAGAAGTGACTACTGAGTTTTCCTGTTTGATTTGTGCCCTGAACCACATCCTTTTTAGAATAACTAAAGTCTTGAGTGTATGGTGCAATGAATGCTTTAGAGGAGGTAATGCATCCATATCTCTACTATTATCATTTGTTATGAGGAACCATTTTCATGTACAATATAGACATTGCTCAGCTGTAATCAGTAGTTTCCAGATTATCATTCAATCACAGTATCATTTAGATTGGAAAAGACCTCCAAGATTGAGTCCAACATTTCTTTATTAACTTTCATATGGTCCAAGGTGGCAATTAGAGTTAAGCCAAATGCCCATGTGCTGTTGCCCAAGATGCATTCTTAATAACTGGTGATCTTTGAAAGAATGGAAATTTAGAGAAATGCTAGTTCAAATGTTATTTCAAACAGCTAAGAAATGCATTCAATACTTGAGGGCAATATTCAGATTTTCAGAAAAAGGGAGTCTTAGCAAGAGTCGACTGACAAGTATTATTAGAAACTTTAACAAATCAGGTAAGAAAATCTAACAGTTAGGACAAGCTTACAGATCTTAAAATCTAGATGTTTGAGTTAAATATGTTTGTTGAACCTTTCAAACATGCAACTCACACAAAGCTTTAAAGTATGACTAAAAAACCAGTTTAAATTACTTCAAAACAGAATTAGAAACTTCTGTCTAAAAGTATCTAGACAAGAAAAAGGAAATATTTCTTTCCTTGATTAAGTCAAAGAATCACAGGCTGAAGAAATTGCAAGAGGCATCGTATGGGAAGATTCTTGCCATGGGAACTTCAAATGCACGGAAACAGACTCCCAAACCTGGAGTATTCCTTGTTCTCAGTCCCAGTGAGTCCCCCTTGGAGAACCTTGCAGGTCTTGGGCCCAACATGCTGGTCACTCAGTTTACCTTGCAGGGGGAATCAGTTTCTCAGCAGCAGAGTTAGCCAGGAACCCTTTCTGTTTCTTGGAAATCATTGGAGGAGTCAATCCCAGGGCAACGTTCTTTCCATACTACCTTTAATAGATTACCTTGTATCTTTCTCTTGTAACTTCTCTAGGAAATCTTGAATTTTTCAAGGTAACCTAAAAACTCATAGTAGTTATTCTTAAATCTGCTACAGGTAAATATTTTGTTCATGGGATGCATAAGAAAGCAAAATGAAAATCATAGTAGTAAAACTCTCCCACTGAGTTCCATGGAATCAGATTCATTCTTTAATCCCATTGGCAAAATTGAATCTGCAATATCACTCATTAGTAAGTGGGGGAAATATGACTGGATTATTCTTTTCAAAAGATGGAATAAAATGAAATGAAACAAATTTATGGTTCCATTTCAAATTCAATAGCAGTATGATGATTTGGTCTTTTTATTCATTGAGGAGTTTCCAGAAAGCAACCACACTAGTTCTACAGATTTAAAGAAACCTGCAGTGATAAACTTGAAAAAAAAGCACTGCCTAATCTGAATACTTGGGGAAAAATACATTCCTTGCATTAAAAAACTGGTGGTAAACTACCCAATTTTGGGTAAACTACCCAATTTTGTGAAACTACGAATTCCACTACAATTTTATTTCCTCTGAATGGTTTAGATGACAAATGCAGTATTTATAGTCTATAGAACAAAATAGCTAAGAAGTAACTGCCTTGTAATGGCAAATGTAAAACCAAAATTGTGTTGGGTAATCATTTTCCTCACAGAGCTGGCCACAACTGTAAAGAAACTTCATTCACTACTATATATATTGTTCATGTTTGAGTGCATGTTAACATACCACTGTGATGATAAGCACCACAGAAAAGAAGGAGATTACTGAGGACTTGTTAAGAACTTTCTTTCCTTTCCTAATTTTAGCTACAAAGACTGATTTCTAAACTCTCCTTTACTATGCATAATTTATGTTAGTAAAAGTCTCATGGAGCTTGTTGCAGTGGACTGTTGTGACCTTCATTTAAACACTGATTGTTGTTGTGGTTTATGAGCTTTCCTGAGGAATTGGAACCCATGGAACTCCTCAGTAGGAAGCCCCTTGGTTAGTCATGTATATTATAAGAAAATGTAGAATTACAGCATTGCACTATGACAGAATTCTGCATGGGGAAAGGAAAGACCTTGGGCTTCAGGGGATAATGCTCTTCAACCTTTGAAAGCCAGAAAGAAACTTAAATTATAGGTCTTTCCAATCTTGCAAGACACTCTGTGAAAATTTCTGTGAAATTATTGGTATTGACAAGGACTTAACACAGCAAAGAGAGACTGAGAGGCTACTTTTAAGTAGGTCCTTAAACATTTCTTCACACTCTTCTAAGCCACTTGTATATCATGCTGATAAAGTCAAATTACTCAATGGAACTGAAAATGATGATTTCCAAAGGACAAACCCAAAAATGTCAAGGAACTGGAGCATTTTGGAACACTTCATCTTAAGATATATTTAATTGACTACAAATCCGAACACAACAAAAAGTAGGTAGCTCTTGGAATTCCCGGCACTCTTGCATGTAAGGACCTACTTGATTTATTATTAATAAGGGTCCTAAAATATTCCTGATAAGGTGGGGAGGACAGCACGACTGCCATCAATAATGGTATCAGCCATCGACACAGCATGACCTGTGCTTCTGCCAGCTCTGTTTAATAGTAACAAATTTCTAAGGATGGAAAGGAAATCCACTGCTTATATTATCTACTGTAGCATATCTCTGTATGGTGGATCTTTTGGTTTTTAAATTATGCCATTATCACATGTGATATTCCACCATCATTTGTTACCTACTGAAGCATGCATTGTCTCAAGATTTTATTTCACAGATTTTACTAAAATAGTCAATAAAAGTTTATTGCAGTTTACTCTGCTACATGTAGTCTTGCAAAAAAATAAACAGGCACATAGATCAAAGGTCTATGAAAATTTAAAACGCCTACATCTCTGGATTATTCTTTAGTATTATTATTCTAAAATTTCTCTGAAAGGAAGGTGTTTTTTAATAACACCTAAGCAGTGTTGTTAAAACTTCCTTGGGCCTGCGCAGGCAAAGTTTGACTTTTGCCTACTCAAGATGCTTTAGGTCACCAGACTATCAGGTTCCCAGTTGCACTCTGCTCACAGGGAAGTTTATGAAAACATCAGTAGACAGTTTCAGTATGCAGATAATTAATTTATAAATGTTTTCTTTCTCAGCATTTCCTTAACTTTCTGTTAAAGTCTCTCGGATGATGAACATGTGGCACAGATTAGCTGTGTACAAAGCTGGTGGTGTCCTGTAGCTGCTGTGAGGGCTGAAGTGTTAAGTCACGTGGAATTTGAAATCTGCTTTTTCTAAATGGCTTTCTCCAATCTAGCTAATGCAAAGACAGCCTAAAAAACGTACCTGAGGTTAGACAGATGAAATGAGCACTGTGGACATGGATGTTGAATGTCCTAAACTGGTTTACAGTAGGCTCTTAAGGTCTTTTGGATTGCAATAATTGTTTTCAATCTCCTTAAAACCAGAGTAATATTTATGACAGGCTACATATGCCCATCTACAACTCTGAAAAGATGCATGCAAAGTAACATCAAATCATAGAATAGAATTGCCTACTGTCATTTTTTTTGTGAAGGTTCTGCTAGAACTTCCTTTTGCTCAGAAGGAAGGAATACACTTAAAAGCATCAATCTTCCTGTTCTGGCTTCCAAACTATGTGGACCAGAAATCTGCACACTTTGGGCTTTTGCTAAGCACACCCTTTCAAAAGCAAAAATTCATTGATTGAGTGGGTACTTGAGCAGACAGTTTGTCTATCCCTGTCAGCAAAGGAAAGGCATGCTTAGCACCCACAGCAGCTGTTTAATTAGAAGTTTCCCACATAGGTAAACTACCAGACCTCCTTTGACTGAAAAAATGAATCTATCGCTGATGAAAAACTGCAGTATATTTTTTCAGTTTCAGAGTTGTTTTTAGATGTGCAGTGTGAGTTGGTTTGGAAGTGGATTGCAATGACAGTGGCAGCTTGCTCTGTGCTGATCGGATCCAGCACAACCTGAAGCCAGAGAAGCAAATTGACCTTGTTGAATTAACCTATTTTTACCCTTGATGCTTTAAAGGGATTCAACCTCTTGAACAATTCTGCCAGAACAACCTTTAAATGAAAAAAGCTACTCTGTAAAAAGCAGCTTTAACATAAATGGCAAGTACCCATAAAATCAGGATATGCATAAATTGATGTAATTGTTAAATCTGCAGATCCAGGCTTTAATTGTACTCTCCAAAAGATATTTTTATACTTGAAAATATTTTCAGTATTTTGACCTCTCTCCAGCTAATTCATAGTTAATTAGTAGTTTGTACTGGTTTAACCTTAGTCTGCAACTCAGCCCAATGCAGCTGCTCATTCCCTTCCACATGATGGGATGGGGGAGAGGATCAGAAAGGGAAAAGTGAGAAAAACCTGTGGGTTGAGATAAAGTCCAGTTCCCATGGGCAGGCAGGTGTAGCCATCCCCAGGAAATCAGGGCTTTATGGTTACTTAGGAAGGAAAACTCCATCATTCAAGAAGTCCCTCCATTTTTCTCTCTCCTCCCAGCTCTATATGTTGAGCATGGCACGTGGTATGAAATATCCCTTGGGTCACTGGGGATCAACTGTCCTGTCCTGAGCAACCCCAGCCACCTCACTGGTGGGGTGAGAGGCAGAAAAGACCTTGGCTCTGTGTAGGCACTGCTCAGCAGTAAGGAAACCTCCCTGTGTTACCAGCACTGTTTGCAGCACAAATCCAGAACCCAGCCCCAGAGCAGCTGCTGCGGACAACAACTCCACCCCAGCCAAAAACCAGCACACAGTTACAGATTTCAGGGGAATGACACAGTGACAAAGGTAGCCTTGGAAGTCAAGCTTTCTATCTTCATAAATAACTGAAGCTTGCACCATTCAAGGTCTCATCAGACACAAGTTTGAGTCTTTGTGGATTTTCTCATTGTAGTTTACTTTTCTAAACTTTGTTTATTCAAAGTACATAAAAAGTCTCTGCTATGAGCACTGCAGTGAGCAATGTTTGGAGAGGAAGAGTGGGAGTTAAAGTATCTCCTTTATTTTCTTTGCACCTGTAATAACTTAGAATAATAACAACTGTGTTTCTCTTCAATGAAAAAAGAATAGGTACATTCATGGCTCTTGAAAAGCACTTGATGACTCATGAGTAGAAAGCCAAAAAAGAGTAATTTAACATGGTTATTTGTTGACATAAAGAACAATGTAATAGAAGTGCCTGTGCACAACTATTTGGCACTGATCAACTATAAAGCTTATATTGCCATGTTAAGCGTCACAAGTTAAGCCTTATTTTTATAGTGCCTTTTGGTAACACGTCCCTTAAAATGTGGTGTTTTGGATTATGCACAGCTCACGTTTACATCTGTCTCTGGAGTATATTTGTCCAAAATCTCATGGAAACTCTACAAGGAAGATTTCTGAAAAAGACCTGGAGAGATATTATTTATAAATTTTCTTCCCTCTTCAGCTTTTCCAAAATATAGAAGAAGTGTTGAAGACCTACTGGATATTATAGTTTCTGTCACTGTGAGCAAATATTGCTTGGCTCTTCCAAGGATCTGTGGTTTGTGTTCTCATTAATGTTCCCCCCAAGATCGATGACCTGCATTTTCAGACAAGTTCAGAGTGTCATGTTTCTTTCTACTCTGTATAAGAGTTTTAGCAGAGACAATTTTTTTCCTGTAACTCTCCTTCATTCTCAGCTTTCAATGAAACATTTATAGTGAAAGTTCAGAGCAATTTCTGCTTTCTTAGCTGGGTGTGTCTTGTGTGCAAGAAATAATAAACCACAGGACCTATGAAACGTATTTCTTTTTGCAAGTTAGATTGTGTAGGGTATAATACTATGCCATTGTAGCAAGGCTTTGATGCAGGATGTTAGAGAAGAGGAAGATGATTTAATTTTAGGAAAATATAATCTCACATTCATCCTCTTACATCTGTATACCTTTAGGCAAAAAGACATGCATGTATGAGTAGCTCAAGTACCAGAATGTGTATCCAGGGGGGCTGAACAAAGTTTTGCAATAAAGAAAAAGGACAAAGGATATTGCTCAGCAAATCTGTGTTGTATCTCCTGGGTTCTCGGGTTGATGATCAGGTGTTTGTTTTGGACACACCTTTCTCCACCTGTTGGAAAGTGACAGCAGTTGTTGTCCTGTCTCCCCATCCTCTCCCGCCTCCGTGAGTCATCTGGATTTACTCACAGTCCTGTGCCTCCTGGTTCACATGCCCCAGGAAGCTGCACATTCTCCTGAGTGCTGGATCTGGATAGCACATTAATCCAGCATCCTCTCCTCTCTTACTGCTATTGCTCCCATTTCTTCTTCTTTTGCATCAGTCTTTGTATTTCCATTAAAAGTCTGTAAGGAACAGCACCCCTGATATCCTGTTACCATGTACAGAGGTGTGGTTGCAGACCAGCTGGCCCAGCTGGGGCACACAGCTCTTCTCTGCTTGAGTGTTCACCCTGCATGGCCTCTTTGCACCAAAGCTGGAGGATCCAGAGACTATTTTAACATTTCTTACACTAAGTAAGCCTACCTTAGAAAGTGTTGCAGGTAGAAGGAAGGTTTTAGATTAATCATTACAAAATTAAATATCCAAAGTTTTTGAAATGTTCTGCCTGTCTGTTTAAAAAGATTAAAGGACGGCTTTGAGGTAACATACTTACTAACATCTGAAATAGTCCACTCAACTTAGGTAAAAATACATGCTTTTGTTATGGATTGAGGAATAAAAATTATATGAAGTGAGAACAAAATCTTAGAATTGGACCTTGGCAAAATTGACAAGTTTCCTGGAATAAACAGTTTCTGTCTAGATATTTCAGGGTCTATAATAAGTGGTGCTGTTAGGTAAATGGAAATAATGTAATTAGCTGCCTAAGCTGATTAAAAAATATTTTTATAAATCAACTTAAAAAAGCCCCTTCACTTCCCTGCTACTCTGCTAAACTGATAATAAAAGAAGTGATTCCTTTATAGAACTGGTTCTACTCTTTCACTGGTATAAAAATCTAATTTTAAGCACTCAGAGAAGCAACATTCCTGAAAATAATATGTGAAGCTTGTCCACAGCTGTGCATCTCAAAGTACAGGGACACGTTCTGCTACTTCTGTTTCTTGTGCTGGGCCAAGTTTGTTGCCTCATTGCTGGAGCAGCAGGACAACATCCATGGTTCCAGAGACCCACTGCACCATCCTGCTGTTGCTCTGTCTGCTTGCACTGTACCAGTGCCTTGAAGGTGTTCTTTTGTTGTTTGGATGGAGTCTAACAAGGAGGAGAAAAGTACCTGTTGCAATGTGCTTGGGTCAGGGAGGGTTTTCCTGTTTCTCTGGCCCCTTTCCAGTCCCTGGGTATTTTTGTGCTGTTTGAGGAAATGGAGTATAAATAGGCCATTTTGGACACTGTTACATACAGGGCACCTGAAGTCAGTTCTATATCTTTCCCACACATCTGGTAGCAAGCCCAGCTCCCACACAGCAGGGCTGACCAGCTTCTGTGTTAGAGTTACCTGTATCTTGGGTCCTGTGTGAGCAGATCAAAGGCATCTTGTGCCCTCACCTCAACTTATGATAATTTACTAACATCTCACAATTGTGCTTTCATTTAAATAGTTTTAAGGATGGATACAATATAAATGTATGGAAAATTATGAACACCATTCACATGACCTTACTGTTGAGGCACAAGGACAGTATAATTCCCACTCTCACTGCAAACAGGGAGGTGAGAAGAGATGAAGTTCCTCAGTAAGGCTTTGGACTGCTACTGTGATCAAAAGACATTTAATGTATCTCAGATTTTATCTTCCTTTCTTGTCTGTTAGCCTTTAAAATATCCAGTAAAGAAATGTTGTTCTCTTGATGCATGCAATGACAGCATCTTAATCTAGTTGATCAATTATCCTCAAGTCAAAGGAGGGCAAGTATTAGAGTTTTCTTATCTGTACTTGTTTAAGGAAAGAAACCAGCTCATGGATAATTAAAAGACTATTTAATTAAGTGAATCTGAGAAATCATTTGGATTCTCTCTTCTAGTTTCAAAAGCAGACTAAGTCTCTAGGCACTTGGCCAACTTCAATACAATGAAAATTGGCCCTACATAAAGTGTCCTTTGACCTGTGGTATCCTTTTCTGTTATAGTTTTGGGGGTGGGAGGTGGGGGAAGGAATTCTTTCTTCAACAAAATGAGAGCATCATTTTCTAAATGCTCTACAAGACAAAATGTGTTTCTTGGCATGGGGTTACATGATCTTCCCTGCATTCACAAATGATCCAGACTGAGAAAAGTGCCATTAATTTCATGAGCCACAGATGATTATTTCATTACAAGCATCAGCCTCTGAGCTTCTGATCTGGGTACTATCTCTGGTTTTGGGAATGTTCTTGCTGGTATTTCTGCAATTCTTTTTGAATTAAGAAGTAAATTAAAAAAAAAAAAAGAGAGAGAGAGAGAGAGAACACGAGTTAAATTGAAAACCATAAAAAAAAATTCTACTCTGGAGAAGAATGTCTTTTCTTATGATCTTCTATCTAATTATCCTCTCATTCTTAACCCCAAGGAAGTACCTGTTCTGAGTGCTCCATACTGGGCAGCAAATACTAGTAAATAAATATCAGGGATAGCAGCATAAGAAAGAGATGCATGAACTGAATTCTTACACTATTAATGAACAGCTTGGCATTCAGAATTCGGGGTGTAGCTCTGGAGATATGTATGCATCTGTATTTTACTTTTATTTCCTTACGCTTAATCCTCTTTGCTGCCAAAACTGAGTTTCTGTTCTCTGTTCACTTTAGATTTCAGCAGCACTGTTTACTGATTCAGTTTACCTCAACTTGGGACTAAAATATGTAAGTTCAAGTGAATGTAATTGCACAAAACCTGTGTGTTCTGGCCCTTACTGTACCTTTCAACACTGTAAAGGAACTGCTATGCTCACAACCTTGTTTATAGACAGAGGAAATACACCTTCCATATGTAGGCAAGAATATAGATAAGGAAAACTGAAAATGTAACAGTTCAAAACCAGAATCATGGTAATTTTTGTGCTGTCTTCTTCCTCATGTTTGGATCCAGTTGGGATAATTTTAATGTTTTCTATTGCACTTTCCCATGTATTTCTTGCTCCATTGATCTGCAGCTTTATGTAATTTCCAAATGGACTCACTGGATATGGTTCTCTCTACAAGTGTGAGATACTTTTCTGTTTTCTGTTACGACCAAAATCTCTTTTGTGAGCTCCAGGACTCCACAGGTAAGTTGTTTACAAGTTGAGGTCTCCAGTGCCAGCCCATGCCCCCTCTGCTCTGCCCTATATCAATGTGATTTATTTTCTTCCACGTTAGACTGTGAAATATTTTCCTTAAGACTTGATTCATCTTTTTGACCTCTATTGAAAGCACTTTTCCTGATGGTTTGTCCAAATAATTACTTATCTTTCAGGAAGCTTAACTGTGAAGCATCCTACTTTAGTCAATGAGGAAAAACAGCACAAAATTTGAATTACCAATACCAGTTTCCTGAAAAGTTGCATCAGTTCATCAGTTTTTTTCCACTCTCCCAAGTTTCCTTTTAGATTTGGACCATTTATTTTCACAGTTACACAGTGCCCATCTGTGGAGCATGAACAAAAACAGTAAGAAAGCCCAGGGCATTACAAGACTGTGAGGTGTTGATATGATAGTGGGGCTTTTCTTTCCACCTCCAGTTAGGGTAGGAGGTGCATGAGCATATATAGGAGCTCTGAAAATAGCTCACCATGCATCCTCTGCTTGTTTTATACTACTCTAAAATACCATAAAGGAGCAGCAGCTATTTCCAGTAACCCATAATGTACAAAAGAAACACAGCGATAAGGCACAGATGGCTGACTGCAAATATTAGTGAGCAGGATCAGAGCAGAATGTGTCCTGTTTTCCAGCTCTGTTTGTTCTGTTTTATGGCAGACACCCAGATGCTCCAAAGAGGCATCCCAGGGACACACATTGGCTCTCCAACAGGTGCTGTTTTGAAACCTCTGCAAATCTCCTGCTCTTCATCCAGCATTGGGCAGGTTACCCCAATGGGATGAGGATCAAATGAAGGTGTCCAGGTCAGAAACATAGTGGAAGCTTTCTGTTTATCAGCCTCCTAGCTAGGTGTGCTCAGAAATGCCACAGGATGAATTCTGGTTATATCAGTCCCTTCTCTCTGACAGGAAAAACCTACAAGAGAGCTCATTTCACGAAATGACACACTATAAAATTGATGACTGTAAATGACAGATTTTGATAACTATTAATAGAAAGGTCAGAGTTGAAAATGCAATAGCTAATACATCATTTTCTCAGAAACTAAGTAGCTGCTATAGGTTATCGTGGACAGGTGTAAGAGTTGCAGCCTAGAAACTATGGGTAGATTAAAGGCAGACTCTTGTCACTTAGGTTTTTCTGTGATCTATTTACTCATCCCTCTGGTAGAACAATAAAAATTCTTCTTCTCCAGAAGCTGCATAGAAAATAACAAATTTAAGATTAATGGTATGACAGTCATAGCCTGTCATTAGGAGGGTAGCCTTTCTGTGGAACTTTTGGGAAGGTGATATTACATGCATATATTTGCAAAAAAAAACGCTTCACACTCCCTTAGTGGGTTTTCAATAAATCATATGCAGTCTTTGTATTTTATGCACAGAAAGTTTTCCTGGAACAATGATGTTCCATGTCATTTAAAACCATTCTACAAAGTCATCCTAGAAATTGAAGTTAACTCAGCTCTGGATGAGTTATCAAAGATAACTGAAATATCCATTTTGGTCATCACAAATACATAACAGAAGGTGAGTAATTAACAGTACAGCATGTATTGTGAGGATCAGGAGAAGCAACTCTCCATTTTTGTGACAAAAACTTCCCAGATGCTGACAATCAGATGTAAGCAGGGGTTGACCTGAGGAGAAAATGTAAGGCTAACCTCTCCAGCTTTCTGAGAGGGCTTTGACCAAAATGACTCTCCTTAGATGAGAAAATCTGAGTTCAGTGGACTGATATAGCATTGTTGTTTGGACTACAAGAAGACAGAACTCTTTTTCTTTTGTCATTTGAAGAAGTCAGGGTATGACAATGTCCTGGAAGTGTCGCCCTTCCATAATGGACAAGGAGCTAAGGCCAATCTGTGCTTCCTTATGAAATACCTTTGAATTATAGCTTCTTAATACTACCCTGTGCAGATGTCTCCCAGGAATTTCATGTCAGTTTAAAGGACTTTTCCCTATAAAACATATCAACACTTTTGCTTTTTGATGTTCATAATTTAGAGACATAGACGCAGCATGTCATGGGTTGTACCCTCCTCTGCTTTCCTTGCTGCACAAAATTTGAGAGGAAAGCTGAAGCCTTTTGTAGCATAATGTCTCCTGAATCACCAGTTTAGACTTGTGGTAGAGGCTTTGTCTTGGGATGAGTTATAACATGTCATTATAACAATGTCATAAAAGCATAACAAAATAGGTTATCACAGTTTTGCTTTTATTTCTACCAAAACGTTTTTAGTTGCAAAAGTGATGATTTGAGGAGGAATGGGGGAAACAGAAGCCGATACCTCAGTGCCTTTAAAGTAGCTTTGTTTCAGAAACTGAGAGTTCAGCATTTTCCAAATGATGTTGTCAAGTTGGCCACCAGAAGGAGAGGAAGCTTGAATGACCACTGCGGTTATCACTAATGTAACACTGTGCACTTTAATTAAAATTTAATATTTCTTTATGTCACTCCAATATACTCATTGTGGTTATTTTTCATTCTACTGAATTCAGTGTTTGCTGTAGCTTTGATTGTCTGAAATGTGTAAACATGGTTTCAATTTTATAACAGATAGCAATAGGCAGGGAATTAGAGTTGATGGCAAGAGTATTTGAAAGGAACCCTGAAGTTGCTGATGTATCAGAATGCCCCTTGAATACATTTGAGAATGCAAAACACTGTTCCAGACTTTTATCAAATATAGTCCTGATTAGAAAAAATAGGAATTTTACCCCATGGGAAACTTCTTGGAACAGATGTCAAATTGTTGTGAAAGTAAGGATCTATTCTGCCTGCCCTTCCTCAGCACCACACTCGATCTGTGTGGTGAGGGCAAAGAGGGAGAATAACAACCTGAGGGTTATTCAGGTGTGAAGCTCTGGGATATTCCACATTAGTGTGCACTGTCAGGCTCAAGAGCAGCACCGGGGAAATGACTCACCTCCAGGAGTCTATATCTGTCACTGAGGAAGATGGAAGAGTCGAACTCGTCTGACTGAAGAGATAACAAACTGCAGACCGGCTGGTGGCCAGCTGCCAGCAGCTGCCAGGAGCACAGCCAGCCTGGGAAAGGCTGCGAGAGGTTACAGTGACCAGCTGGGCATCTTGCAAAGCTAAATGTACAGCCAAGGCATTGGACTCTGCTTTCTTCTAAATGTTTTGGTGATTCTTGGTTTTTTCAAGCTGTCTGGTCATTAGTCATCATTATCTTTAGTCTCAGGAGAGGACAATCACAGAGATAGAAAAAGTCAGGACACCTGAGCTAATTGTGGCTATCTGCAACAGAGCCCTGCTGATCAGATGGAAAATTATGTCAATTAGCCTCAGGAAAATTAAGGGCAAGGTTCAAGGTCTGTAAGAAATTATGTCAAGGACAGCAGAAAGGAAGAGAAGTGTCAGTAACCTGGAGATGGTGGAACATATTTTCTGGCGCGCAGCCTCACCCACACAGGCACAAAACTTGGCACAGTTGGTTTAAAGATGTTCCCCTCACTGCCTCCAAGAGCTGCAACACTTCAGGTTGCCTAAACTGTCCACTCCATCTGTCCAGGTGGCTGCTGCCTTTTGTGATCTCTCCCCCTCTGAATTAGACTTCCCTGCCAAGAAGATGAATTGTGGTGTATTGGTACACCTCTATGCACCTGGGAAGGTGCACCTGTAAGCCCAGGCTATGGAGAGAAGATGCTGTGATGCATCTGGATGAGCAAACAAAGTTACCTAGAAGAACTAATTATTTTTTTACATATCCTGTCTTTATTATGCTTGAATAGCTGTGTAAGGCTTCCTTGCCTCTGAAAACAAGATTATTCTGTAAATATCCATTTTACATGCACACAGACAGTATAGTTATCTCCAGTTTTCCAGCAGGACTTCTTCAGAGAAACATCAGAAAACCAAAACATCTTTTAAAACAGTGGATTTTTTACATCTTTCAGCAGAGAATAATAAAGACAATATTCTGTAATTTACTGTTCAGTGTGCACATTTTCAGGTTTTACATCTCTGGAGAAATATATTTCTAAAAAATGCCAGTATATTCCCTCACATTTTATTTTCATTGTTTCTATGAATGATGTCTTAAGAGAGAAATAAACCAAGAAATAGGATACTACTCAAATTCACATTTTTTGGAGCCACATTTAGTATTGCTTTTGGATTAAAATTTATTTTAATAATATTCTAATGTGGCTCACCATTTTAATATTTGATATTAAGTGTTAAAGCTACTCGTAGCTCTCTAAAGGGTAATTTTTAATTTTAGCATTTAGATAGGTCTGTGCAAACTTAACATTTAGGCACAAGCACAAAGAATTTGTATATCTACTCACTTTGGGCGGTGATTTGTGTAATATTGCAACAGGTTATTTAAAAAAATGATACTTTATGTTGCCTACTCTTGCATTCTCTAGGGGTAGCAAGATGTCAGTTCCCATCAGCAGGATCTTGACCTTGGATGCTCCCAAATGGTTACAGCATTGCAGCTAATTGCCTGTGTCTTAAACACAGTAACTCTGTAATAAAAACAAAAAGGTATAGCAGTTGCAGCAAATCCTTCAGTGTTCACTGGAGTTTTATTCTGGTTCAGTGAAGATACTTCATATCTCAAGAAAAGATCTTATCAAATAACAATTTGGGTTTGTTCCTGACCCAAATTTCAGCTACAACGACCAAAAATGAGTCACTCTTCTAGACCCATTCTCAACTGGCTGACACAGCAAAAGCTCCAGGATTTTTACTGGTATGTTGTTAAGAGTGGCTTTGTGATGCATTTTTTTTCGTTGTTTACTGGTTCACATTTTCCCTCAAGAATTGATTTAATGAGATGCTGGGGTCCAGAACTCATAAACAGTAGGAAAGATTCTGCAAAGAGCTTTGAATCAGACATATATTCAGCAAATAATAGATGTATAGAAATGACAAATGTAGTTTATACAAATTTAAATCCATTAGGACAACACTAAAGAGAATGTATTGAAAAAATCACAACCTTTAAGATCTTAAAGTGAAAGCATCAGATTTTTGGAATATGAAGAGAATTAAAAAGAAAGATCTTGTGAAGATCATCTCCTTTTCCCCAAAGGCTAAAACAGAGAGTTTGACCCAGGTAAAGGCAATTAATGGGCATTATTTTCAACCTCTGTAATGAGGTGTCTCACAAAAGTCAAATTGGCAAATGCTGGGCCTGCCACCTGAGTGCTCGATCAGAATTGGGGTTATTAAGGAAAAGGCACCAGTAGATGGTGCTCAAGAATATGCAAAATTGTTTCTGGTTCTGTAGGACTAACTCATCCCTGAACACAGTTAGGTGTGAGCAGCTTTCTGTGTAACGTACAGAGTGCCTTGGCAGAAAGGCCACATCTCAAGAGAAATCCTATACATCCTGTGAGTCCTAAATATTGTTTGGAACCCTCTGAGTCATGATCACCCCAAAGGAAGGGTCAGTGCAATTCTTTCTTTTTCTGTCAGGTCTAAGATGAATCAGTAGCAAGTCATGATTGGTGTTGTCAAGCAATGCTAACAAATATGACAGTGAGGGCACTGCTGATTGCCCTAAACCCATATTTTTATTAAAAAAAAAGGTTATTGCTTGGCTTATTCATAACATTCCTTTCCCAGCAAACTGTCAGTGTCAGTGAGAGGCCTCTACATTTTGGAGGAGGTGATGCCTGTGCTGAAATGCAACTGCTTTCTCATTTCATTTTGGCTGGGGATTTGATATCAGTGATCTCTTTGTAAAACCCTTCTCAATGTTACACTCAGGTTTAACTATGAAGGAAAAAAAAAATAGTAAATATCTTTTTTTTTTTTTTAAGGGATTTTGCTGTTCTGCTGTAGCTTACTTCAGAGGGGTTTTATGTGTTTCACCAGAAATGGAGGGCATCACAGGTGTATTTTGAGGCCACAACTGGACAGAAAGCATTGCAGGGTCATGTAGAGACTGCAGAGCTACAGTCTGGGTGACAATGAACAAATCCAACTGGCAAGCTCACTGGAGAAGTGTGTCTATCTTAAAGATATTGCTGTTTTCCACCATAATTACTGGTGTGGTGCTGGATCTGGTATCTATAAGAATGAATAGGATGCCTGAAGTGCAATGAATTATCAGAGGACTGTGCAAAAAAACTTAGGAAGTTATTGGGAAGTAGGTTTTCTTTAAAAAAACCCCCTGCTTTATTGTGAAAGTCACAGGAACATTTGTGAGTTTTCAGAAGCCTTAATGGCCTGCTATTTGAAAATATGTATTTCCAGGCATTCTCTGTCCAAACATCTAATCTGAAAATTACTGCCTGTAATACTTGCGTAAAATGTTTTAAAAGAAAATGTATCACAGCTCTTGCTGCTGCATCATGTACAAGAAATTGTCTGAAACACTTCCCTAGGTTTGCCATCAGGATGCCTTTTCCCTGCTTCACCATGAAGAATTTTCTTTGAATGTCTCTGTGAACTTAAAAATGGATAATAGAAAGATCATATAGTCCTTGGATACCTTCTGAATGATAATACGAATAAATAGAGCTGGCAATGTAAATGATCCCTAGATATAACTATTGAGAGCAAGACTAGGAAAGACTAGTCTCTTGCAATCTCAGATAGTCCTGTAAAAGTGTTTTAGAGATCAGGCACAGCACAGCCTCTCTTCTTATTCCATGAAACAAGAGCCATCTTCAGGCTCTAACATTTAACATTAACATTTATTTATTTCCCTGTAATAGGTTACAGTCAATGGTAAAAGTCTCATTATGCTAACTATTGAAAGAGGGTAGCAGGTTTCCAGAAAACCTTTCATCTATTTTGTGAGTTCTCTTAAGGCAACAATGAGGAATAGCTTCTTTTTTATTCATCTCTAATTCTTATAATTCTGTGTCAGTTCTGGCTGAATACCTGTGAAAAAACATGTGAATGATGCATAGCTACGTAATACAATTTGGCTGTGGTATTCTACCTTTTTCAAATTTTTATTAACTTCTAAAATAATCTGTATTTTTTCCTCATTCACCACACTTTTGCAAAATGCTCAGTGAAACATGTTTTAGTGCAAACTGAAAACTAGAAGGTGCTTTTTTATGCGTCAGTTTAATTTCACAGTCTTGTTGAATTTTGAATAGACGGCACCTCCCATCTGTGAAAGACAATTCATATTAAATGTTTGTCATGGTCTCACTCCTAGGCTACTGGGAAGAAAATTAACTCTATCCCAGCTGAAATCAGGACAATATTGCGTAATTAATGTGATACTCAGAGGTATAAACAGATCTCATTTTTAAAGGCACATATGTAGTAATGACTCTTTTCCCCTGAAGTTTAAGAACAGGGGTGGATGGAAGGAATTCAGCTGGGTGTCGAGGCTGACCCTGCTAACAGCTCATTAAGTGTATATGATAACTTTGAATTGCACAGGTGTTAATAAATGCAAGATCACTAAATCACACCCTGATCAGGGCAAGGCTTAACAGAAGCTAAGCACACAGGAACATAAGGATATAAGCTGTTGTCTTGTCAGTTCCATAGATCTGTTTTCTGGCTCTTGTGTTCCCTTTTCCCACTGAAGCGACGTGTTTCTTGGTCTGCATCTTCTCACCATTGGAGCACCTGCCTCTGTGCAGCGTATTTGACAGTCTATTTGACAGTCATATTGCTCTTGTGAGAATTCCAGATCATGAAGAGTAAGGGACATACTGCAGGTATTGGGTTTTTTTGTATTTGAGATCAGTTTAAAATCCTTAGGTTCCAGCCTCAAGAGCTATTCTAGGAACTAGAGGATCTTGGTCTCAATCTTTTTACTTTATATTTCTCTCTATATGTCATTTCATAGCTCTTAAGTTATTTTCCTAATTTACTAGTAAGGCATCTCTTGGAGCAGTTCAGTGTTATACCATTGTCCTTGTCCAGACAACTTGCTCTTTCAAAAAGCAGAACAGGAGAATTTTTAAAGTATCCATAGAACAGAAATCTTGCTATTTTATCCATATTTTAACCATAGTATCCGGTATATTCCATCAAGTTCATGGAATTTGACTCTCTGGAAATTTATGCTGTACGACTGACAAGTGATATCCTAAATTTTCCTCTCAAGTTTTAGAGCTTTGGTTCAGACGGACATTTAATTAGCACTCCTGTAGTCTTTTCAAAAACTCTTTTAATTTTTTTTTTCTCTCCCTGTCATTTAAAGTAGGAAATACAGCAGGAATTTATTAAACTTAGGGGTTTTTTTTCCACTCTTGTACAAGTTCAATTATATCCCCATCTGTAATGCTTTTTTAAGGTGGATCAGGATATTAACTATTCAAGCTAATCCTCTAGTCCGATAGAAACTGGAAGCAAAGAACAAAATAATAATGAAAATGAAAAATAAGAAGAATAAACTGAAAAAGTTCTCTTTATTTCAAAGAAAACCTGAAGTTTTGAATGAAAGTTTTATCTGACTTCTTTCCACTATAACATCATGTTCTGCCATGATAAGGAGCTTTATTCCTCTTTAAAAAGCAAAATTGAGTGAGACCTTGCACTCTAAAAATAACAGATCAGTACCAGGTTGACTAGTAGATGAGCTTGAGAGAACAGGCAGGGCTTCAGAGAGTCCTTCCAGGGGAAGGGAAGAAATATTAATCACTTACCCTTGTTCTGAAAGTAATAGCAGTGCTCAGGCACTGGAGCCCAAGGCTGTGGTTGCTCATTATCATCCCAAAAGCATCTCTCTCCTGCTTACCATGGGGCACAAGTATGACTAAAGACTAATTGTAGGTGTAAAGCTTCTTCCCTGAACTGAAACCAGGTGCATCTCAAAGTCATTGGAATAAAATATGTTGAACTTGAACCACTGAGAGTCTGACCCAAGGCACGTGGAAGTCGGCAGGAACCTTTTGGCTCACACCATTAGATTTCACACTGGAAGCTGCTCGCTTGATACTGAAGGCAACAACATGAGAGGAACAAGGGGCCAATTCTTCTTTTTTCTCTTTTTCAAAGCAGGAAAATTGCCTAATTCTAACTGTCAAAACCAAAGTTTGTTGAAATCAATAGTAGCCTGTCTAAGTGAGAGCTAGTGAACAGCATAAGAGCGACAAATAGCAGCTGTGTTATGTACCTTGCTCCGGGTCCTTTCGGGATGAAAGCCACTAAAAATAGAAACAACACCATGATAAAAGTTACCCCAGTTTTATCATGGTAAAATTGCTTCCTTACCAGTGAGGGAATTTGATTCCTTGTCTGTGCCAGAGGGATGAAAACAAACAAACAAACTCCTTTATAATTCCTGAACTCTTTTGTATTTTTGTACTTGATCCAAGGAAGTGAGTAGGTTTTGTATTTCTTCTGAAAAAAATCTGATTCAACAGAAAAATTACAATATCAAGCCAAAAATTTTGGAGGAAAAAAGTTACATGGTAAGATAGCCATCCTCTTCTTTCACCTCTTTTCTTTTTCCCCTCTTTTTGTTTTTATCCCAGTATCAGCTGACACCAGCAGGTACCTGAAAGACATCACAAAGCTTCAATACCTGGAATAAAACCTAAGATGTGCAGGGGAAGTCAGGCATTATTTGACTTCATTCACCAAGTTTGGCTCTACAAAATAAAGCTGAGGCAATCAAACAAAAGAGTATCCATCCAAAGTATCCATTTGATACTGAAAAGTATAAACAGAGATTTATTGTCTTTGACAATACACCCACATTCCAAACACTGATGTTGATTCTTATGCAGATGAGGAAATTTTAAAAAAATATGTTTCAGCAATTTATGGTTCTCATAATTAATAAAGTTATTTTATTAATGGAAAAAATTCTCCATGCTGGACTTCAGAACCTATTGATTTTATTTGAGTAGCTTAGTGGCAGATTGCTAAAAGTATGAGTGCAGAAGAGCTGATGCAGCAAAAAGAAAGATAGTATCTCTTACAAAAATTTAATTATCTTGACACTAAAACTGCATCTTATTTTAAAAATTAACCTCCATTAAAAAAAATAGGCAATGTCTAAAAGTGAAATGCCTGTCATGTGTTATTGGCAAATCTGAAATGAAACTTCAGGTGAGAATGATTGATTATACCTAAAGCAAAGAGCCATGATCTGATAATAAAACTGGTTATACAGAAAAATATGTGGCTGAGCAACCTAAGTTGCATCTCCAGAAATAAATGTTCTCATAAAAATACAAATAGAAGTGTGAAGCTCACATAAAACCTGAAGATGTTGCATTCTCTATCTTGTGTTTGGTGGTAAATTAAAGATCAGCAGAAGAAATATGAATGCAACCCGCCTGGATCATTAGCACAATCATCAGTGCTTTTTAACATCTTTATTTTTCAAGCATGGAAAGGGAGGAGAGCCTTCAGTGAACAGATTCATTTCTCAGCCATGAGAAGATGCTTTCAGTCTTTACCAGGTGTCCTGGAGTATAGTCTCTGCTCTTTACTACAGTTTGGTATTGGTGTGTGTAGGGTGCTTACGATGTGTTACCATAGTGTGCTATAACATAGGGGGATTTCATGTATGAATGCCTTATATAGTCATGGGTATGTATTGGTGTATTGATTAATATATCACTTACAAACATATACAGACTCTCAGCTCTGTCTGTAAAAACACACTTTGTATCAAAAAAACCCCAAACCTGTGTTTGCAGTAAAACATGCAGAGTGTATTTGATATTCTCCTTACCCCTGGGTAGTTTAAGGGTTTGAGGCTGTAGAGATGGTTCCTGCTTCTGCAGGAGTAGCAGACTCGTGGGCTAAAGGATGCCCTGGCACGATATCCCTGTGATGCCAATGTGTAGGAATCACATTCTCCCTAAGCACATTAAAAAAACAAACAAAAAAAAAACAAACAAAAAAAAAACAAAAACAAAAAAAAGAGCACAAAGCACATTGGTTTCATTTGGGTCTTCCTGGGCTGGGAGAAGAAATGTTGACTTTGTTCGTGAGTTGCTTAATTTTTGCCTGTATTTTGGAAGTGTTTCTCAAGGTAGAGAACTATGTCCAGATGCTTATAGAGGTTTTCCTACATTTTTATTCAAGGAATGATCTTGACCTTGGAGCTCGAAAGGGAAAAAACTCCTCCATGGGGGCAGCTAGGATAACTATAAATATTTAGTTTGGAGGTGAAAAAGAGTGAACTTGGCTGTAAATATCTCTGCCATGTTTCAGGTATCTCCTCTTTGAGAATATGGGCTAAATGAGCCTGAAGCAAAGAGATTCTTTGTGCTTAGTGACACTGAAAAGAAAGTGTTTTGTGTTTGCATTAATACAATAGCTTAAATTAAATGGATTTCCACATTTCTTTTCCTCTGTGCTTCTCAGGAACCAGATACAGTCTAAACGGTCTGGCATTTGTGGTTAGGCATATCTGTAGACCAAGAGAAGGTGAAGAGATGGAGATAAATTTTGAGAGATAGTCTACCTTATTTAAGAGGAAAGAAAGACTTTCCCAGTATTTGCCACGTTCACATGTATGGACTGCAGTAAAAAACAGAGTAAGAAATAAATCCTAGACATAACAGACCTAGATGTGGATGAGTCTGTGAATCACATCTTGCTGTTGAAGCTCTTCACCATGAAAATATGAAAGAAGAATTTTCTGGGCTATAATATTGCAATTAAAATTGATTTATGGACAGCAAGCTTTCAGCATGATATGCCACTGCAATTTCAGAGCCAAAGGTCTTGCCACCAACAAACAGCCGAGTGCTTCTAGGATGTTAATGACAGAGAAATGTAAATCAGCCACCAAAAATATGATTGCAAGTTCCATTGTTAATTTTGAATGTATCATATGGACTCCCACTCTCCCCCACAAATAAAGCCCTGCAGACACCACTATAATTATTAGGGGAAAGCGTATTTATTAAGTATTTATTATATATATCTACCATATAAAAGTCTGAAAGAACCTTGCTTTTTGCTACAGAGGTCATTCAGAAAGTTCTGTGTGTCTTTAGTGTGCAATCAGATAAGCATCATCACTCACACAAACACATATCCGTTCATCATTTTTATAGCACTGAGAATTTCTACAGGCAGGATCAAATTAATACATTCTTTTTGGAAAGAGAGGTATTGCATCTGAATTACTAAAACTGTCTTTTAAAAACACTTCAGGAAAAATTATCCCTCTAAATCTGTATTGGAGACCTGAAAAGCCAGGTCTGCTCTTATTTGATTTTCATTCTAGGTCAATTCTTAATACCTAATGTTTCCACTGAGACTTGTAGGTACTCAGCATGTTTTAAAATTGAACAAGAATTATTTACATATCAACTTTTGAGTTTAAGAACTGTGGTACACAAATGATGTTTATAATCTGAGCCCAAGGATTCAACCTGCTATAGGATTCCTAGGCTTCATGTGCTTTGGCAGCAAGGGGAATCCACACCCCCTCAAAGGTCTGGGAAATGTATTAAGTGGAAACCCACTTAAACTTTGTATTATGAAGCACCTGGATGAGAGCTGAATATCTACCACATCTAGAGATGCCTTCTACCTCTCATTTAGAATCAGATAATATGCAAAAATTTTGTTAACTTTACAAACTACATCTGGAAGTGGTTCTACCTCTTTCTTTTCCCACAACCGTTATGGGTTACAGAAACATACCCAAAAGATTCTATCAGAGGTCCCATCTCTTGGTTTTCACATTAAATAAGTGAAGTGGTGGTCTACCAACACTTGGGATGTCTCAAATACTCTTTACTCTTTTAGCCTCTTCCAGCCAGGAGGGATTGAATTAGTATTCCTCTGGATCTGTTTAAAATACTGTACTGATTAAGGCATCCTGCAGAAACAGAAGGGAAGAAGGGGGGGAAAAAGGAACCTTTGAGTTTGTTTTTCTTTATCTGAATGTTATATTCTGTACAAGGTGAGATAGACTACAGGCTTGTAATTTAAGAGATGAAAAAAGCCTAAAGCAATTGATGTGCCTGAATGATTTTCTTGTATTCAAATGATATTTAGAAAATAGACATCTATTTACATAATGTGTTTTGGCTACCTAGTGGCTTAGCATCTGTTTGGTAATGGTTTGAATGCTATTTCCTGTAATTCGTGTTTGCCTGTTTCCCTCCAGAAGATCACACAAGGTTTCTGTTCCTGTATTCACATGACTTTCATTGTAATTCTCTGGCAAACTACTGACAGGTGAAAGAAAAGTGGACACTCTTTATCACTCCATATCTCACCTTTTTCTTTCTTGATTTAGTTTTTCTTCTCCTTTCCCCTCAAAGGCAGAGTACAGTGACAGCTGGAAGTCAAGGAACAGGTAGAATGGTTTCTCTATTTTCAATATCTTTATTTGTTCTGTATGTTCTATTTATAAAATAACACCTGAAGAAGGAGACTTTTTAAAGATCTGACTCCAGTTTTCTATCATAACATACCCAGGAACCTCAGTAGGAATTGTTCTAGAAAGAGTTTTGAGGAAATGTTCTCTACTGTGTGAAGGAAAGGAGGGAAGAGAAATGTCAGTAATATTGGTTCTTGCCTCAAGTAATTCTGTTGACAATAGGGGGTAATTAAGGAAATTAACCATGTGTTTTATGCATTTTTAAGTAAACACAGAATATTAGTTACACAGGAAATAGCTCTCTCATTGTTAAGCATGTGAGAAGGACCTGGCTTTACACCAGAGATCCATTTAGCAGAGAGCACTATTCCTTCACTTGGCAGCAATAGGTGCTAAAGAGAAATCAGAAGCAGAGATTGCATGGAGCAAGTTTTCCTCCCAGCATGCTGTCCTGGCTTGTAGAACAGTGTGTAAGCTCAGCAGAAAAAAAAAAAAAAAAAAAAGAGACTGAGTTAGAACCCTGTCCCATCCTTAACCTTTCCATTTATTAGATTCAGGATCCTCAGTTATCAGGATCAGCTTACAGATCCCTAATTTGTTTTTCTTTCACCCTTTTGGCTCCCAGCTCCCCCAAGTGTTGTATTGTAAATGTAAGCACCTAAATATGGGCCCATGTCTGGTTTTAAGTTCTCTACTGGACATAACTCCCCATCTCTAAATAATAGCTCACAAGGTTTGGGTCTGCAATGATGGGAATACTTCTCTATTTTTCTTCTATTTTTTTCTGTTGGTTGCTAGTTTTCTCTGATATGTAATTTAAATTACACAATTTGGTTTTCTTGTCCTGTATTATTTCATCAGGCATTGAATGAAATGAGTTACATCCCCTTCCACCACCTCTTATCCTATTGCCTAGTGTAGGAAGAAAATATTTCAAGAACAGTGAATGCAGAACATCAGGAAATCACAGTAATTTTGAAGTCTTGGTCCATAAGGCTGCTCACAGATGTTAAATGGTCATTTATTATTGAATTTGTTTTAAAAAAAACATTTGAATTATTGTATGAGGGGGTGGCTGGACACTGCTGAATGAATATTTAATTTTTCCCCCTCCTTTCTCTATGGTTCCTGATGACAAATAGATGGTGGCAGTCATCATCTTCCTACTCTCACTCTGCAGGTACCACACATCCTCCTCCAGTGCCTGCATTGATTTTGATGTTCTTATGTATGAAATTCAAGTTTCTCATTATCTCTGACAGGACCATATATTAGGGCATAGTATGCATTCTACTTCATTTTCAAAGTATTGTGTAAAGGGATGGGGTGCCTTTCTGGAGATGGGCAATAACACACCTGCCTCCCCAGAGGCTCCACAGTAATTTTTTTCCTCTGGGGTTACTGAGAGTCTAATATCACTGATTGATTTTCCTGAGAACTTAGTATAGAAGTCTACTCTATTCACTGTGATATGATGAATTCATGTAATTGATTCAGTGCATTCAATATAAGTCAGAAGGGTAAAACCAAGAACATGTATGGAATGCTTGCTTTTAACAGCAATACGCTGTTGCTTTGGTGACAGTCTATTGAGTCCTGGGCAGCTGTTGAATTTTGCAAATTCAGTGCACTAATATGTTTTTGGCAAGCCAGGGAAATGGCAAAGGAAAAATAGAAATTTATACAAAGGCAGCATGTTGCACTTGGAGTTGTTTTTTTATATGATGCTGGTATGAAATTGGAAATGTTTTAAGCATTACAGAGCATAGTAGTTCTAATAATTTGCCTTCATTTTTCTACAAATCCTCAAACTAAATCCTCATCTGGTTTAGATCCAGATTTAATTTTTCTATGATGAGTGTTTCAGGGTTTGAGAGGCAGAGAAATTAAAACTCTGAACTGCTACTGATGCTTTTCAGAGATTCAGCCTCTTTGGACCCTGATGCAGAAGCAGGATAGTACCAACCATCTCTTTCTGGGAAATGACAACTCCCTGCTGGTGTCCTTCTGCTGCTGCATCCTTGCCCTACCCAACCCAGGAGGGTGTGGAGACTGCACACACCTTCTTCATAATATTCTGATTTTCCTGTACTGGAAGGCAACATGCAGAGAATTAAAAAGAGATTGTTTTTTAAATACAGGGTTTAAATGCTGATCTTATGATACTGGTTGGTTGGTCTTGTTTTCCACGTAAAGGAATTTTGCTTGTCTGAAGCCTGTAATGAGTGAAGTATGAGCCCTCCTTTTCCCGTCTACATCTCAAACAGTGTGAAGGGTGGGACCCTCACAGAGACTCACAGGTCTCCCAGTAATCAGCAGCTGTGCTTGCACCATCATGCTATGTGAAAATAGGGCTATTCAGCAGGTGAAATGCAGCTTCCTGGGAAAATGTCAGAAGGCACTGCACAGAGCACAAACCAACAGCTGGCTGAGAGAAGACCTAGTGATAACTGCTGCTCCTGAACAGCCTGGGCTGTTCAAATAAGACAGCAGCTATTTCCCCCTGATTATTCTCATCACCTGCCTTTTCAGAAGGTTCATGACAGAAGGAGCACAGTGGCATGGCAAGGCTGCAAGGTCAGATCCTCTTCTTCCCTTTCGGGCACCAGAGCTTTGCAAAAGTCAGAGGTTCCCAGAGTTAGAGATCTGAGCTTTTTTGCACTTATATATACATGTACAGACATGCTTCAAAGTGAATGGGGATCTGCAGCTGAAACTGATAAGGCATCAAGTAGGAAATCAGGCAGGAACAGGATCAAGGTGATAGATGGAGCCCTGGAGCTCTCTGCAGGACCCTCCCTGGTGGGTAGCACTTTGCTGTCAGACAGTATTGCCTCCTCCATGTTCGGTGTGTTGGGAAGCAGAGCCTGAAAACTATGAAATAAAGGAGGCCACCAGTTTGGGCTGAATTCTGAGCAAACCTGTACTAAATTTGGCTGTCACCTGCAGCCCTATGAACCTGTTCTGTACAGTACAGACTGATGTGTGCAATGAAAATCTAGGCTTTCTCTTGCTACATTTTTTGTCAAATCTCTGCTTTTTTTTTTTTTTTATTAATGTGGAAATCTGAATTTTAAAATGCTTTGCAGAGGGTTGCTTTGATTTTGTTTACTCTAAAGGAAAGCAGAAAGGCTTAGATGTTATTTGAATGAGTAATTTCAGGTCTCAGAATCAGGAGGCAACTCAACATGAGGTCCTTATGTGACATGTCTCCCTGCAAAATAAATAAACACATATAAATGGAATCAGTTATCTTTGGGGGTATTGGAAGGAGTAAAGTATATGGATATAGGATATTATTTTTACCTGATTGTCCAGCATTGCTGAGACAGATGAAGCACTACTTTATACATTTTTAGTATCAATATTTATTATAAGTGGCTGAAACGCTTACATTGGTACAGAAAGAACCACAGGAACTTAAAAAATATGCTGCTGTGAAAGACTTAAAGAATTCAAATCTGTTTAGCATCTTAGGAAGAGATGATGATTTGATTGCAGTTTGCAACTATTTTCATGTGGAGAAGATAGAGGAGACAAGAAGAACCTTTAATCTCGCTGAGATGAGCAGGCAAGAGTCGTGCCTGGAAGCTGATCTAGAGAAATTCAAATGACACCTTGTGCAAATAGTTTTAGGTATGAAGATGATTAGCCCTCAGATTATAAAGAAACAGCAAGGAAAAGAGTAGATTGTCTATTTCTTGATACCTCAAAGGGAGACTGGTGTTTTCGGAGAAAGATGCTATGCTTTATTGAGCTTAATAGAAGAGTAACTGGATGTAATAGCCTGTGGTATACTGGAGATTGAGTGTGATGATCTAATGGTTCTCCTGGCCTTAAAGTTTATGGATCCTTTGAAAATCCATGCAGACAGAATCATGAAATAGAAGGGTTTACTTTAGCCCCTGAATGCTGTGACTGGCAAAATGTGCTCAGCTCTGTTCCCTGCACAAGTGGGGTGGCAAGCACCAAGTCAGACTGGTTGGATAGCAGAAACACTCACATCCCAACATTCTAGTCACCCTTATCTGTGAAACCTATCATGATTAGAAAACCTATTTCAAGGCCATGGGTCTGTTAGGCTGATTTGTTGTTGAAAATGCTCATATGACATTGCTTTCTGAACAAATGTAGTCTGGTAACTAATTGTGTGAAGTAAAATGTCCTGTCTCTCTGATGACCCTATCTGTTGACCAGCATAGCTTAGGCAGCAGCCCTCACTTTAAGCCTAGTGTTTATTGTCATATAAGCCCCCCACCTGTATGTTTATGTACACTTCTGGGTCATCATCATTATGTTTTTAGGTCTGGGGTTGAGCACAGAGCTGATGCCAAGTCTGTGATTACTCCATTTCAAATCCTTTCATTACAGAGACTTCTGTCGTGTGACCCAGAGGGGCCAATATCTGTTATCTGTTGCTGTGTTAAAAAACCTGCATTATTTCATACAATTTCTTTGTTTATTAGGCAGGTTTTAAAGCCTCTATATGTCGTGTATGACTGTATCCTTCTGAAGTATAAAAACCCACCTATTTGATTTTGCTTTTAAAAATTTGGTACATTATTCATAATTATTTTGAGGAAGGAAACAGCAAGACTGACCAATAGAGGAATATTTCAACACTCACAGTGATCCCAGGGATGGGCTAGAAGTTAGAAGAATTTATCCAGCCAAATCTTTAGGTATTCCATTCACCAAATGAACAGCTGTGGGTAGCCCATCTCATCTTTCATAGTTTCTTAAACTTTTGTGACACCTCTAGCATTTTAAGGGTCTGCTGAATTTGTTATACTTCAGTGCCAGCTCTTGAACTCCACATTGATTTTCCTTAAGTGTCCTCAAATAAAACATATAAAGTAGGCCTGTGTCTGAAATTCATGTTCCTGCCAGACACCGTTCTTATGATATATTGCAACAATACATCAGAGAAAAGCAGCCCTGGTGATCTATTGCAGTAATACTGTACATTCTTGTAGAAGGAATGAACGGGAACTCTAAACTGAGAACTTGAACAGCTTTTTGAAGTTATCTTCTGGCAAAGGTACTAACACGTATTGTGCTTGTCTAAAGATCAAATGTTGAATTTAACCTTTTGTGTGCCACTGGGACATTGATTGAGGATTGTTAAACATGATTCTGTTTTCTGTCTGGGGAAACACATCACAAATGTGTTCACTTTTTTTGCAGAGGTATCTTCTGTAATTATGGGCTAAATACACATTGAAATGGAAAATAGGACTAAATACAAATTGATATTGAAAATAGGCTTTGCATTAAGAAAGAGAGAAGTAAGTTTTGTTTTTTTTTTAATTTCATTCTGTCTAATGTCATTTGAGTCAGAAAAGAGAAATAAGTGTTACCTATCAAGAGTATAAACAAAACATGGCCATTACATCTGAAATTTGTAGTGTAATGAGGAAAAGTTTCTGCACCATATTCTGTTTTTCTAGGGCAAAGGTACCTGTGATTCACAGTTACTCCCATGGGCTCAGTTGTACCAGAAATATTTCTCTGGAGTGGTGTTTTTACCTGGACCTTTTTCACTGAGAATAGGAGTGTGCCTTCTCTTTATGTCACCTTTTCTCAATAATTTTGGCTCTTTGATATCTTGTTTCACTGACCTGAAAAATCTTGAGCTTTGCCTTAGAGTCCTCCCAATCTGCCTCCTTTGCTCACATCAGCTGAGTTTCAGTAGGTGGCTCCTGCTGTGGTCCCTTGTGTTGTTATCATGGCCCCTTCAGTTAGCACACTCAAGATACTGGTAACTACCAACAGTATACTTAAATTTCACTAAATTCACACAGCCTGAAACTTGTGTCTTCAAACTCTGTTCCTGCTTTATTAGAACCTCAAATATTGCTGCTATACACTGAGCTATTCCATAGCAAATAAGGATTTCTCATGGTACAACCACACTGCAGTCAGTACTGGTGGTTGTTCTGCCTGAATAGCTATCTTGGTGTGGGTTGTGGTTGTACACCAGAAGGCTAAGTACTCACTTTTAGCTTCTTCATGCACTTATTTAATAAGTGACAACTCTGAATCACTGACAAAACTTCCTTTCCTTTAGAGACATCTTTGATATGGGCAGATTTGCTACAGTTCATTTTCCATCTAGAGCTCAGCTCTGCTTCCTTCAGGCCAAAGATGTGACTATTGGTGCTCCCCATCCTGGGTACTTGCTCTGGCATACAGCTATGTAAAAGGAATCTATTCCCATTTTTGACCAGAAGTTGGGTGATGGAGCCAAGAAAACATTGCAGGATACAAGATCAGTCAAAACCAATACATTTATGTATATTTCTGAATTACTCAATCAGGCCTTTTCTGGAGAAAATCTCCTGCCAGTGCTGTTCAAAGACATTTTGGCCGCAGTGTTTTGCATAATTTGACCTGCCAGCATGGCCATATTGCATTGAAAATGTGTGAAGCTGCAAATGACATCAAGGGAAAACTCTAAGTCTGCTCTCTTCTGTGTCTTAGGGCTGTGTTTCTTCTGCAATGGGTTTTTTAAGCCCATTTCCCAAATTCAGTAGGCAAAGACAGGCATTAAAATAACTGTGGCAAAGAGCTGTTACTGCACTTCCCAGTTTTGCCACTCTCGTGCTCAGCACTGAAGTGCAAGACCATTGTGTCCTGTGAGAAGTGTTTCTGTTTCTTTATTGCACGTCTTCCATGGTCGACTTTCCTAAATCCTTCTGACATTTTTTGTTTCCTACCAAAAAAAGAAAAAAAAAAAGAAGGAAAACCTATTTTTAGAAAGGGAATAGCTTAGAAGGTAATACTAAAGGTAAGAGTTATTTTTTGTTTTCTTGATTTAATTTTTCTTGGACAGCCACCTTGCCTGGCTCTACTCCAAATTCTGTCCATGTTAGCACAAAATGTTACACAGTCTCCTAAGGTTCCGATCAAAAGGCTGGAGAAACGCTGACTATTTCAATTTACCTCTTTTGCAGCATTTCACATTTTATGACACAACTTCATTTTCTGATGGAAGAGAACTTCGTATGACATCCTTTTTGGGTGTTGTGGAGTTTGCTCAGTTGGAAAGACACAATTGTTTTATATCTTCTCAGCTGATGAGAAATAGGAAATCTTAATTTATTGTGTTTGGAAGAAACATACTTAATTGATTTTCAGAGTTTATCTATATCAATTAATTCATTGTACTTTGTTTTGGTAGAAATATTCTTGAATATTTCAGAAACTTCCTGGTAATATTTGCATATTATTTCTATTGAGAGAAGAATGTGTACTTCTTTATTTAGCGTGTGTAATACACGCATACATATTAGTATGTAAACAATGCACAAAGCAGCTGAGAAATAACTGAATATAACTGCCACAAGAATACAGATATCTGAAGATGTGGAAATGATAGAAGATGCTAACTATGCTTATAGCTAGAAATTTTAAAACTGATGACAGTTATTTTCTTTTAGACAGCCTGTTTGCCAGCTGGAAATTAACTTCAAGATTTTAATATACCTAAAATAGTGAGGTCAGGCAGGTGCCAGAGCCTCAACTATAGCAATTGCAAAGTAAGGAAGAGTCGGTTTGCCACTTCATGAGGCCAGACTGGGTGGCAACTGCTGCGGGAAGATTTGACTACCCATTAGATTTCTCTGATGGGTAGAGGATGTTCTGATATTCTCTGATGAGTCATGGCAGGTTCCTCATCGGAAAATTATCCATGTGTAGTCTGTGTTGCCTTGGCCTCTGTTAGCTGATCTTCAAATAAGCTGAGACATATTTGCTTGCAGGAGTTGTCTGATTTGATCTGCATAGTGCTTGCTCTTGAAAACAGGAAACTTTTAAAGCCCATGCTTGTTTTTACATTACCAGAAATGTCAAGTCTGCTGTCAGCAGCACTGATCACTGGAGCTAGACCTGCTTTTAGAACAGGTATGGTCATACGGCTGCCTATGAGCAGGAGCAAAGCACAGCAAGAAATCTCGTGTGGAACCTGTCTGTCTTTATTCATTGTTTCCCATCCTTTTTCTGGCTTAGTTCCTGGATGTAGCCCTGAGCTACCCTGCTGGGTCCAATCAGTGAATGTGAATCAATCTTACTTACCCACACTTGGCTTCCTCTAAGCTACTTACTTATCTGATTCTCGACAGAAGAGAGATATTTTAGTATAATTCATTCTTCAGTGGCTCCTCTCTCTGCTGAAGTTCTTACTTTGTATGGCTAAGAAGGACAGAGTTAAGCAAACACACATGCAGAAACTGTACCTATTTAAAATACTAGGTGTTTCACACATCTGCCTGCTCTGAGCAGGTTGTGTGAACTTACTTGAGCCATAGGCTGAATGGGGAGTGTTGGACACAGACCTCTGGGAAGAAGAATTATTGTTTGAGCTCTTGCTCTGTGACAGAGGTTCTCGGTCAAAGGCTGACATACCATGGCTGAAGGGGTAACACCTGAAATTGTTATGGAAAGGCTTCAAAAGACACAGGGATCATGTGGCTCCACAGCACTCTGGGGAACGACTGAGCAAACTGCACCCTGAACTCACTGCTCTCCACTGTTCCTAACAACGCTAACGAAATGGGGTTTGTGTTTCCTCCTCAGCTCTTGGAGCACAAACCCACTTCCTTTTGACGCAATAATTTTCACTGATTTGTGATTCTGTCTTTTCATTCATGTCTTTATTGTTTGGAAGTAATTCAAAATTCGTATATTTAGAAAAAATACCTCAGATCAGAAAGATTTGAGAAGAAAACCTACAGGCAAAGTCTTTGTTCATTTTTGCTTCAGGCCTGAGGTAAAAATGGAGCCTCACTGCAATAGCACTTATGGGTGGTTATTACTCTTGATTAAAATTAAATTAAGCTGCAGTTGTCAACTAAAAAGATTTAATTATCACATAAAAACTGTCAGCCTTTCATTTTAAACATCTGCTAGATAAGCGTGCCAGTAGCACTGATGTGGAGTATTTGCCAGTATTTGCTCATCAACAACCACCTTTGTATCATCAGATAATTGACACAATATGGTCTGAAATGAATCATATTTCAAATATGACTGCACCTCACACACTACATAGAGCTCAGAAGTCTTCCTTCAGGTCAGATGTAAACAAATCCAGTATTTTAGGATTGTTTAATTTTTCAGATATAGTGTTCTCTGGTGATAAGTTAAAAATATTTTTGGGTCATACCAGTATCCAGTGTATTAATGTTTGGGATCTAAAGGATTTACCTGGGTGTTCTTCTCTTTTCCTGGTCCAGGTTTTCAATGTCTGTAAAGCTCTACAATCCTACTGATATCAGTTCACCAGACTGATCTCTCAGGCTGATATTTGCAAGGGTATTTAGGTGTTTACACAGCCCTGAGCACCTCAGACTAACATGAGCCACTATCAGAACTTCTGCCTGTGTCTCCTCTGTAGGAGAGAGGAGGGTTATATTCCGGTACGAGGCATAAAAGGGCCAAGTCAGCACATCCAGATCCCTGCCTGGAGGAATCGAGGGGTACAGAGACCTCTCCCTGAATGCACTCAGGAGAACTAGGTCTTATGAGAAGAAAAATTCTAATTCTAAACTGTTTTAATATTTAGATGTTGATTTCAGTCTCTTGAAGCTACTTGTAAAGAAGGTCACACATTTTCATGGAAGGCAAAATTTAGAAAATTTTTGGTGTACAAAAGTGGAAATAAAAACTGTCCCAGTGTCACGGCTGTTGGGATTCGCTTCCCCTCTCCCATCCCCTCCTCGGGGCCACGTGGGTGGGCCACCCGGTCCTCCAAGGTCGCAGTAAGGAAGACACACACGCACCGGGGACAGGAAGCAGAAAGAGGGATTTATTCACCTGGTCAGGTCATTTATAGGCCTCACAGCAGGTAGGGTCAAAGGGGAGGGATACAAAAAGACCAGTCAAGAAAGGTTTCACACAACCTGGCTGGGGCTTACATACTAATTAGGAAGGTAAGGGGTTGCCTTTCAAGGGCCTAGGAAAAAGGGAAACTCAGCAAAAGACCTCATGTTACAATGCAGTAAAAAACTCAAGTTTACAAAACACTTAGATTGATTTCTTCATCTTCTCCAGTGGCCCATCTCTTACAGGATCTGTTCCACTCCATATTGTGAGTCTATTCCCACATCCCAGTCTTAACTGTCACACTTTGACAATTTAGGAAAGGAATTTTGCTGACCTCCTCAGTCAGCAAAATGATGGCCAAGTGGAAATGGCACTTTTGGATGTTTTTTGAAAGTAATTTGCTATTCCCAAAGTTTCACATTCTATCTGCTATGCTTCCTTTAAGATATCAAGTTTATAACATACAATATTTTATATTAAAATGTTTGAAAAAAACCCACAAACCATAGCAGCAGAAAGAATAATCTTATTTAATAATTTGATTTGTTAAAATTTCATGGGAAAATCTTGGCCTGTGTGTTGCAACTCTCTATTACTCATCTTAATGTGGAAAGATAGTTATCAATATTTCTGTGGGGATCTGACACAAAGATATTTACTCACAGTGAAGAAATCTGCCATCAAACAAACCCCCTTATTTTAGTGCTTGACTGTCAAGTTAATGACTTTGTTTAAGTCAGAAATGTTCAGATGAAACGTGCAATGTGATATATAATGTGATTATTTATTGATGTACAGTGTTTAGTTCAGCTTCATGGTTTATTATTACTATTGATATTATTATATTTTATTAACTGACTGTTTTCACTGACATTTAAATACTTACAAATCTCTTTACTAAAAGATCTGACCCATAAGGGCTGTGGTCTACAAAGTCTCAGGGGAGAAAAAACCTCAGCAGTGAGGTGATTTAGACATCCACCTCAGCAAGAAAAATTAACCTCTGTCTATGGTTTGTACTTTTTCAGTCAACGGAAATTTCTTAGGATGTTGGATTTTTAGGATTTGCTTCCATAATCTGGGGAAAAAAGTAGATATAACATGTTTCTGTGCTCCTTCTTGAATTGGAAAATAGAGGGAGTAAAAAAGTGGGAGGGCAGGCGAGTTGCTTTCTGCTAGGAAACTAATCACTCAGATGATGAGCCCTGACCCTTCCACCTTCTGTCTGACAGGGGATGATCATCCTGCCTGGTCTTGAACTTCCCCTGAAAATTTCAGGGCTGCTCCCATGTTAGATTTCAATCTCTTGCTTGGCATTCTCACTCTAGGATTCACCTACAGTCATTATCTCACCTTTTCTACATCAAAAAAAAACCCCAAAATTTCTAGGGGACTAGAAATCCAGTGGACTTCCAGAGAGCTACTGTCACATTTTCCCTGTCAACTTCTGTTCTCCAGACTGTTATATGTCTCATGTGTCTTGGCTACGTGAAGATTGTGAAATGTGTTTTTTACAGGAGGGAAGGTTCACCACTCGTGACTTCACGCACAGATCCATGAAACCTAAATGACTTCATCTTAAGAACTCAGAATTTGGCTTTATAGGTTAATTTGCAGCTGAAATGCTCATATCTCAATTTTCAACTCAGGCAGACACTGCTTTATATTATTTATGTTTTATAGCACCTTTCAAAAGAGAAAATTAAAATCATTATTCTTTTCTCTTTAAAAGAAAATGCGGAGTAAAGCACTCACTGCGTTCTGCATTAACCCAAAGTGCACGACTCTATCTGTATCATCAGGTGGGGTTCTTTTCAGTTCAGTTCAAAGTTTAGTATTTTTCCTAATCTCTCTTCCAATTGACTCTATTATATGATGTAGAAATCTCCATACATTTAACCCCACCTTTCAGATCTTCTTGCCATGTATGTTGTATGAATTTTGCTGCTGCTTTCCAAGCAAAGACAGCATCTTGCTGAATATATTTTGTCATGTTCTAGGTCTCCCCTGTCTGTCCTCATAGTGATATTAAATGAAATAAACTTGAATAAACTTATGAGCTTCACTAGAGTAAGGCCAATGTGTCTATTAAATTGTTCTTTACAATATGAGAGCTAAGGAAAAGCAGTTAGTTCCAATAAAAAATTATGATTACTGCTGGGGTGGAAGTGAAATGCACTTTTGAAACAGGGAGAAAATAACCAGAAGAGGTACAATCTCTTAAACTGTTTAAAATTAACATATTGTACTAAACCAAAATTAGACATAATTGTAGCACTTAATACAATCTGTCAAGAGATATTTTAATGAGCTCAGTTCAAATACTCCTGCCAAAGAACAAGACTATTTTCTGTTCTATTTCAAAATGTAATTTCAAGCCTTGAAATATTATTTTTGAATGCTAGTAGTATAATATGTAGTTGAAGTTTGATGTTTTCAAGGACAATAGTCATCCTATTTTGGCATAATATGGTTACTTTTTCACATATTTATCTGCATGGGGACAGATTCTAGCCCAACCAAATAAGACATCTTTTGTACAACAGAAAAAAGAGTTTCACTTTTCTTATCTTTTGCTGTAAAAAAAAACCCTAAATAATTCATCATACTTTAGGTAGTAAAATCAATAGATTTTGAAATGCTAATTACTTAATAGCTTCTTTTTTTGACAGGGTAGTAGGCACATAAAGTTCTTTTATAATCTGGATAAAAATGCCTGCTAAAGTAGTCTATTGATCTATTTTTATTATGAAAGCTTAATTAGTGCAAAAAGTAAGCCAACATCATAAATTACTTCAAATATATTTTTCAGTTTTGATTAATAAAATTATGATTTTCTTATCTACTGTGCCTGACTTCTTTTCCCCTGCATATTTAAAGTTAGTTCCCTGCTGGATTTGTACATACCACTGTATGCCTTGTTCGTCTACTGGTCTGTGTGTAAGTGTTCCTGAACAAACAGTTCGGTTCAATTTTGTAATTCAAGTGTATTTTTGAAATCATTGTACAGGGGGCTCTTTACTGCTGAGAAATTTGCACAGTCAAATTTTTTAGTCTATTTTTTCATCATGAGAGTAACTTAAGTTGATACTTGTCTTGAACATCAACTTGGTCTTGGTAAAAACAGAAAAGAACTATAATGAGGTCTTTGTAAGGGCAAAATATAATTTCTGTCTTTTCTGTAGCAAGTTGCATATCTGTACAAAAAAATCTGCACTACAGTGGAAAGAAAACAGATGTTATTGTGCAAATACCAGCGCTCCTTAGAAAAGCATTATAGCAGAATAGAACTATATGAGATTCGAATTGAGTGGACTAGTGGGGAACTCCCTTGTGCAAACTAAGTCTATGAAACTGCATAAGGTCAAACAGAAGAATCCATTTAGGAGGTTATTTAATTAAAGTTTCATCACTGAGGTCCACAAGTTTTGGTAAATAATAAGTAAAGTTATGCACCCTCAGGGGTGCAACACACACCTTCAGCAGTCAACTTTCCAGTAGAAATAATCTCCACACAAATTGCTTTCTGGATATCATTAGTAGAATATCGGATAGTACATTTATTATTCTATGGGAGTCTGCATATCTCCAAGGAAAGCAGCTCTTGCTAAACAGTGGGTATTTATGTGGAAACAATCCAATATATCTAACAGTCAGGAGATTTTGTGCCATAGTTACTGAAATCTTCTGTTTCTTAAAGGCCAATATAATGCACACTTTGGTAGGTTTGTTTCTCAAATAAAGGTATTCCCAACAAATAATAAAGGTATTTATGGACTTTAATATTTATGTATTTATTACAAAGATGAAGTTCAGAAATTATTAAAGAACTTTATTTGTAGCTAGAAAGCCTTTAGTTAAGTAATCTTCCCTGTACTCTATCACAGGTGTATCAAAGGCTTTTTCAGTATCAAAGAGTACAGCTGTAGCAATTTTTTTACCCTGTATTCTCTGACATCTTTGCTAGATTTTTATATTTTCTGTGGCTGACACTTTCCATAAACCCCAGCCTGATGGATTTGCTTTCATTACACCTTTGCAGTTAGATACTCCTGCAGAAGTTTACTCAAAACACATTATGACCACAGTCAGTAGTTTAATGTATTTGTGGTTAGGGATCCTCTGATCTTCAGTTGTTCAGATCACTACAGTTACTATCTACACAGCTACCTGAAAACACAGAGAAGGGTTTCTGTTCTTTGTCTAGTTTTAAATATTTAAACATGGAAGTTCTAATGTTCAAAGTTGGCAGTGTAATTCATTAGCCTTGTATAGTAATCTCCTTTTTTTTTTTCCTGAAGTGTCAAAAAAATTTCAAATTTCAAAATTTTCAATAATGAGAAGCTTGATAACTACCACAGGGATGCTCAGGGGCCCTGGGCTGAGGTCTAATAGGGCACTCAGACAGGTGTCCCATCTCACTACACTCTTATGCTTGATGGTGTGTGTGTGGAGTTTATTGTCATGCAGTTTGGTGTGCATGAGCACATTTACCACATGTGTGCTACTTGCCTAATGGACCTGTGTCCATCATGAACTGGATGAATTTTTCTGGCACACTATAGTCAAACATATGAAAGGTTGGAATCCTAAGTGATTAGCTGAATCAGCATTAACAAAAAATGAAGAAAGGCATATTAGACTTCTCAGTTCAGGGGGAATTATCATCAGTTTCAGAGTTAACATTTAGAAAGGTGGATCAGAATAAAACGGGGGAAAGTAATAGCGCATTCAGCATTGCATTTAGGCATCAGCTATTAGACTCCTTAATAACCCTGAGAAGTGCTCCGAGAATTACTAAAATAAACACTTAAAATATGCTTCCAGAAAGTGAAAAGATGTTAACTGGTGACGAGAAGAATTTGCTTTTCTAAAGTCCTTACAGAAGTGGCATGAGATCTAAGAATCTAAAAGTGTGAGCTAGGAAGTGTGAATGTCAAAAACATTCTAAAATTATCACCGTTTTTTAGAATTAAGTGATAATGTCTTTGAAATATCATATTAAAGATGCAGGAAGAAAAAGTAGACTTGCCTGAAATTCATGTAAGAAAACATTACTGAGTTTAAGGTTGCTTGATCTCTGCACCTAAAACTTCCATGGTTTGATTCTCTAAATTCTACTTCCCCAACATCTGACAGGAACCATTGCCAAGGAGCTTGTGAGGCTCAGTCTAAGCTGTTTTGGAAAGAGGAAACACAGAATAGAGTCACAGAATCATTTAGGTTGGAAAAAGACCTTTATGACCATTAAGTCCAGCTGTTAACCCACCACTGCCAAGTCCACCACTAAGTCATGTCCCCAAGTGCCAGATCTACATGTCTTTTAAGTACCTCCAGGGATGGTGACTCCACCCCTTCCATTGGCTGTTCCAATGCTCAACAGTCATTTCAGTGGAGAAATTTTTCCTAATATTCAGTTTGAACCTCCTCTGGTGCAGCTTGAGGCCACTTCCTCGTCCTATCTGCTGTTACTTGAGAGAAAAGGCTGACCCCCACCAGACTCCTCTCAGGTAGTTGTAGAGCAATGCAATCCACCCTGAGCCTCTTTTTCTCCAGGCTAAACATCCCCATCTCCCTCAGCTGCTCCTCACAGGAGCTCCAGATCCTTCACCAGCTCTGTTGCTCTTTTCTGGACACACTTCAGCCCCTCAAAGTCTTCCCTGTAGTGAGGGGCCCAGAAGTGAACAGAGGGCAGGAACAGGAGGGTGTCTGTGTTCCTACCCAACCTGCAGGAGCTGAGAGTTTGCCAAAGTGTGTGATTTCTTCAAGGAAAATATGTTCTGATGGCCTAGTTCCTTCCCATCTTCCCAGCATAATACTATCCTGTACTTCAGCAATCATGAGTCATCAGTGTGGGATAGTACACAGGAACCCTATGCTGGATGCTCTGTTTCAGAAAAAATCCTATCATAAATCATGCCTTTGTTGAGATAGAAAATCAATTTTTAAACTTAAAAGCATGAGAATGCTACTAAAGAGAATTGCTGGGGTTAGTCTGCTAACACAGAGAGGTTAAGCCAATCCAAAATGATCATACTGCAATACAGCAAATGTTGAAATGCCAATGTCCTACTCCTTGCTTGCCCTGTCTGCCTCTATTAATATCACAGTTATACTCAATAGAATTATTTTTAAGTGAATTGTAATCAATTTCACTTTCTATTCAAGCCAGCCAAGGAGAAAACACAGGGAGACTTTCACTGGAATTCTGTACATAAACCTGAACTCTATTTTGTACTTTATATGAGGAATATTTAATGACACTTGGACCCAGCTGGAGAACACTGTTCTTTACACAAAAAATGTAGATTCTGATATTCAAAGTCTGCATATCCTACTGGCTCATAGCATCACAGTTTCAGAAATAGACTCTGAAAAATACACCACAAAAGCATTTTATTGTTAGCACTGAGTAAGCCAAAGGGCTGGGTTATTCTTTATCTGTCACGACAAGAATAGGGTGATGGAATTTGAGAGAAGATCCAAGTTGGACCTGGTGCTCTGCTGCAGAACTCTCTGCCAAGAGAAAAAAGCTGCTTTGTTTAGAAATGCATCTTTCTCTTTTCAGTAGCATCTACTGTCTGCCTTATCCCATTCTTGATTTTAAAAGGCCTTTGGCTGCATTGTTCCTTACTGCTTGCCTTATTTCCTAAATTACTGTCATTTGTCAATCTGCAAGTTTTTCTTCTAGTTATACTAAGAATAAGCCCAACCCCCAAGTACTGACCAGGTTTTATTTATCTGACTTTCAGGTTACAGCTGCCTACATTTTACTAATTCTATTTATCCTGAAAGCCTCACTATGACCTATGTTTTAACTATATTTATAAAACATAGATTTGAATAGAAAATGTCTCAAAACCCCACGTTTATAATGGAGGCATGAATATAAACACTTTCTAAACCTGATAGCTTCTTCTGAATCAGTTATATATTAATGCAGATATATCATCCATATGATGCTTTGTATTCCCTGGATGCTGCCATGGATAAGATTGCCTTCCTCAGTCCTGTTTTATACTTCATAATGCAAAAGTATCCTAAAAATATTAGCAAAAAATCTGGGCTAAGTACAAAACCGATATAGTCTTCTTTTCCTTCTAATAAAAATCCTTCTAATATGCTTATATACAACTTTCCTTGTTACTGTATGTTATCATAGCACTAATCACTATTTCACTAAATTTCATTGCTTCGTGTTGGCATTGGGAGGAAGTGAAAATTCTTGTTAATGTAGGTTGAAAAATTACAACTTTATAAACTCTGAAGACTTTATAGCTTAAAGGCGAGAAACAAAGCACAGGAAAAAGGGGACTCTCTGAAGCATCCTGTTCTGTGACTGTTTATGTCTTTATCTGAAATATTTGTTTCTTTTGATTGGCTGGGTCTGGTTTGTAAAGACAAAAGTAGGAAAGGAAAGATAAAGGTGGCAACTGCAAAAGATGGAAAGCTAAAGCCAAAATGGAGAAGAAGGGTATTGCAGGCAATGAGAGGAGCTTTATGGAAGCCTTTTCAGAAGGGATGAAAAGAGTTGCCTTCCTTCAATATAAGGTGTGGGTTCTAGGAAGTGTGATCTGAAACAGAGTCTGCTTACACTCAGGTTTAGGTGTAGATTAGAGAGAAAGAGTTCAGATAACTTAAATTTAGAATTTTATGTGCGTCTCTTAGATTATTGCCACTGTAAAATAAGCTGTTCTGTAAGAGCCAAGGTTTTATATATTTCCTTAATAACAAGATAAATATGTCTTGGAAAATGGAGTTTAGAAATTAAGAAAAATGTATTTTACTATTTTGACTTTCTTTTTTTTACTATTTTAACTTTTCTGAAAGGTGAAGCAAATAGGAGTTTGCAGAAAATGGGACACAAGTCCAAGTTTTGTATTTTTGCTTACCATTTTATAGATCTCCCATATTCATGATTTTTCTGAAGTAGATTTTTGAATTACAGAAATAATTTCACTTTTTTACCTTTTTTATAATTATTGATAGGGACTGCTTCAACTAGCCTCTGTGCTTAGCATAAACCTCAGCTGTAACTTGTAATCTGCACAGGCAACCTGGAGAGTTTGCTCTTCAATCAGAGTGCCTCCCTAGCTTCCTTTAAAGTTGGAAATATTAAAATTTGAGCTTTCTTTTAGGTTTTTCCTTTTTATTCTTTTTGAATAAACAATAGCTTGGTTCTTCTTTAAATCTTGTTTAACTTAAAAGCCCCTGAAATCCTCAAGAAAGAACACCATGCAGAAAAAGACAGTGAAAGACAGGGAAATAATATCAAGACAAACATTGAGACTTCAGTTTATTTCTTTTACTGGGGCAGAAATATGAAAAACTCTGTATTTCAAAAGTAAAATGGATTTAAATTGACATGCAGTTGTAAAATATACTAGTTAACTGGTGGAAGATATCTTTCTTTTTCATAGAACTGCTGAACCCTATGTACAGTAAGTTTTCTGGGACAAGGACTACTCTGATCTGAGCCAGTTTTTTTATCACAACTAATGTACTGCTGTTCCAAAGTTTGATCTCAGTGAGTCAAATATTTCTGTTCTACCTTCTGGCATGCAAAGATATTTTTCCCCACTCCTTCAGGGGGACTGCAGCCCTAACACAAAAGCATATGGTCTTCAGAGGAAAGTATGAATTACTGCCACTGTTGTCCATATGCAGCAAAGACAGGATACAAATTCTCCTTGGTACTTCATAGATTCCTGAAAGAGAAAAGGGAACATCAAAGTGGGTATTTTAAATAAATGTCTTTGCCTTGATTTAGATTCAGACTTGCACACTTGTACTGGGCCAATGTTTTTCCATGAGTACAAACAGCCCAGGATAATTTGGAGTGCAGTGTGCTGCTTTGCTGTTTCTAGATATATCTGAAGGTAGTTGATAAAAAGGAAAAATGGTTTATGGCTAATTATTCCTTTGATCTCAGCAGGATGGACCTTTTAGGAAGGGCTGTGCAGGCAGTACAGTCCCTCAGGGTGTTCCTGTCCCAGCGTGGGTCACCCACGGCCACAGACCCAGGAGCACCCAGCATGGGTCACTGCATCCTTATATAGGTGAATCTATTCCAAACTCCAGGGAGTGCTGCTGATAAAGCTGCTGTTTATGTCCTCCCCAAAGGCATTATTTGTTGAAAAGCAATTAGTAGATGCTGTCTTCTGCTGCTTTATGTTCGTTTTGTGATAAAGCTGCTGATAAAGATTAGATACCGCATATCATGCTTCAGTCAAAATAAAATGGTTCTTAATTTGAGCATCAGATCTCCACAGGCTGTCCCTGCTGACCCTTCCAGCTATGCATCTGCAGTATTTTGTAGCTCTTAAGTTCAACCTTATAAAAATAATATTGCTGATATGAAAATGCTTTCGTACCTCATGATGCCCTCAAGATATGTTGCAGCTTTCTTTGCAATCTCTGATTTTTTTTTTTTTTTAAAATCTTGTTGAAGAAGGAATACATGAGAAAGAGCATAGTAGTGGAAGAAAAAAAATAAAAACAAACAGAAAACCAGCGATCAAACACTTTTAAATATAAAAAACATGTTTGCCTCAGACTTTTCAAGGTATTTTGCATTGGTTTTGTTGAAATTAGTGATAGCATCTCCAGTTCACAGAATGGGATCAGAGTTCACTTCAGTGCTGGGTGCTTTTGAAACTTTCTTTCCATTGCTACTTAGCAGTGACCTTCACTTTCCTTTCCCTGAGTTAGTAAACAGCTTTGTAAATACTTGTTAAAAACAGAACACTGACTTCTAGTTGGAAAGTGTAGAAAGAGGCAGCCAGACCACCTGCCATTGCTTAAATTGCTGTGACTATTAGGTTAATTTTAATTCACTTAAGTTCAGTTCATGTCTGTTTTTCTTTTTCCATCCAGATAAGCAGAGGAAGCAGGTGGAGGCTTTTATTGCTATAATTGGATGTATCTTAGCAATGTGTCAAGCAGAGCAGACTGTGGAGGAGGAGGGCATCACATGCTGGGGTAGGTAGGTATAAGTTCATTGCCCTTGTATAATGTGGTGATTTTAATGATGCTAACACTGATCAAACCCTGAAATATATAGAAGGGGGACACTTTTATTGTTGTGAAAGTTAAAATGTGAGCTTTGTAGTAGTAAGTCCTTGCAGTGGCTTATGATAGGCAACTTTTTCTCTGGAAACATTTGTAAAGCTCCAAAGCTACTCTGAAACCTTGGTCTCTTTGAAGTCCAGCAGCATTTTGGAAAGGTTCTTCAATGTTAATAGGTTTCCTGGTGGGTTTTCCCTGCAAAGGTGCCAGGAAACACCTTCATTTGGTTTGCCACCCAAGAGTCTCACTGAAACAGACACAAAAACCTAACCAATGTGTCTGCTGGTGTTTTGCATTAAATTATGTAGGTCAAGAAAAAGGAGTGAAACGCATTTTTAAAGGCATTCGTTTTCCTTGTCTTCTCTGTCGTTTCCATCACTGTGCTCTTCCAGAGGAGGCTCTGCTTGTGCAGTATTTGATGTCTTGTATCACTGCTGTCAAGGCTTGACAAATTATGCAGAATATTAGTAGATTTGTAGGACTTTTAAATTGAACAAGATCATTTTCACAGGGATTATAAAGAGTATAATGGATACCTTTAGTAATGTTATATTTGAAGTTAGGTCTGCTGTGTTTATTCACTCTTCTGGTTTTGTCTGCACACAATAGAGAGAAAGATATCACATTTTTTAAATCCTATTGAGCTTACAGTTATTCAAAGGAAATCTTTAAAAGTCGTAGACATTAATTCAGTAGCTTTAACAAGTATTTCATTAAATTAATATTTAGACACAATAAAGTTTATGCTACTTTATGCTAATGAAAGCTAGGTGGCCTCAATAAGTTACTAATCATAATATCAAATATGACAGTAGAAATAGTATGGGCCTGGAAATTGAATAGCTAGTGTTTATTTATTGAATAAAGAGTTGATTTAACTACTCATTTCCCCTCATATTTAAGTACCTTTAATGGTCTGAGATTCTCAATCAGAATGATGGCTGCATCTTTAGTTGTCATCAAATAAAATAGAAAAGAAGAACCAGACTGTCGCAGTTCTTTTGAACACAACTAAGAAATCCCTCTCCTTTCTCATTACATATAGAAAATGAACTTTCTCTTCTGTAGAAGGGAATTCTAAGTATCTAGGTTAAAGGGAAGAGAATAGTTACTAAAGAATAGTCACAACCCCATGTGTGTACCCTGAGAAGTTCCTCTCTTTTCCTAAGCGACCATAAGTCATGTGCTTGTGTTTGAAAGGTCATTCCTCACACCCAGAAACATTTCTAAGCACAGGATAACTCTCATCAATGAATGTAAATCAGACAGATGTATTTGGGATAGAGCTGCAGTGGGGGAAAATCAGCACGACTCCATGGATTGGTAGGAACTACACCTTGGAGTCATTGAGGGTCTGTCCCATTACTCTTCATGGCAACAGCAAACACAAATTTATATTGGGCTGGATTTGATCCCATGGGACTTGCTTAACACAGATCTCTGTTCCCTCTTGCCATATAACAAACTCTCAGAATTGATTGATATTATCACAGGACACTAGAAAAAGCACCAGTGGCATAATGTTATTCTGCAGGCATTGTAAACCTCCATCCCCCAAACATAGGAGCCCTATTAAATTACTTTTTTTTTCCTAGTTGAAAACTCTACTATTTGTTTTCTTTCCCCCCCCCAAACTATATTAGAGGATGAGGTAGATTTCCTCTACTAACTGTGTTATAACATTAAAATAACAATTTTTTTTTGCAAGGTTAACATTTTTATAGTTTCACATTTTTTACCCATTTTTATAGATAGTGTTTGCCATGTTAAATTGGAGAAAAACAGTGCAGTGTTCATGTTAATTTTACCAACGTAAATAATTGTATTGGGTTTTTAAAAAATATTTTCTTTAGTCTTTTTCTATCATGACAGAGAACCTTTGCTCAGAAAAATTCAAACTGATTTATGGATAAGTAAGTAACAATGGCTGCTAAAAAAAGAAAATAGTATTTTATCTCATAGGTAAAACCATCGACAATATCTTTGTATTATCTCAATATAAATCAGTAAAACATTTGGCTTTTAGTAACTTTAAAGTTTGGATAAATATTTTCAGCAGAAATCAGTCCTGTAGAAAAAGACAATTATAAACTTCATCTTGACCTCGCAACCCTCATGCTGATCTCAGCTCTGAAATGGTTTGCCAGGAGGAGCACGTGTAATGATCTTATATTTTGGGGACGTGGGATATGATTCCTTCTTTTCCAGAGGTTTTATTTCATCTTACTGAGGGGCAAGCCCTTAGCATGTTTTTAGATGCAACACTTCAGGAGGGCTTTTGAAGGCCTTATATAAGTTTAGGTGCTTAGAGCTTGTCCTTTTGAACTTTAGTGAATCTCATTTCTATCATTTACCAATTAAAGGAAATGCCTTAAGAAAATTCTTTTCATAAAGTCTATTTCAAGCTTTGTCTTGAGGTTTTACTGTCAGTGGGTTAATGCCCTGACTACTTTATGCTCTTCCCACACCTCTCTAAGACCTGATTTTAATTGCAATTTCAACAACTAGCAAAATTTATGATGGTTCCAACTAAGTTCCCACATTTGTAGACTTCATAAAAGTGCCAATTAGGAATAGCCAAGCCTTTGTCTTCCAGCAAAGCCCTCATCTGAGCTGAACTGTGCTGGGAAATGTGAAACCAACTTGCTCTTCCCTTGGCATCTTGCCTCATCTACTGCACTTCTTTTCTGGGATAATTCTCTAGGGCTTTAACATGTTAGTGGGCAAACCAAAACAATACTCTTATTTATGTGAATGTTAGGTGCAAAACAAACGTATCAAAAGCTTAGAAAGGGATATTGTAAGAGAACATTTTTTTTCTTCTGTTTTCTCCACTGTCTTTTTCTAATTACTGACTTGGTCCATCTGGAAGGCAGACAGTACAGGTCCTGCATAGCTGAAGGGCTTTGCAGGAGATATCAGTATGTCCTGAGGGACAGCAGTGTATGCCTCACTCTCCCTATTATATGGATGCATCTTCTGGCCCCTGGTGTTTATGAGTGCAGTGATAAATTGCCTACTTTTATAACCATGTTTTTTTATGAATATTTCATTTTATTCAAAGCACTCGTCCTGCTGAAAGCAAAAGTAACTGCTCCACATTTTTAGCTTTGGTTGCTAAAAGATAAGTTCAGTTGTTTCAGATACTTGAAACAAGAATACTAATTTATGCATCTTTTAGCCATGGGATTGATCTGCAAACTCATTTCTTTATAAAACTTTCCCTTGTCTTTAGATGTCAGAAACATTTTCCATGCTTCTCTTTCACATAGTTCTGCAATTTAATGAGCATCTTCAGCAATTATTGTGGGGTTTCTAGATCACTTTTGTGCATATAGAAGTTGGAAAATATAAAGGATGAACAGGGTTCATCATACCTGGATGGTCATTTTTGGATTTTAATTACCTAAATTATATTTGTAATTGTTTTGTCACTTTTTATATTTATTTTTTAAAAAATTTTGTTTTTTGCCCTGATCTAGTCACAGATCAAATGAAAGGAATTAATTAATGGATTAATGTAGTAATTTGCAAGAAATCAAAATCAGTTTTAAAAATGGTTATCAAAAAGTGTTACTAAAATCTGTCATGTTGGAGGGGTGAGTCCTCCTTTAATAGCCAAATTGAATATAGTTTGCTTTTCAGTATGGACATGTAAGAGAATGAGTCCTATGGGGACTGAACAATGAATGAACAATTTGAAAGTCTCTGTCATGTTAATTATTTAATACCAGCCACCTCTGGCAGCTGAGACTGGTGCTACTTTGCTGGCCTATTCTTCCCAGGATTTTCAGAGCTCCACAACACAAACAGGTGAGGGCAGACATTGCCAGCAAGTTCATGTACACAATGTTTTGATGGTTCTTGGCATACAACAGTAGCATCCCCTGCTCAGGATTATTGATCCAAGCATATTAATCCATGCATTAGGCTTCAAAGAGCCTTATTCCCATTAGTGAGAATCCTTGGCAGATTAAACAAAGTGCTAAGAACAGAAGCCCAGCCTGGTTCCCACTGTTACATGTCAAGACCTATTTACAGCTCTTCTCTTTCATATATCTTCATACATCTGAGACTTGTGGTCCCCTGTGTCTGCTGGGCCTCCCAGAGTGATGGTGTCCACAAAGGAAAGCCAATTCCTTTTATGGGTCATTTTGAATCCCTATTCATTTCAGATTATAGGTACCTTGACATTTTCAAACTGAGAGATATATACAGATACACAAGGACAAGAAAGACAGGGGACATAAATATGGGATATGTATTGTTTTGGCCCTTTAAGGCACCAGAGGACTTTTCCATAGAAGTGCACTAAACAAAAATAGAATTTCCCTATCTCCCATTCACTCTTCGTGATTAAAGTCCGGAGTCTGGGTTGTCCATACACATTAAAAATGTGCCCACCATTGCCGGATTGGACTCATATTTGCAGTGCAGATTCCAAGTCTGGTACTGAATAAATCAGCGCAGTTATTTTTTAAATAGTACCAAGAGCAGAGTTCTTAATTCTTCCCAAAAATGAGTTGTCTCTTTGTCTCTTGTGAAATTTACAACCCAGAATTGCAAAGATAAAAAGACATTAAAGAAATGGTGCAAATGTGATGTGCTGAGGAAGGTCAGTCTCTGTGTTATGGGGGTTATTTGGGAGTAGGAGAAAGGTTTGAGGGATGAATTTACTCCAGAGCCCATATTAGCAGAAATAAAATCAGGTTCTTTTTCTTTGGGATTCAAAGTATTTCAGAAGTTGTTTTGCCAGTGGTAATGTCTGACTCATATTCATTAAGGGAAGGAGAGGAAAGATAAGAAGAGTGCACTGAGAGTAAAGAAGATGATTTCTATTTCTGTCAAGTGCCGACAGAGGGGCATTTTAAATTATTTCTATTTAACAATTCTATCTGTATAAATTAACTAGGATGTCTTAAGCAATGACCCTTTTCTCTTTTTACCTCACTCTTTTAATTCACTCTTTGCACTGTCAATGCTTAAATTGTAATTTAGGTTAAATAGTGAACAGAAAGGAGGGATCCAAACCGTTTTCTTAAGTGTGTTTCATGATTTCTGCTACGTTTACCAAAAGCAGTCCTATAAACCTACCCATTTTGGCAACAGACAAGTCCTTTTAAGTTTTCTTTTGTTGGAAATATTGCTGTTGAATCCTGAATAGGATCAATAAATGTATTTTTAATGCACAGGAGGTTTCTTTTTATTTAAGCAGCAGAATCTTAAAATATTTAGCATCCTTTCCATTCTCTGGTGAAATGCTCTCCTGTTTCTTTGCAGTACACATTGACCTTGCTATTATTGCAGATGGTATTTCTGGTTTGTTTCATAGCAGGAGCACTGAAAAGAGATGGCTGCTTATTAAACCTATCTGTTGTGGAAGTATTAAAAATATAGTGTTAATATACAGCTGCTTCTACAGGGCAGATCTTTACAGAGAAGACCTTAGGGAATAGCTGATATCAACAACACTGTTTGGAATTGAATCAGGTGAGTGTTTGACCCATCCTCTTAAATGAATTTACAAAGCACTTGCAAAAAGCCTCTCTCTGAAGATTTCCCTGAAAACTTCTAGGGAACACCACATGGGTGGGCTACTTAAGCTCTTGTTCTGCAAACCTTACTTTGTGGAAATAATCCCATTAAAGCAGATCACTTTTATTATTGGGTTAAGGCCTCAATGTCTGATCACATGAATGAAGCAGCCAGGATTGTACTTTTCAGTATTGTCACAGTATAAGGTCCATAATAGAAAGTCTAATCTTTCCTCTACCCTTCCAGTGAAAGTTTTATTTTAGCAGGGTATGGGGGATTTTACACTGTTCTGCAGCTGGCTCTTCTTTGTTGATGAGCAGAAAGCATCTGATCTCATTTGTGATTAGAGCTATATGTAAGGAACTTTGCTGTTCCCTCCATTATTTTCCTGCCATCTGCTAGTTCATAGTATCAGCTGAGATTCACATATTCAGGTGACTAAAAGCTGTGTTTATTTGGGATAACTAGAAAGAATGAGTAGTAGAGGAAACAAAGTATCATTATTGCTCTTAAATGCAGCAAAACAGTTGCTAACTGTCAGGGGTTTCAGACATGATCAGTAGCCAGAGGGTCTGATGAATTTTAGAAATTCATGAAAATGTCTGCGCAATTTCAGAAAAAAAAAAAAAAAAAAAGAAAGAAAGAAAGAAATGTTTCTGACTCTGAATGTGTCTACTGTATCCATACAGCCCGACAGTCAAAAATTCACCTCATGCCGGAAATTGTACTTCCAAAATTGTCTTGTTAGGAGTTTCTCTGCAAAAAGCTACAATTGACTTCTTCCAAATATTATAACAAATAACTAGAGAGACACCACAGTCCTCCTGGGACTTGACTCAAGACCTGCCTAACTGAATTGACATTTTTCAAAGACTCCAAAGCCAGAAGGAACATTACATTGCCTAAATTTTCTGTGTAGACCAGTCAAAGAGCTTCATTCTTAATTCTCTCCTGGAATTATTGAGGTGCATTTGCACTAAAACATAACTTTTGCAGAGAAGCTGCAGATATTCTCTTTGTTTCTTTCTCTCTATCATTTTAGTTTTCAGCTTCAGAATTCATGGCAGATGTGGGCTAGGTGATATTATATTACTGCTTTGTACTTTTATAAAGCAATCACTATATATATATATAGATATACTATCTACAGCAATCAACATGCACTTGAGTGAATTCCTCATTTATGCTCTCTGTAATGGTAATATTAACTTCAGTGGGACCTCCAGACAGCTGCTGTCATTCTGCATGGGTCTTTTGACTCAGCACTACAGTGGTTTTTACAAATCAGTATTTTGTCTGTCCTAGATAAGAATAATAGCAGAGTTCCAATATTTCAAGTGTCACTTGAGAAAACACCATAAAAGAAGGGGTTTCCCTCAGTTTTTATTGTTATTCTCATCTGCCATTTGTAAACCTTAAGCAAAGCAATCTTAAATCTCTTTCATGCCCTGATATTGTTGTAGAGTAATCTCTGGATTTTATTTTTTTTTAACACAACAATAAGCTGTACTTCACTTTTCCTGATGATAAGGATGATTACGACTGTGTGTTGTAGTAAAAAAAGGAATGACATATGGCACAGCTAGATTTATAGCGAGATAGATATTGCACTCTGTTTGGGTGGATACTAAGTTATGAGCCTGAAGATCAATTGATCCCAGAAAAGAATTGTGAATGCTGGAGTGATCTCTTCTAGTCTCAGATCACTGCTGCAAGTTGTGAGGGGTAGCTCTGAAATAACATGTTTTCCATTAAGAAGGGCTTCCAGGGGTCTCTCACAGTGTCGAGTATCCACCAGCCTCAGCATTGCCCTGTCTGACAGTGGTTAATTGCTAGAATCAGTGAAGTTCTCTTTGATCTCCCACATAAAGAATATATTGTATATAGTGTATTCCTTTCAGTCTGTGACACATCCAGACTGAGGAATTGTGCTGAGTAAGGTGAATTGCTGTTACTCTGAACATCAAGATGCCCAAGAGTGTACCAGAAAATCTCCTCTGTCTCTTGGTTGGTAACCTGTTTTTAAAAAAGCATATTGGTTATTAAAAATGCTGAACATCTTTTCAGTTGGTTTAGCTGTAATGTTAGACATCCCTGTCTCTTCCTTGGGGAAATGACTCCCTTGGGCCCCTTGTTCCTGCAATGGGATTTGCCAATTCCAAGTTATTTAGTAGATGGAAAGGTAGACTGGCTTGCAGCGCTCACCATGATGGGCAGAGGAAGAGTTCCATCTAACAGCAGGTGAGCCCTCTTAGTGCCATGGAGATTGCATTTCCTGTCCTTATAGAAAAGTTTTGTAAAGGTAGTTACAGGGGGATGAGGTAGAGAAAAAAAAAAATGTTTTTTTTTAATTATTTTAAAGTGTATATTGTTGCTGTAAAGAACAATAGGCATTACAAAGATGGAACATTATCATACAGTCATGTAGTTTTTGCCTAATGTTTGTAGCATTCTTTCAGAAGATAGTACATAGATGGTCATATTTCTAACTCCTCTTTAAACCAATATTTTTTTAAAATTCAAAAAA
>JAWWMP010000171.1:7988517-8040260 GCA_035047865.1 Dendrocincla tyrannina | reverse complement strand
TTATTGGTAACTTTTCTCTGCTTCTAAAAGTAATCTTAGCTTTTTTCAACCTTCTCCTGTTTCTTCACTTTGCAACTCGTAACAATTAGTAAAAATCAGTTTTTGGTATCAATAGATAACTTGTGTGAGTTTTAATTTTGCTCAGGGGAATATTTGAATCTAAAGTTCTTTCTGCCACATTTTTGCAGATTTTAACAGATGTTCTGGGGGATTTTACTTTAAAAGCATATTCCGTAAACATTATTTGTAAATCTGCACTGATATGATTGTGTGAATTCATGTGAGACTATTCTAAGTGTAAGGTAGATGAACTCTGACTCCTCATGAGAGGAGGAGGAATTTTTGACCCATGACTTTGAGTGTTGTCAAGTTTTAACACAAATTTGCAACCAGAAGCTAAGCCTCTTATGTATCACTGAGGTTTTTACAACCCTTCTTCCCACTCCTGTGTTATTAATAACCTGCTAATGAACTGACAGCTACTGTACTTGTGTAAATGAGAACATTGTTGAACTGAGAGTTAGCCTTCCTCAAAATAAAAAAATGAAATTAGCCTTTCCAATCTGACAAATCATTGCACTCCTCATCTGGTTGACAGAGAATATGCATCTGCACCCATGGTGTACATAACAATGCCTGTTGGTGTGGGTAATAATGATGACCTTTGAAGTGTTTTGTGTTTTCATATGTATAAAGAGGGCAGCCTAAATTGGCATAGACCCTGTAAGGTGAATACAATTCCTTATTCAGTTTTCCAAGCTTTATCCCTGTTTAGGATATATTCTTTATATGTATAACATATATATATGTATATATGTAATATATACATATATATACATGTATATATGTAATATATATGCTTATGTATATACTCTTTATATATATAAGTATATATGCACATACTTATGCACATCTAGATTTCAGTGTGAGAATATGCTGTAAAGGTCAAAATTAAGTTTCATTTGTCATGAAAACTCTATTGAAACTTTTGCAGCAATTTTTTAGCACGTCACTTCAAATAAAATGTGTATAGGGAACAGAAATGAAAATGATGGATGTGTTGGAAAACACAACCTAAAAATGCATCATAGAAAGATAAATCTGAATTGTGGCTGGTTAGCCTAACGATGAGAAAATGTCAGGGGATGCGATAATATCCTTCAAGGACTTACAAGGTTATTGGCAAACGAAGAATCAGCAACAGACCCAAATCCAGGCTTGAAAGTTTTCTTAAACACTGGCAAAAACTCCAGTAATAAGAACAACTGAAGCACTGCAGTGGAGGAAACTTATCTAGCGCCCAGTGGTGGAGGTCTTTAGGAGCTATTTAGGTATTATATATGAGATACTGACACATTTCTGGCTTAACTCACCAGTGTTTGGGAATAGATGAGACAGACATGCATTTTGTCTGATACTGTATTATGAAGATTTCTTGCTTCGTGAAGATTTCTGTTATATTAGGTAGTTATTTCTAAAGTGTATTGGGACAAGCAGATGGAAAATATTACTACAATTTCAAAATAGGCCTTGAACACTTGGGCTTTTACTTTTCCTTTGTGTATTTTTCCCACTGGTATTAGCTGACACGCCTATTTCTCTGAGGTATACCTATTTGTTCTTACAGATTTGTATTCTACCAGTCTTGCCCTGATGGCCAGTTATTTCCCTGTGGAACAGACAGCCCAGTTTTAGACATCAGAACATATTGTCCTTATTGTCGCAAGAGGTTGTTAACCTTTGTGCCACAGTGGAATTATCAACAGAAATGTAAAAAAAAATATTGTGTTCTCAACTCCTCAGAGGTAGGTTTCTTTATTGTGGATGTCTTTATTCCTCTCATTTGTGAGCTGCAGATGATGATGGCCCTCTGTCCACAGCTGACCATGCAGACAGAGGAGCCCTGGAGGGGTACACAGGGCTCCTCTGGGGGTTGTTCTCTGTCACCTGAACTCCACATAAACTTCTGTCAGACACAGAACAGCAGAGCACCTAATTATGAGATCAAATGGGATGAGCTGAAGACAGCTTTTTTTCTCTTTTACAATACTGCCTGATAATTCTGACTCAACCCCCTGTAAGCTTTGTCTCTATCTTATTCCCTCTAATCATGCCCCAAGTAAGGAATAGGGGCAATGACAGGGAATTAATGGTTACAAGCAGCATTGATGTGTTATTTTGAATGAAGTGTTTGTCTCCAGTTTATCTCCACTACAAGGGCACATATTTATATATTTGTAACATCTCATCTCCAGACATTTTGACCTATTTATATTCAGCCAGAGTATTTGTGATTTGAATTTGTGTTACTAATCTCTTTGCTCAACTAGAATCTGCTGTGATTTGTCCTTTTTGATATATAATGAGATCAGCATTTATTATTCATCGCTCATTTCTCTTTTATCTTAGCTCATGTTTTGCTGTGTTGTTTCCTGTCCTTATTTTATTTTTCTTTCCCATTAAGATGTTAATAGATAACCCTTTCTCATTTCTCATTGTTCATGACAAATTAACTAACTCAAAAATAGAACAAGTTTTGATATATTATATGTGGTCACTATTTCTATTGTACAGAAGACTGAGGTTTTTATTTTAATTACAGAAGTTTTTATTCACATTTAGTTTATATAATATTTAACTTTATATGATAATTATCCATTTGATAGAATACTTTTTTCTATTTGGACATTCATTTTTATTTTAGTTCCCATATAGCTTACTGATATGAAACTTCGCAGATTCTGAGTCAAAGCTTACTCCCCCCATGCCCCCCCATTATTAACATTTTTGGATTGGGCACATGCTGTCTCACACAAAACAGTTGAAATGTTAATTTCTTTTTTTGTCAGCATATACGCATATAATACTATTTTTAACCAAAACTTTTTGCATATGTGACACAAGATACAGAACTAATTAATGTCTTACCTGACTTCAGGGACTTTGAGTTCGACTAGTAACAGAAGGGATTATTTCAAGATCTAATCATGATATCTCCTGTCATCCATACAACTAAAAACTGCTTTTTATTCTAGAAAGAACATAGAAATTATATTTTAATCCTCTTTGCTCAAAGCAAAGAATTGAAGTTCATCACTGCTTATAAAGCTTATTTCAGAACTAACAAAGAGTTTTCAATTAAAAAGTTGTAACAGCCATGGCAGAAAATCATCCAGTGAAGCTGTACTCTGTGAAAGCCAGAGACATCATGGAAAAACTGCTTCAAGGCAGAGAATAGCTAATTGTCAGGTTCCTCAAGAGTTATTGATTATTTTTTTTTTTTTGGTAGGAAGTATTAAATTTATTGTGATATTTTGTTAAAGGTGGAATTGCAAGGATTAAAGTGTTTTTTAGCTTTTGTCATGTGGTGTTCATTCTGTATATTTATATTATCTTGGAAAAGTTTGGTCAGGTTCCACCCAAGTGAGTAGTAGTGGTGGAAAGGAAGTTATGAAGGGGCATGAGGAGGAGGAACTGGGTTCAATGAGATATCTAGAACACGTTCACTTAGACATGTCACTAAACTTAGGTAAATTTATGTATGTCTGATAAGTTGCCGGCTACATGCACAAATATAGATATGTCTGCATAACATTCTAAATACAGAAATGACATTCAAAATAGTATGTGTGAAAAAGCATGCAAGAGTGAAAAATATCATATTTCAGGTGGAGCCGATGTGACTCTTAGACCATTTGCTCTATCTTTGGTTGTCATGAGACATTCACAAGGATTGGTCTATCTTTTAAGAAGTATTAATAACTAGAAAACTGATAATCCTTAAATTATGTGTGTATACTGTTATAATTCGCTGAAACATTACAATTCAAACTTGGTTAACTGGCACATGATTTTGTTCTAGGAAGTATTTTTTCCTGACACATCCATTTTAATTAAGTTCTTAATGTTACCTATTTAGATAATTTTATTTTTAAAAGCCATACATAGACCAAAAAGAGCTTGATCACCATTTTTTAAAAGCTGTCAGTAAATTATCAGATAGAAACCTGTTTTTGATTCCTTATGCCTGCATTTCTGACTCACAGTATCTTTTACCTTGGACCATAGGGGATAGTTATGTTTTTATAGGTAAAATAGCTCTGTCTCAACAGAAGAAAACAGTGATTAATATTTTTAATATAAAAGATACATTCCTACTTTGTTCCTACTCTGCTATTCTCCATTTAAAAAAAATAAAAAAACAAACAAACCCAAAACCTAAATAAGTAATCTGAAGATTAAATTTATGATACATTTTTTCCAAAGAAATTATTTCATTGATTTAACTGACTCTTTTGTACCCGCAAACTATATAGTCTTTCTTTCATGAAGTGCTATAAGATGATGGCTTTCAAATTTGCAAAAGCAGTTCTGGCTGCTGAGCTGCACAGATCTTTTTATGTCATTTTATCCTTTCAGATAGTCACCACCTTCGTCCTATTTGTCAAAAATAATACTGTACTTCAATCCTGAAATTCAGTAGAGGAGGAGAAATTCTGAATGAACTGAAATTTATCTTCCATAAATCTTGATCCAAAGTCGTTAGTTAAAGGGCACAAAGCAGAATATATGGATGCATTACCAAGCCTTGATTAGTTCACTGTTAACTTTCACTTTACTGAATATTTGTTCCCAGTAACCAGTCCCTACCTCTCATCTTGTTTTTCATCTCCAGTTGTAATTAAACTGCTCTCTATTAACTTTTTTGTTACGAGGTCTTCATGATAGTCTTTTATGGCTCCTAGAACCTAGTCCATCTTTCTTCTTCTGTACTGTCTCAGGATTGTCTGTGTAATCCCACCAAGATCTATGTCTACAAACAGTTTCACCCTTACATATCTAAACAGTTTGGCCACACCTTGCAGAAAGGCAGTTCCTCTCCTCATTTGCAGGCTGGGATGCATAAGCTCTCTGTCCTGCACTTCCTAACCCTAATGGTGTGGCTTTATCTTGGGGTGCCAACCTGAAGCTCTGCTCTCTGCTCAACTTCGCTTTGTATAAAACTTATTAGTCTTACCTTTAAGACTTCAAACCATTTCACGTGTACTTGAGATTGATTCAGAACTGGATTGACTACTTCTTTTGTTACTTGCAATCATAACTTCTGTCTGTATGCACCAAGCAGCTTCTAAAGTACAAACTTCCTTTGTACATTATATTAAGAAAACACTTTCCAGTGGGAAGCTGCTTTAAATTTAGGAGAGAAAGAGAGCTCTCTAAGGTGAGGCTTGGAGATGTGAATCCGCTTCTAGCTCAGAGGTTGTAACTAAGCCCAGGCAATAAATATGAAAAACTACCTCGTGAATGTGGAGAAGAGCAGGGAGGGGTAACACACAAAAAGAGATTAAATTCAGGAGGAAATGGAAGGGAAAATGTTGGTAATTTTTTATACAACATGCAGGAAAATAAATGGCAAGGATTAGATATGTTGAAATGTCACAAGAAGATGAAATGTACTCCCAAGACTCTGCATCCAGCTTCTCCTGTTTGTGGCCTTTAGTCATGATCTCAGTCTAAAAATAAAGACTAAAAACCTTTTTATGTATTGTTGGTCATGAATATAACCTCCAGGCTTTCACACCATCATAACTTGTCTGGGCAGGACCCTTGTTCCACACCCTCAGACCTCAGCTCTGAGGTCGCCTTTCATGTCCAGATCCTTTGCATGCCTTGCAGCACTTGGTAGGGATGACCCTGTGTGCAGTCCATGCTTGGCTACCCAGTCATTTCAGGTTTTGAATGGTCTCATAAAGTGGGATAACAGAGTCATGGAACGCTTGCTAAGAAAAATTGTATAACTTCCCATTTATTCTTGGATAGCTGTTCACATACCACAATGTAGATTCCCATAATTTATGCTGTAAAGCGGAGTGCATAATGACCAATTTCTGCCTGCCTTTACTTTGCCTGAAATTTATTCAGGTCATGGATTTAGAGTCTTATCTCTACTTAGCCATCAATTTTCAGGAAATCTATAGAAACTAGTTATCTTTGACACCTTTATTTTTTATATATATGCTCTACAATTTACAAATAGATTCAGAATTATTTGGAAGGACAAAGACTGGCAAACAAATGGACAGGTAGACTAGCAGACATCCTAATCACAGAAACTGTATTCCCTTAGAAAATCAAGCTAGGCAAGAACTTGTTGGAAAAGTGGATACCGTATTTCCATGCATGTAAGGAAATGGGTTTATGTGAGTCAGTGTTTTAATGAATGTTTTCACAGTTTAAAGATAAGACTTCTAATTTCTTTTTACCAAGTGTACAGCTGATTGCCTGCATTACCTAACCACATTTCCACTGTGTTTGGAAAGCTACAGCTATGCTACATGAACGCTAGATCATTAAGAGCAAAGTTTTTCATGGTTAATGTATACCAATGACTATGTTAAAAGAAGCAAAACAAAAATTGCCTTTAAAAAAGTGTGAAGCTTACAAAGTCAAACACGTAAAAGTTCGGAAATGCTACACTGATAGCTCTGTGCAAGTTTAATTTGGCTTCCTTGTGTGCATGCATTATGATACAGTCTTTAATTACCTGATCACACACTGTTTTCTCCGTGGGACTCCTACCTCATTCAGTGCACTGGATGAATGTGTCTCACTAAATGAGTAGCTATTCAGTGTTTCCTTTTATTCTCATTATTCAATGAGTATCACCATGACTTATTTACTGATCTTTTAACTCTCTTTGTAAATTCAGACTTTTTTTATTTAATCACAGCCTTTTTGGTGCTGTGCTTCAATAAAGTACCCATGCTCCTCATATATCAATGCTTTCTCAAGGCAGCTGTAAGGTGACATGAAGTTGATAAAGTCTTTGAAGGAAAATGGAAGCTGCTAATTGTACCAGTATTCATTAATTTTGAGGCTATGCTTTAAAACTTCAAATCTGTATTTTCCTTTAAACTCTTAAATCAATGGGGTCTATTCTTTATTTTGGGTAATCCTCAACATTTCATTTTGTATGATACATTATAACAAGGAGTAAATTAGCAACCCATTTTTAACTTACAGTTTTAATTATCAGAAGTTATTTAAGTACTGAAAACAGTTTTAGTATGGGAATTAGTGCTTGTCCTCTTGCCCTCTTGTCATTGAAAGTAATGGGCTCAATATTTGTACATACCAGCACCCAGGTGTGGTTTGGTGGGTGCAGCAGCAGCGTCAGTGGAGTGTCTCATGCCATCAGAGTGTCCTAAGGGGGAATTGAAGGGCAGAATTTGACCTATGATCGTCATTTGCATCCTCACAGGTCCCTGCTTCCACCAGGGAGCTCTGTATGGTCTGGTAAACAGCATCTCTTGACATGATCTTAACATACTTGCTTCCCTTTAAAACATGGATGTAGTCTTGCCTTATTCTTCCTGAGATCTCCAAGCTCCAGCTGAACATTATTCCCTTCATAGGAACATTAGTTTGATTAGTTTTGTATTGCAAATAATGTATTGTGTACAGGCAGCGTCATAAGTATCATTCATCTCAATTTCAGCTGGTATGCGTTCCTCTTACCTTAAAAATGCCTACAGGAAATTGGACTCCAGTGGGTAGTTACAGGAAAAGAACTTACAAAGAAGTTAAATCAAAATATATAAAATCTTCTTCACTTGAACAGAATTTAAAGAGAGGCCATTAGCACAATATACACATTATTTTATATATTTATTATTTATAATATACTGTATAAGTCAAATCTATAGTGAACTGTACATGATTTTAAATGTCAGGGAATAACAAAGTACAGGAGCCTTAGTCATTCCAAGTCATTCCATGCAGAAACGGAGATACACAGGTTTTGTCTTTGACAAAAATCTCAGCTTTGAAATTATTCAGTGCAGTCTTCTCATTGAGCAAGATGATCTCGTGCACTGTTTTATTTAAACTAAATTTATCACTGTCTCCATTTTTGTGTAACTGTGAAATTGACTTATTTTGGTGCATCCCATAATACCTGATTAACCTTCCAAAAGCAGCTGTGAATGGAGATATTCAGGGGAAATTTTCTGTGTGATTTCCCCAGCTGCTTTGTGTGCACTCTTCTACAGTACTGGGTTTTGTGCTGTGTGCATTTTAAGCACAATTCTGTTTGCTCAATTACCTTAGAATAGAGGAGAGTCTCAGGCACAGTTTCATTCTTGAAACAAAGGGAGGGAACACCTGGTCTAGTGGAAGGTGTCCCTGCAGGAGAGTTGGAATTAGATGACCTTTAAAGTCTCTTCCAACCCAAACCATTCTGTGATTTGATGAATTTCAAACCTTTATTTGGAGAAGTGGTGATCCCTACATTAGTGAGTGGTTTTAATTCATAGTCCCATCAAGTCACTCAGATTCTGCAGTCTAGATTTAAAGTCTTAAACCTTGAGGAGTCCTTTTCCTGGAGCTTTACTGGAGGGTGTGTCATCCCATTTATGTGTGGCACTGTAAAGTCATTTTATTAGCTGTTTCCTATCTGCAGAGTGAAATAATGTAGTATTACTTTGGGGGAGATGCTCCTCTCATGACAAGACTCAGATATTTTGAAATTATTTCCAAAGCAAGTCAAAGTTAAAAACTTTTTTTTTTTTTTTTTAATATATATTTATGCTCTAGAGGTATAGAAAATCTTCTGACCTGGAAAAACCTAAATACATTTTAGCATTTGTGAAGTAACTTTCAATTTTTTTGATTGGTTGGTCGTGTTTTTTTATAGTTCAGTGCCTAAAATGTATTTGAATATTTTAAACAAAAATGAGACTGGGTTTTTTGGTGAAGAGCAGAGTACGATGCTGTAGCAGCAGAGGGAGAGAAGTGAAAAGTGAAGTAAACATTTCTGTTCTTCCTTCAGTCAGTGTTTATATAGTAGCCCATCAGTGAGTGAATCTCCACTGTGGGGACTAAAGGTGAGAACTAAAGCTTGTGGTATTCGAGCTGCTATAAATTATCAGCTGTGTCAGCAAGACTAGGTTCTCTGTCAGGCAATAAACAAGAAACCTTATAAAGGATAAATGACTTGCCTGGAGAGAATGCCAGGGACATTAAGCCTGAAGGATCAACTTTGAAATTAGCTCCTATGCGTTTGTGAAATAATCAGAACCACTGTGCAGTACAGCTGCTGGAACAGTTGTGAGATAAAGGACAATCTGAAATTTGCCATAACCTGTGCTTGAGCTACTGCCTAGGTTATGAAAAAAATAAATTATAGAAAAAGGCAAAGACCCTATGAACTTCTATGGGTCCTCTATTTCACTTAGCAGCTGCAAGATTTGGGCAGTAACATCAGTGACTGACACATTGATCCTTGGGATTGGCAGTGCTTGAGTTTATAAAGCAGAGGGACTGTGGCATAGAGACGCAACACCTTCAGAGCATGGCAGTTCTGGGGTCACCTGCAGACTCTGTAAAACAATATCAAGTACAAATACCTTCTTTTTTTGCCAACAACTTTCCAAATCTTTAACATACTTATATTTTTTTAGACCCTCTAAAACATTTTCAGGTTAAATTATGTGTGCTGCAGTCAACTTATCTATCTGAAGTAGTCTCAGTAGAATGAGATCAACAGCAGAAGATTAATACCAGCTTCAGTGACCTGCTAATATTTGTATGTGGGTATGTTGTATCCCTGTACTTCCAAGTGTCTGATATAGTTACAGTATGTATGATATCGCAACCAGTGTCCCATCTAATCCCTGTTATTAAAAAGAAATCTCATGATGTTTCTGAGCAGCTCATGGGAGGAATTCAGATTATCTTCCATGCCTGCTGAAAGCCTTGGGAGATGGTAACTTCTTAGCAATATCTAACATCAAAGCTGCTAAATATTGGCTGCCAGCTGCCTATAATTTTTCACTGATCTGAATTTATCTTTACTTACTTTGCTTAAAGGGCACATTTCAATACAAATTCCTTCCTAAGAATAGAGCTTAGGAGCATGTTTAATGTTTAGAAGGTATGCCAGTTCAAGGGTTGCCAAAGAAGAAGGAAAACATCCAAGAAGGGATGCTAGAAGACTGCTGTCCAGAGCTCTCAGAGGTGCCCAGTGACTGAACAAGAGGCAATGGGCACAGACTGAAAACCAGAAAATTCAATGCAAACAATGAAAAGCTTTACCATGAAGTTGATAAAACACTAGCACAGGTTTCCCAGAGAGATTGTGGAGTCTCCATCTTTTGAGATACTCAAAACCTAACCTAGCACAGTCATGGGCAACCTACCTCAGCTTCCCCTTCTCTGAGCAGAAGTTTGGACTGGACAGCCTCAGCAATGCTATTTGATGTTCTGCCTTTAGGAATAGGTTATAACAATCCTTCAAAAATCAAAATAATTATTTCTTCTGAATTTAATGAATTCTTCATCTCCCTCCTTGCTAATCCCACTCCTTAACTCTTTCCCAATAGACTTAGAAATTACATTTCTGTCATGTTCTTTGATAATTAGTCACTAGCACAACATAGCATCTGTTGACTGTTGCATTTTTTTGTTGGTTAAATGATCTGGCTCTAATGCTGAAACAGAAAAATGTGTCTCAGTAAATAAAGCTGTACAAGCACCTTGCAGGCACTATTACCTGTTCATCGCTGCTGAACTTCCTGAGCAGACCCAGGTAGAATGAAGCTGGGATAATGGATTGGAGTAGCACAGAGGAAGACCAGGGGCCATCAGGATATTGAGACTGACATTTAATGCCATCCCTGTGCTTTCATGCGAAAGACAGAGGCCACTGCAAAGCTGATTGAAACAACAGCCTCCTCTGCAGCATCCTTGGGAGCTTAAGATTTGCGTTTTTGCACTACAGTGCCACCTTTTACCTACTTCATGGTTTGCATTTGCTGACATTTGCTTACTCTTATTAGGCTTCTCCCACTTGGAGGGCAGAGCTCCTCTATAAGCAGGTCTGACTTCAGAGCTGAGTCTGTTCAGCTTGTGGAAGAGTAAGCTCTGGAAAAATAATTTTCTGAGCCAAGTTCAGAGGTGACACTAGCTGTGATATTGTAGCAAGCTGACATAAATGATCATAAAATGTTGGTACTTGTATGTCCAGGAGATTATGTTGCAGGTCTTTTCTGCACAGAATGAATAACAGAAAAGCACAGAGTAGTTTAAATTTCCTAAAAGCTGAGTTCTTTGTTATCTCCAACCTTCCAGTCAGAAAATTTATGGTGAGAATACACCTCATTATGAATGTGTTGTTATCATTGCTCTGGAAAGCAGCTGCACCTCTTTCTAAATCCTGCCTTATCTCTCGCTGACCTCTGAAGCTGTGAAGATGAGTGCTGTGTCATTTAGTGCAGGAGATGTCTTATCTTTATAACCAGCATCTTTTCAGAGCAGAGTCAGCTTCTTATAGTGCTTGTATTCCACTATGGAAAAGTTTGTTTAAAACAGGAAGGAAACTGATCACTGCAGTGTCTGCTATGGTCAGACTACTGTTCACTCCCATATTTAATGCAATTCTTTTATTCAGAACATACTTGCACAGGGCTAAATTCACAGCTTTTATTCAACTTTTGCTGTCTGAAAGTTAAAAAAAGAATCTTTGGAGCTTTTTTAAATGTATCTTAAACTTATATTTACCAATGCAGAATACGTGCTCTTGAGGTGACCTTTTCTGCATGCAAATGCCTGTGAGATATATGTCCTTGTGTTTATTAACTAAATTAATCATAAACTGAACAGAATCTCCCCTATCAATTTGGGTGTACTCCTCTTTCCACATGGTCCATTAAACATTAGTCCCTGGAGGTTTACTCTTTTAGTGTGTCAGTTTTATTGGATACAATTTCCTCATGAATAACTGTTATGCTGAAGGAAACATCATGTATATAAACTAGATGTTTATATACTACAGTGAGCCTTGAGCAAGGTAAGGTGGTTTACATAATTACATATGTAGGAAAATAGATCAATTAAAACTTGAAGGGCGGTTTCTGAGATTTGTGTTGGGCTGCCAGACATGGTTTGAAGGTCCTCAGCTGGAGTAGAGTTGAAAAATTTAGGACTAAACTTTAGGCTCTCTCTCTCCCCAGTAACAGAAGTACTAAAGTCAGTAATTTCATAAACAAAACACTGACTTTTCTTTAGTAAGACCAAAACTAACCCTGCTCTGCATTCTGTGTGTTATCAAAATACTGTGTGAGACACCTTATTTTTATATAACCATTATTTTTACATAACCACTATTTGTTTGGCTATTAATCACAATGAACCAAAACAAATATTATTTCCTGCCAAATGTTTCTTGTTAGTCCACATCATAAAGTACTGGTTACATTCAAGAATTTAAAGAGCAGTAATCAGCTTCAGATACTTTGCTCTGGTTTTTACATTAAGGGTCTCCAAGTCTCTGAGGGTAGTGTGTCTTAAGAAAAACAAATCCCTTTTATTTAATTTTTACCAAGGACCCAAATTTTTGGGCTGAACACTGGAAAGTGCTTGTTTAGATGAGCATTTGTCAAATGTGGGTTGTGATAGTTTGTCAGCTCAAAAAAAGAGACTTGGTAAGGGGCAAATGTTTGCCAGGATGAAGAAGTTCAAGTTTCTTGAATAGGAAGAACTATCTTGTTACGAAATCAGGAGAGACTACATCAGAAAAAAGGCACGTAGAATACCTGAGTATGCAAAAAGCCTATGACCACAACTCATCTTTCCACAGGATCATGGAGACCCAGCTTTAACATTTATAATTAGATGTGATGCAAATTAAAGAAATAGAAAATATTTTTGGAGGATAGATCATAATCTGAGGGGAAAGTTTCAGTAGAATTAACGTTTCCTATTACTAACATGTGGTTTTTCAGAATTTTTGGCCTGAAGTAGAGGAACGGTAGACCAAAATTAACACAATTTGTCATAGTTTTTCTGTCAGGTGTCTTGATGAGTTTAATTTCATTTTGTAACATTAGCAGGGTTTTTTAATAAGCTTAATGGAACTGTGTAAATTAGTGCCTTTGGGGAAGTTAGAAGAGAAAATATTTTTGTGAGAGAAGATGTGTATGAAATATTCTCAAACAGAAGAATTTTTTTCACTCTCTGTGCCTCTTTCCTTTTTCCTGACTGCTGCCTAACAATTTATATGATGAAACAAAATTATCTATTCTTTTTTTCTTTTGTTTAATTCTTGAAAATGAGCATGTTTTGTGGAAGGGAGAGCTGAAGAACATCATGCAGAGCAATCTACTTTGGGAACTCAATGAGTTGCAATTGATTTTTCCCTTTCTCTGAACTGCGTTTGCATGCTTTAAGTGATTTATGGTTCATTAGTTCAGGTTAGAGAAAACTTTTACTCTGTTATTGTGAACTGCAGAATTCAATAAAAGAAAGGAAAATGCTTCACTTGCAGAGATGCTGAAAGGACAATTATGGTGCTTCTGAGTTTACATTGGGATATGGCAGCAAGCTGCTTTCTTTTTAAATCCTTACTAATTTAAGAGCATGGGTCTCATAGAAGCATAATGGACTTACAGTCTGAAATCACTCTAAATGGGAATTTCAAATGCACCACTGACTGTTTGTATTAGGCAAAATTGTTCCAGTCTTTGTTGGACCAGACAGGAGGATAATAGGAAACAAGCCTGACTGTTACATTTCTACTTGGCTTCTGCATCCTTTTACTGATGGCAAGAAGAGCATCTGAATTTAGTTCAGCTAATCCTGGAGTGATCCTGTGTAGAAAAAGAGCTGACTCCAACAGCTCAATCCAGCCCCAGAACAAAAGGAATTTATATATATTCTTCCTTGAACTCTATTTAGCAAAGCAGATATTACTGTTGCTTTTTGGTAATGTACTTTTTTTTTTCTTTCCCTTGGGAAGGCAAAAAGGACACAGAAATAATGGGGAAAACAACAGTGTATCTGTCCTGCCATAAGAGCAGAGGAGAGGCACCACTTGCTAAGATTTATGAGCAAAGGAACTGTCATGCGTCACTATGTGTATTGCCAAATGCACAACAAGGAAACCTATTCCACTATTAGTCACAAGCAGAAGCTTTTCTTTTCCATTCCCAGCAAACTCCTCAATAGGCAGGAACATTTTCAGGGAATCATAACTTTTAACTATGGCATTTGCTTCTGTTGCATTTTGTTATGACAGAAGTACCTCACTCCGTAAACAAGCACTGATTCCTGGCCAGATCCCCAGCAGAAAGAAGCTGACTCAGGTTTCATTCAACGGTACTGGAACTGCTGCTTGGTTTCCCCTCTTCTCCTGAGTATTTGTACTACTATTTCTTTATGCAATATTTAAGGCAAGTGCTCATGCTCCCAGGACAGCAACTGCCAGCTTTATTAAGTAATTGGAGTGCAGGAGTCAAGTTTACAGCTCAGCCTTTGTTGACGGGCATTCAGCAGGGAGAGCTGAACTTTATTCCAAAGAACAGCACAGCCCTTCTCCAGAGGGGCCAATGAATGTGAGAGAAATATAAGAACAGGCAAGTCCCCCTGCAACAATCATCACTTATTAATGTTTGAAAGATAAGGGCACTGCATTTTAAGTCTGCCTGTGGTTTCTAAATATAGATTTGCAACTGCTTTGTTTTTTTCAGCTACATTTTCTTGCTTTACGATTTCCTGAATAATGTGGAAAAGAAAGCAGAGGGAATTACTTTCATGTCAATCATAATTATTTCCTCCAACTATTTGGTGATTTTTCTCCTTTATTTCTTTTGCATTGTTTTAAAAATGCTTGTGATTTTGGAAGGTAAACTAATGTTTTAGAGCAAAATGTTATAGCAGTAGTTGGGAAAATACTGCAAGTGTTCTGCTTATTCTACTGTTCTGCCACCATAGTTCATCCTTTTTATTTTCCTTCCCAAATATTCCACTCATCATATCTAGTACCGATTTATTAACAATTTTATTGCCATGAGACTGTGGCTTTTTTTTTTCTTTTAAACACTGACTCTTTCTGGAAACCAGCTTCTGTTGGGCTCTCTTTATTGCTCAAATATTTAATAACCTATTCATATGTGTCTGTGTGTATACTAGCAAGTATCATCATTAAACTTCCTCTGTGTCACTTTATCTCCAAATATGTCCAACTTTTCTATTATTTCTTAGTCATCTATTGTGGTAGATTCTTTATAGTCATACATACCCTTCATTCACTTTGTAGACATTGGAAAAACAAACAGGGAAATGCAAAATGGTTCAAGGATTGAAACACAAACCAGAATCTGGGATCACTTGTGTCCACAGCACAGGACGTGCTCTGCAGGCTTTGTTAGCAAATGTGAATCCTGACTGTCTGTCAAAGCAGCATAGGGATGTACGCTCTCTGGCACATAATTATTTTAAAAGGAACTCTTCATACATAGATAGGGTGTTCTTAGACTATTTTGTTTATTCTTTCAGTCTGAAATGTTGAGATCAATGTCAGTTTTTATTTTAGTTACATGATATAACATATAGAAGGGCGTTTGAGCATTGGTTTCACTACTGTTTCGACCAGTTGCACAGTTTCTGGGCCTAGCAAATACAAGATGAATGATTCATTAGCAGGGCAATGGGTGCTACAAAGACCGTGATATTTATTTGGCATGTTATGGAAACCATGACAATGAAAAGACACCCAAAGAATGTACATGAGTCAGAAGGTGAGAGCTCATGGGAGAAAACTAGGTAGAAAAGGGAAATTAGAGAATATATTTTACTTAAATAAAAGTAGACCTTGTGACATCAGTGATGACATAGAGGTCTTCTTTCTTAAGGATGGATACTTTTCCTGTCCCTGGCTCCTTTACTTCTCTCTTAAAAAGTTTAGGCAAGAGGTTAGACTTAGGACTACCATTTTTTGTAGTGCTGACATCTTAGAGCAGAATTCTATCCTCTTTTAAAAAAAATAGGAGCTTTAATATCTTCTTTGACATGTACCTAATGCTACTTCATTAGTTGGAACCACCTGTGCGGGTTGTCAGATCCAACTTCTCCACCACATTAAGCAACATGTTATGTGAAATCAGATAAAACTCATATAGAAAATGTTGTGATTGTAGCCATCTGACTAATTCCATATCAGCCTGGATCAATTGCTTTAGCAAGAAAATGGTCTTTTTCTTAAAATAGACAGTATTCTGTTTTCAAGAAAGGAAAGTCCTCTTTACTGTAAACCACCATGAATCAGTAGTGAACCATGGCTGAAGAACTGTAAGACAGGTAAAGCTCATATTTGACCGCTGCAATCAAGGTCTTGCTGAAAAAAGACATTATTTTTAGTCTGCTACATATTTCAGTAATGTGACTATTCCTAGTATTGTAACTGGAATGAAACACTGGAATAGATGGAAGCATGAAAGCATGCAAACTTTTACAATAGTAAATCAGAAGTTTGTTCAACTATTTGCCCGTTCTCCATGTTCTTTATCATGCCCAAGTGACCCACCTGGTGAAGAAGGACATGGGAATGTCACATAAAATGTCTCTTTCTTGACTCACCCTGCCTGTCTGACAAAGAGCCCCTCTCATGTTCAGAGCATGATAGGTGAGATCCACTTGGGTGCTGAAACCATTTAGCACTTCACAGCATTCTCTGCTCCACAGCATCCTCCATCCACTCCACCTCCTTTATCCCCAGCGAGTTCTGCAAAGTCCCAGAGTATTTTATGTGGCGTGTTGCCCTGGTGACGCTCGCTTCAGGGATCAGTGAGGCAGAGCTGTCACAGTGAGTGATTGCACAAACTTTGCAAACTGATGAATGTGCCTGGAACGCTGAAAATATTAAACTATAGTCTTTAGTTAATCATAGTGCCAGAGGACAAAAACCAGAAACAAGACTAATGTTGTCGTTCAAACAGCCCCCACAGTGAGTGATGCTCTGATGCGCTCAGAGTGGTCTGTGACCAATTACCACTCCCACCCACCCTTTATCCTCCAGCTATCAGGGTTTCCCCTGATACTGAGAGTTTTTACATTGTAATGCTCATGTGAAAACAAGCATCCCTGCAGGACAGGGTCAGGTTTTCTCTTCTTGCTCACCTGACTGTGAAAATTGTGTACTGACAATAGAATTTTTCAATGCAAAAGTGAGTGATATGCTTGTTCATGTTTGCATAATACATTTTTCCCTGGGGAGGCCTCATGGTCAAGTCATACATTATTTAAATTCCTGACAAAAATCGATGGGTCCTCCAAGTATAGAAATACTACCAGCGCATCTTTACATTTGCATAGGTAATTGCTTATGGTCATACACTAAGCCTCACAAAGAGCTTTTTTACTCCAATGATTTCCAGTGGAGCTTACACACTAGAAATCTGCTGTCTTGTCATGCCATCATATTCTGGAATATCAACAAATATTGAGATGTTATGAAGTACTCAATAGTAAAAGTACTAACTAGCTCAGAGTGCTGTGGTTAAGGAGCACAGCCTCATAGAGTTTTTAAGATGCACCTTCATCTTGTTCCATCTCCAAAGCTCCAGATTGCCGACAGTTAAAAAAGTAAATTAATTAAAGTTGCTGGGAATATCCACCTAAGTAAGAATTATCTTATATGTGGGAAATCAATACAGCTTAAATATTAACACTTGTTTATTAATGGCTCTTTTTCCATTCTACAGAAGACTAAATAATAAGGCCTTAGCTGAACTACCTGAGTTCAAACAACTGTTTGCCATAGCAGTTTTCCCCTATTTAATCAAAATATGAATTTAATTATATTTCTTTTCTTGGGGAAAAAAGTTACTATGTAACCAAACTGCTAGTTTGATTCTTTGTGATTTCCTACCATAACATTTTATTTGGGCTAAATTATTTTCTAGATGTTTCACTTTACTTTTATTGACAATTACTTTAAATGTACTTTTTGTATAAAGGAGTGCGTGTACTGTAGATTGATATCCGTCAGGACACACAGTGTACAATAAACGGCTAGAGCAATAACAATACAAACATATGGCAACCAGATGTCAGCCAAGCATGAAGTCAGGGAAAGGTGATATGTGGCAGCTTAAGGCAGCTCAGCAAGAAACAGGAAAACACAAAAACACTGACATTTTCTAGATGCTTTTTTCTGAACCCTGAGAAAAATTTATATGAGACACTGTGTCAGCTCATGAATTTAATTTTTTTCTACATGCCCAGGAAAAAGCCCTCTGACCTTATTGTGATGAGGAGCTGAAAGCGATGGCTCTGGTATCCAGGGGTGTGGTTCCTCGGCAGTGCAGCTCCCTGTCCTCTCACAGGGCACTGCATGGCAGGCACAATACTGCTACAGATCCCAAAGGTTAGAAACAGCACTCCCTTCCCTTTTACAGGAATGCTGTTGTTTCCCTCTCCAATCTACAACAGGGCCACCTTGGGAATATTTCACACCTCCCTGCTTTCAGCTTTAGGAAGTACATGGCAGATGCTCATACGCTGGGAGAATAGGGATCTACACTTATATTACATGTCATCAACTGAATGTGCTACTGGAAACTTGTCTTCTACCTGTGTTCAATGCCCTTGAAATCTCTGTATTTTCCCCTCTTGGAGTGACTGCAAATCCATTCTCTAGATGGTGCCTTGCTCACTTGCTTTGGTGGGCTCACATTTTGCATTTGCGTTGATGGCAGTCAAGTCCTGAAACTGAATGTTTGTATTTCCTGGGTAGAAACTTCTAAATTTCCATGAACAAGAAGTGAATACAATGCATTCTCATGCATGGCATGAGAAACTTTGCTGAGCAGTATCATTAAGTCCAAATTACCACAGTATTTTCCCTTGTGCAGTTAACAGTTCTCAAAGAATGATCAGACCACATTTGCTTTCTGGAAGAATGGGTTTTATATAGGTGTGTTTATCCTATTGTAACCGAGTGATAAACAAAAGCTTCTGCATGTTTCAATCCTTGTTCATCAGTAAGCTGAAGTGGTATTCTTAACTGCTCTGGGGAAGCAGAAGGATGTGTCTGTGTCTATATGGTGCTGTGTACATCACAGCCCAGGTTAGTGCTGGATCAGGTGTTTTTAAAATGCTGCCTATTACACAGCATAAAGGGAGATAATACTGTGTCAATTCTTTGTCTAGCTTTAACCCCTATGAAGGGACTACTAACTCTTGCCCAAGATTATGGAAGTCTTTTTATTGACTTACAATAACTAGTAAGCTCCCAGTTTTCTCATTTTTAATACTAATAATATAAATAAATAATATTGTCCCTTCTCACTTTATGCATGTTCTGCAGTCTCCAAGGTCTGTCTTAAGTTTTTTATAAGGGAGACAGTACTTGAATACACCTATTTCTCCTACACTGAGATTCTACCACTGCTGCACTCTCCTTTTTGCAAAACAAATAAGATAATTTTTCTCAAAGTCTCAGAAGAATGTACAATGAAGTACATACAAAGGACCACCGTAGAAGAATTTGGAAGTATTCAGATAGGATGAAGTAGGAGATTTATGTGGAAAAGGGGGGGGAAAGATGATAATTAAGTGAAAATAGTCTTGAAACATCCTAGTTTTACAGTCAAGAAAGATGATATACCCTCATTAAGATATGATATTTGGAACTTGTAATGCTCAGCTAGAAATAAGAAGGAGTAAAATCCTAATTATATTGGTGTGGATGAACATTTTCCTGTATAATACGGCGCAAAAACCATCACAGGGTGTTATTTTCTTTATGAGTGTAAAATATAATTTTAATAAAGAATGAAATTTTAAGTTCTCCATTTACAATTTAAGATTAGAAAGTGTCAAAATATCAGATTATTAAGAATTCATTATCTTTGTAATGGCTTTGTGAAGAAAGGATGCAGAGCCAGAAGGGAGTTCTGAGCGAGATAGTCCAGCCCTTTCCTACAGTTTAAACTTGGAGTTCTGCCTTTAAATTAGCCAGATACATTTCCTCCAGTTCCCTAAATGAGAAGCCATTGCAGCTCTCATTACTCTAATTCTGAAATCATAGAGAACGGTAAATTCATAACTAGTTGCAGTGAACTATTTCCATAAATTTTCAATTGAAATCATAATAAATATATCATCCAAGAGACAAGAAAAGCTGACTGCTGATAGAAACAGCCTGTCCTTTCTCCAGCAGCAGGGTTGGGTATGGAAGGGTGTAAGAAGGTTCTTCATGAGGGGAAGAGGAGGGGCAGCACTGATCCCTTCCCTGTGGTGACCAGTGACTGGACCCATGGGAATGGTATGAAGCTGTGTCAGGGGGCGATTAGGTTGGATATTAGGAAAAGGTTCTTCAGTCAGGCTCCCCAGGGAAGTGGTCCAAGCACCAAGCCTGCCAGAGAAATTAAGAAGCTTTTGCACAATGCCCTTGGCCCATGGTGTGACTCTTGGGAATGGTCCTGTGCAGGGCCAGGTGTTGGACTCAATCTTTGTGGGTCCCTTCCAGCTGAGTCCCTTCTGTGATTCTATAATAAAAGGGGAAGCCCAGTAGTTGTCCCGCTCTCTTGAGCCCAGAATTGCCCCAGACACAGGACAATGGAATTAACTTTTTGAGTTCCTAATCTTCAACAAAAATTTTCCCTGTCCCCCAAAACCACCCCCAGCCAATCCCCAGTTTTAGTTTAAACTGTCTTTGTTAGGTTTATAAATCATTCACTCTTCTTTCAAAGCCCATGGAGAGCAACTGCCAGTAAGTTGTTATGGAAGCAGAGAGTAAGAGTAAACTGCTGTCATTAGAATATGACTTGCCATCTGCTTGTGCTTAGTTCAGTAGGATGGAAGGTTTGAAATCAAATGTGCACTGCTCAATTCCTGAGAGGTCCTGCTCAGTCACTTAAAAGTGTCTCTTAGTAGGTATTGCCAATATGTACACTTTGTGGTCTTCCAAATACACTTGTATTTCTCATCCTGCTGCTGATCAATATGTAAAGTTACACATGTAAGTGTCAGCCACTTGTAATTTATGCTTTAAAAATAATTCACCATAATTTAGTTAATGGGGCTGTATGTTGAGTCAGCACTTCAAACCTCTGTTTAATCTGAAATCTCCACTGTTAGTCCAAGCTGTGTATATACATATTTCATTGTCAGTGAAAAGTATATTTGGAGCCAGATATTCAACCGATGTTGAATCCTGCTGATTTAATGTCAGCTGAGAATCTGGCTTGTGCTGCACATTTTTCATCACTAAACTTTTTGAACTAAAAAAGAAGATTCTGTGGATCCATTTTTAAATGCACTTTTAACCTATGTGGTTTGGAACCAAGGTTTCAAATGCTGTTGTTTTGCACATGGTCACTGCATGAACTGTGACTAGTAGTATCTATAGGTCTAATTACAATTTTTGAGTTTAAGGAAATTTAAATTCTTTTTAATGCAAATAAAAGTGAGTTTGTCATTTCCCTGTGGTGGCATTCAAGCAGGTTATCACACTGGGATAACTCATTGCAAATTGAACTGCTTGGCCAGGTGTGCTACTCAGGGCAGAGATACTACATAGGGCACAGAGGGCAGAGAGCTGTGTTTACTCACTGTGTCCACTGGCAACACAAAGATGAGAATAACCTCAGGAATTTTCTTCAGAGCATAGAATAGTGACATCAATCAAATCAATGAAAGGTACTGGTTTTCAGTGTTTGCTGTAAAAGTGAGATCTTCATATAAACTGAGATTACTCTTTAAATTGTGATGGAAAATAAGTGTTTGAAAACAAAAAGGAATAGGTATGCTTACTACTCTGTACACTGATTTTATTTTGTTTTTAATTTAAATTATCTGACAGCCATTGGAGTGGCTGAAAACTATTCTTTTTTTTTTCACACACACAGATACCATTTTTCTCAGGGTTCAATTGTATAAATCTGTTTTAACACCAGGGGTGCTTCTCCACACTTGCTCCATGATAACACACAGGTTTTGCAACATTTGCCTATGTAAAATTGCAAGTCTTTCACAATTAACTCCTCCTGCTAAACAATGTGGCCAATCAGCAAACTTTAAGCAGCTGGAATACAATTTTGAAGGCTGCATTATCAAATTATCAGCATATTAAAGTCATTATCAATTCAGTTTAAAGTAATGTGCCAAAAAGACAAGCAGTTCCCTTGGAGGAATGAAGCAGCATATTAAAACTGGCAAGCAAAGCCATCAATAAAACAGACGATGATCAATCTTGAAGGAGTTTAACAAATAGCTACATCATGAAATGGATGCTGTCATGAGCTGTAAACTTTTTGGCGATGACTCTAGAAGGGTAAGAAAAAGAAAGTTTAAAACATGATTATGACCTAAGAATCTTAGAAAGAATCGGGTAAGCAAGAAATAGCTTTCATATGTTCTGTGTTGGTCAGTACTTTTAAAGAACAACTCAGTGAGAAATACAAAATATGCTGACCAGTGTCTAAAAGGATTTCAAAGGAAAACAACTAGCTCTTCAGTTGTCTCAATATAACTGTATTTTCATTTTCAAATCCAAATTCTTTATTTTCAGCATTTTTTCCACATTGTAGTTTTCATCTTCTGTAAATCTTTTGGGTGCTCCAAAACCACTGCACTCAGTTGGGAAATGAAGTTTGATATTAAACTCTATAAAAAAAAAAAAGAAATATTTCAGGTGACTTCAAAGAAGCATAGTTCAAAGAAACAAGGAAATTGAACCTGAATTGGCATACTGCATTTCTGGTTTCCTTATGGTAGAATGGGACAATTCAGGATGAAAAAAACCCCTTACTTTCAAACGTGTTGGTGAGGTAGAAACTGTATTTTCAATGGGAAGGAAAAAAAAACCAACACAAAACAACAAAAGTCTTTGTTGCAGCACATCTCACAGTAGGACAGTGAAATGCTTTGAAATACATTTCATATCAGAAAGAGAATGACAGATAAAAAGCAAAGTGAATGGCAGTCTTTCAAAAGTCCCCAGGGAGTAGCAAACCCCCAGATGTACAGGGTGTCAAGTAGCAGGAGGAACTGGAACAAACCTCCATCTAGTCAAGCTGAACAGTGGCTGAATTTCTTGAGGATGTTCACTTTTGTGGTCCTATTCTTCATCTTTGAAAGTTGGTAAGGTGTCATAATGATTAATTGTCTTTTGGCCTTAGCATTTTGTAGTTCTTTTCTTTACATGTGTTGAAGACTTCATTGTTTTAATTAAATTCAGTTTGGAAAGCCATTAGTAAAAAAGACTAGGAACATTCTAGTAATTTGTGTTTTGTAGCTGGTCTCTGATTTATGAATGTATTAGTAATATGTAACGCCTCTGTTGTTCTAAAGGCTTATTACTGTCATCTCACCGTGGCTATGTTATTATTTTAATTAGTATCAGCACAAGGAGTAAGTAAAAGACAAGAAAAAAACCCTGACATAACAGATCAAGTATTCCTCAAGCCCATGAGAAATATCCAACTCAGAACTTCAAAATATATATCAGAACTGAGCTCATTTGAATCCCATCTCAGCTTAGCTCCAGTGAAGACATTGAAGTTACTGAGTTGCTGTTGAAGACTTAATGGTTAATATATGACTTTGTTTTTTGAAAAGTAACAGTGTGCCTCATCTACTGCATCTGTTACTTCTTTCACAAAAGAAATAGATGACTGTTAGACTTATTTGAACATATTCTTTTAAAATATTTACCAGGAAAAAAAAATTGTGCTTTTTAATCAAACTCTTTCCACCTGAGGTAAATATAGATAGATTTGAGCCTTTAGGAAAAACCTTCTTGTCCTTAAAGATATTTTTGTATTAAAAAAAAATAAATTATAGTATCTCTTCTAAGTTTTTAAAATTTCATTGTGATCAAGCAATGAAGTCTCCATACATGCAAATGCATACATTCTGGATACTTCAAAATGAAACATGTAATTAAAATTCAAATAGATTCTACTTCTATTTTTCATGTTTCACAGAAGAATGTAATATTCCTAAATAAATGATAATATTATTCCCCAATACCATCAATTAAAACAAAAATACAGTTGAGAAAACTGCTCTACACTTGTGCACATAATGGTATGGAAACAATCCATACATACACTTTAAAATACATACATACATTTTAAAATTTTCTTTAAAGAGTTTTATCTTCATGTAGTCAGGTGTTACAGGGCATAAGAATCTGAGGAAAATGGAAAGGCATTGGATGGAGACAGATACAGATATACATAGATAAGTTTTTTTCCTAAATTTTTTAATGCACTTTAAAAAAACCCAAACAAGTCCGAATTGTTCAAGCTGAAGAAAAATTAATGAAGTTCTTCACAAGATTATACTGGCTTGTACTAAAGCACTCTGGAGCATAAAAATACAGCACAATCACAGCCTCACTGAACGTTTTAGCTATTTGCATGGATAGGGAAAGCCATAGCTTAGAGATGTTCCAAAGACAGAATCTATTATGCAATACTGGTGAAGATAGAGATGAAAGAAATCCTTGTGGCCATGTCATTTCTATCAGAAACTGAATCTGACAGCAGGAGAAGCAGCAATGTTGGGAGTGGGCCAGGCAAAAGTTGTGGCTGCTGGAGGAACAAAGAATTCAGCAGAGAGGCTCAGGGAGGATTACAGCAAGGTGAGAGGAGCTAAGGGTTACAGATCCCAGCAGAAGGCATTCCAACTGGACAGGACAAAAATATTGCATATGAGCATCTAAACACTGATGTGTTCAAAGACGGTGTAGGAAATGGATGGGGTGTGTCTTATGTGGGTAACATTTCCCTGTCTCTGTCTTTTAGAAGTTTGGTGGGTTTTTTTTTTTGCTTTGTTTTTTTTTTTGTTTGTTTGTTTGTTTGTTTGTTTCTTTGTTTCTTTGTTTTTTTTTTTTTTTTTTCAAAGCACTGTCCCCTTGTGTAGTGAATTACCAATGTTAATGAATATTGATCTTGTCTAAATTACCCAGGGAGAGCAATGGTGCTCTAGATTAGCCTTCTGCATTACTTAGCAGTCCTAGGAAAAGATCTGTCACAGGCAATAATGAACATTGCAGGGAAACAAAAGGGACCAGGAGCTTAAAAAGCACTGAACACTTGTTTGATTTGAAATGGACAGTTTAAGTGGAACACAAGCAGATAAACTCAAATACATGGAATACCTGATAAAAGATAAGCAAACCCTACATGTTTTCTTAACAAAGGAGGATATTTTTTTACAGGAGAACAGGTTGAATATTAGGTTAGAGCAATGATGATCTTATTACAGAATATCCAGCAAAGTTCTCTAAGATCCTATAGAGCAGTGGCCAGCTGTTCTGTACAATTACACTAGTGTGAGTTATTGAATTGCATCTGTCTCTCAGAAGCTGCAAAAATTGGTGTTTTCCTTGCCTTCCAGTTATAATCAAATGACAAAGTGACATGCAATATGGCACAGATCTACTACCTACAAAGCCCTGCTCTGAGAAAAAGTACAGTTTTGGTTTTGAGGCACATAAAGAGCATTCTGCATATAAGGAAGAACAACCCAACCTTTTCTTTTAACGAAGAGTCTTCAAAATCTCTTCCTACAATTTTCAAATATTTCACTCTCAAACTCCTGATTTTATGCAAGTGTCTTATCAGCACTTTCTGAAAATCAAACCTATAACTAAAGTTTCAACTTTTTATCATGTATTATTTATTCTTCTTGTATTCTGTCTATCTGACGTGCTTGTATGTGAATACAAATAGTTTTTGTAGTGCAGACACATATTTTGTAATGTGATTTTGTACATCCTGTAACCTAGACTGTTGCTGAGGATTATGCAGTGCATATCTCTGAGATCTTATTTTAAATACCTAACTTTGTCTAGCTAGACTTATAAAATCATGCCATGCATGGATGAATTACTTCATGTGATCCAAATAACTAAAGGGACTATTTATTACTGTATTTTTAAAAGGATAATCCCCAGACCAAACCAGTGAAGGGGTATTCACTTTCTAACCTTCTAAATATTTTCACGTGCTACCTTTCACATCCTAAGTCAATTGATAAAGTAGGTATAGTATAGACCATGTTGCTTTGTTAGCTGACTTTTTCTGCAGCAGAATCTCAAATATATCAGCAGTGTAATCATACTGGATCATAATTCCCAATTTTTATAGGAAAAAAAAAAGGGTGAAAAGGTAGTAACAAAAAGAAAATAGTTTTAAACTACCCTGAGATTTGCAAGTGATCTCAGAAAAAATGAATATTTGTCCAAAGGAGTGTTCATTCAGCAAGGAACAGTTGCACAGAAACCATTCTGCTTCTTACCTCTGTCTTGCCATAAACCCGGAAACGTTCTGTAGGGACAGAAAGCCTCAGATTTGTAGAGACCTGTCAAAATCCTCTGTAGACACATTAAATGTGTGCAGTTTGGAGCTGCCAGTAGCTGCTTCCAATATAGAGAAGCTCCCCAGGATCTCTGTGACCTGTTTTTGTAACCTCTTTGGCTGTACTTTCAGGTGATTTCTTTCATCGTGCAGGGTCTCAAATCTGCATTTTCTAGATTAAGATTCTACTTTGCATAAATTGAACCTTTTAATACTGCTCCTATGATGGTTTTCAGCAGAGATGGAAACTGCAGTATGCATGTTGGCACTCAAGAAATCACCAGAGGAAAAATCTTAAAGTAAGGTAGCAATGGCTAAAAACCTAAGGCTATAATCAGTTCTCCACATGTGACTAACTGCTGAAGATGCCATGGGGAGTTATGTGTGTGTCATGTTGAGAATACACCTCACAGAGCTTCTGTCTAAAAGTCAAGGTTTATTAATATGGTATAATTAAATGAATACAAGAGGGAAATATCTGATTAGTGATATGAAACTAGAAATCATAATCTGGCTCACAGAATGTGTATGGGTATGAGTGGTTTCTATTGAAGACAGAAAGTTCAGAGTGCACAATGGAATTTCAGAGTGGGGAGAATAAATTAATAATCCCAGTTTCCTTTTTCTAAATAAGTGTTACTGGACAAATAAGATTTGTCCTTGAGGAAATGCTACCTGAGCTGTTTTTACGTGATAGAAAATTGTTCTATCAGAAGTATTCTTGTGGCTAGAAAGAAGCACTTCTAAATTGAGGTATTGGTCACAAGGATTTGTTCTACTTTATTTCAATATCAGTGTGCTCTAAGCTTGAGGACCATCTGCCAATTTAATTCTTAGCCCTTGCAGACAGCCCGTGTGGCTATGTCTGCTTAGCTAGATGTGTGTGGAGAGGCTGTGCAGATACAAGTTTGCAATGCCATGGTTTGAAATGGGTAAGTAGGAGCCAGCTCCAGTCCTTGCTGTTCTTCAGCACTCCTGAAAAACTAGATAGCTCAGTTGTGTTGCAGTTATTGGTAAATTACTTGCACAGTTTCCAGAGTAGCCCAGTCAGTTCAATGCAATGGAAGCACACACCTATCTGAATGCTCCCATGCACATGTACCCGGCGATACTATGCGCAACACTCTGCTGCCTACACCTGTCTGAATCCCTTCCACCTCACAAATGCAGGTTTTAGAGTTGCTCAAAATATTCCCAACATCCTCTAGGGCCTGTTTTTCCACGAGTTTTTTATTAAACACAGGTGAGCCACTGATATGGCTGTCCTTGGTGTTGAGCATCAGTGATGGCAGGGCTCTGCAGTGCATGTGGCTGGGCAGGGAAGTGGGAGAGGGTAAGGCACTAAACATAGGCACAGTCTGGAACATAATTTGGGCTGAAAGGAATAAACCTGAGAGGTCTTAAAGGTGCCTAGAATGGGGCAAAGCAACAAGAACAGACTATGCAGGAGCATTCACTCCTGAAGGGCCTGAGTCTTGTGTTAGTTCCCTTCTCCTTCGAAATATCTATATACAGATATCCATGTGCCCAGAAATATGTATGTAGATGTATACATTTCTGAAATAAAGCACTTTAACAGGAAAGAATCAGGCAAAAGGTATTGAAATACCAGATAAACTACACTTTGAGCATATTTCTGGTCCAGACTGTGCCATGTGAGCTGCCATCAGACACTGTCTGTCATTGCACCATGTTGTCACACCTATGTAAAGGTGTGACATTTTGGCTGTCCTGATGGTCATCCCTAAAATTCTGAAGAAGATGCATTGGGAACTTGCTGCTATTTAGCACTAAAGTTAAGCCTAAGTTTGGTCTTTGATTCCCCTTAAGTGATGAGCAGTGAAAGAGAGAGATTAGTAAAAAGGAAAAAAAAACCAAAAAACAAAAAACACCCAACTCTTTATTTTGTAGCTGTTGCTAGATTTCTATTTGTGCCAGTTGTAATTTATTGTTGTAATTTCTACTGATCATCTGAGGCGATTACACCAGAAGACAGATACTTCTCTGGCCTTATAAATTCAAATAGTGTTTTTTCATCTCCCTAATGCCTAGCCTCCTGTCTCTTCCCATTGACTTATACAGAGAACCAGCTTTTTGTGCCAGATTGTCTTTTACAGGGAGACACTGGTGACTAAAACTCTACTTAACATAACAATTTTGAAGAATCGATACTTCAATTAAAATAAAACAGGAGCAGTTTATGACTTTTTCTGATGAGAAATGTGGGTAAAACTCAGCTGAAATGAATGGATTGACATCATTTACATTAAGAAAGATTTTGGCCTTGATTTGCAAACCTGGAAAGAAATGTGGTGTTATATTGTTCTTCCTCCTTGCAGTGAGAGAAGGTTTTACAATAAAAATCTCTTTTAATTTATTACTTGCCATAAAAGACATTGCATGACAGGATTCTCTGGTACCATAGTCACCTGCCAGGGACAGAGCAACTATTCATTATGCCTTATTCTGTGCAGTCACTTATCATGTTTCTTACCCTGCTGGTCTACCTCATTATTCTCCAGGAAAGCCATTTTAGGAACTGCCAGCAACTTACTTAAATTATAAATGGGTTTATGCCACTTTTGGTTTTGAACAAGGAGACAGACTTTTGTGAATTAGGAACATGAGGTTGTGATACTCAGTAATGCAATGTGACATAGTGACTCATCCAAACAATAAAATGTCCTCCTGAATAAAAATTTGAAGTGGCATCTTTGTATGTATTTGTTTCCTCATGTAAATTTATGCAGCCAGAAAGACATAACCAAATAAGCTGGATCTATAAAATGTCTCTTAACATCTCATGTCTTTTTTTTATTTTATTTGTTTTTCTTGTGGTAAGTAGCAAAAAATATCTTGTTTCCATTGTAGAAAATTCAGGTTTGGGAAGTCCTATGGATTACAGTTTAGTACAGGATGAAAATGAGATTCTACCAAAGGAAGCTGAAGCGATGCACTGAAGTGAGTGGCATTAGTCTGAATTTAGCAGTGTAGGTCTGAGTAGTCTTACAGTTGCTCTTGACCTGCCTTGGTACCTGTAGACAGAGGGGTGATATTATCCTGGATGTCTGAAGAGCATCTAGAAATGATTTGACAAACTTGAAAAACTTTAGAAAGTAAAGAGTGAAATCTCCTTGCGGACCATGAAACCCAAAGCAGGGTGAGTTGGGTGTACTGGAGTGCCACTCTAATTCAGTGGCATAGCGGGGAGGTGGCTTCATGTTCTAATACTGTGGGCCTCAGGCCTTTGCTCTGACACTAACTCACAGTAGGAGGTTGAAAACTTGGTTATTTTTTCTGATTTGTTTTTCAGAAACGATACTGGAGTTGTAATTCTTTCTTGGGCTTGTTGAATAATCTGGCAATTTAAATACTGTCACTTAAGATAGAATAAGGGATGTGCTCAACTCATTTGGAGCCATGGAAAGAGAAACTGATTTTTAGTCTGCTAATAATTTGAAACGTGATTAAATATAGTTTGTAGGCTAAGAGAATGTTTAGTTTAGCAAATGGTATGTTTCTTACCTCGTGTCTTGAAAAGACTTAAAAAAAAAAGATTTTAAAATGCATTATAATCTCAAAAGAAAAAAAGTGTATTTTAAATTAGATTTTACGTATCAGTCAAAATAATCCAATTAAGATATATTTATGGAAACCTTTGTTTGACTTAAATCTGCATTTTCTGTTTTTGCAGAAAAATTGCCTTCTGTACACACTTCCAAACTGAAAGCCATTTCTGATTACTAACTAATATAGTTCTCAATCTCTCTATTTTGCATGTCAATTTCTGGTACCATGAAGGCATCAAAATGATGGTTCAGTAACTGGATGCCGTCCTTTCCATTGAACACCGGTTGTGTTATGCAAACTGACTTCATATATGTCTTCCTGATACACAGTGGTAACTACAGGTGCTGCTTCTTCCCTCGAGTGTCTCGGCAGCTGCCCCACTGCACTCTGTTTGTCATGGAGAAAAACTGTCTTAGGGACAAGACTGACCTTGTTTACTTGTCTCTACTGCAGCAGCTACCCTGTGATGTCTTGACATGATGTCTTTCTCAGAGGAAAAAGGCAAAAAAAAACAAAAACCCCCCAAAAAGCAGCTGAATAAAGGAAGGGGAATTGCTTAGTGATGCTCTGTTCCTCAGTTAATCAGTTTTTTCAAGGTGAAGAGGCTCTTATCGAAATAGAGGAAAAGTTGTAAGCATGGCTCAGCTGGACAAGGGGTGAAATGTGTAAATCTATTTTAACTGTGTACTGCAAAAAGGAAGGTGAATATCTGTTTTTCCATACCATTTTCTCTGTTTATAATATCCTTGAAATTTGCAGTTTTAAAATATTCTTTCATTCTTGTCTTTCATTCTTGTCTTATGTGTCTGGGTTTCCTGGTGTACAGATGCTCGGCTGATAGCTCTGATTGCAGTATCTGTGGCTTTATCATTTACTGAAAGGAAATTTACCTAAAATGTGAGCCCTTTAAATATGTAAATTTTTCTTTGAAATCAATAGAGTTAATATATTTCAGAAAAGAGAGGAATAATAACATTTGAACTTCCTAACCTTTTCATCTGAAATTTAGAAACATTAACTAATTATCTCAATTCCCCCATGAGAAACTTCTCAGTAATCGCTATATTTACTTGACATCTCTACTATTAGAATTATTCACTGTGATTTTAAGACAGCTTTATACTAGCTATTTAATAATGTGTGACATTGCAAAGCAAGTTGGACTGGAAAGTGAAGGATGCAGAAATAGAGCTTATCCATGGGAGTGAACCCAGCAAACTTGAACTGAATGCACTCTAAAAGTCAATTAGTCAAACTTCACTAAACTCCTCTGTGGAAATCCTTATTCAAATGTACCACAGTCAAAACTGGGGCAGGAGTGAATATGAGCACTGTATAGAAAATTTCCACTGTAGCTTGTTCTGATTCACTTCCTGATTGACCGTGCAGACAGTGTGATGATTGAAATGACTGGAAAGTATGAAACATTTCAAGCAAAATGAAAATATCTTGCACAGTTCAAAATAAGATGTGAAAATTTTGAATATTTTTAAACAAAATTGATTTTTACTCAAGCAGGCAGGAAAAACCTTTTGTATGAAGTGAGATAATATGATTTTGTTTCACTGTTGAAATGAAACTTGAGCACTCCAATGGCTTTTGAATTTTTTATTTAAAAACAGGTATGCCCAAACATACATTTCACGGAAAGTTTCCATTTTTGTAAGAAAAGCAATTTTCTATAAATTGATTGATTTTGTGAAGAAGAATTATGAGCAACTCACAGTCAAGAGAGTCCATTGCATTTAGAGGCAGGAAATATAGGTAGAAGTAACACCTACAACATTTAATTTTTTTTTTAATTTCACAACTGAAGAGCCCCTGTCTTGTACAGTATCAAATCTGAAGCACTGATCAATCACCATTTACTTTTTCCTAAGAGCCAAGAAACCATTGGCAGAAAATTGTTTCAGAAAAAAACCTGTCCATAGGAAAAGTCTTTTTGCAAACACTCAGTAATTAAATTTTGGCTTTTTTCCTAATGGTTGCTTGTTTCAAAACCCTTTAAGAACCCGCTACTATAAATTACATATACTGTTATTTATGCATAAAGCCAATATCAGAGCTAGACATTTGTCCTCTGAAAAGAGTGACCCAAAATGTTTAGTAATTAGATGAAATAACTAGTTTAATAATTGAAAAATCTTATCCCATGGGTCTCATTTGGGATCTTTGCTGCACTGTATCCTATAAGCTGGCTGTGTAAAGAAAAACTTCTTTGGTCAGTTTGCCCTGCAAAGCTTTTTAGCCAAATCTAGGCAATGCAGAAAAGAACAAAACATGGCTTTTAGCTGTCTTTAAAGGGTTCCCTTCAAGCAAGATGATTCAGCTCAATGTTGGTGATTGATTAGCTTAAAAATATATACAATGCAAGAAATGCTCATTATTGCTGTATTTGGAAATGGGCCATGTGAGGTTTCCTTATGTTTAAAGAAATGAGACATTACACTATTCTAAAATAGGTAACTAATTTTACTGCAGTCAATAAAATATCATGACAGAAGAGCAATCTAGATAAAGACACTAATTTTTCTCTCCATAGGGAAATGGTGGTGAAGATAGCTGGAAATTTTTGCTTAGGATTTTTAAATACAGCATTCTCATAATCAATTGCTTCCTATTATTATTGCTTTCGGGTACTTTCTATAATGTTTTCTGATAGATGTAGAAAGACTCTGCTCCCAAAAGCTGCGCAGACAGAATTTTTGCTCCAAAGGAATGACTGAGCTACAGGTAATCACTGACAAAAGAGGCTGTAAAGTAAGGAAGGGCCAGTTCTGCTGTGACTTGAATGGAAATGGTTGTGGTGGAAAGGGAAGAAAGGCAAACTAGCATAAAGATGAGTGTGATACGACGTCTTGAGGATATCAAAGATGCTATGGCAGCTGATGCTACATTGCAATCCCCTGGTGCTGCCATCCCTTCGTGCCCATTTAAAAATATTTACCTCCTCCTTCTTTCCTCTCCCGAGATGGAGTGAGTGAGGTGTTGGAGCAGAAGTGGTCATTCAGAGCAGCGTCAGGCAGCAGCGATAAGGATGGCACAGTTTTGCTGCAAGACAGGCACTGACATTTGCAGACAGGCTGGACTGCAGACCAACATCGAAAAGAACATTTCAGAGAGCTGTGAAGTGCTGTATCTGCTAGGGCTGGGGAGACAGCAGGTTGCTCTGGTGCCAGAAAGGCGTATTTAGTGCAGGGTTGTCAAAAGGTGCTTAGAACAAGAATCCTCTTGCTGGGAGCGTACTTGGAACTCTTTGGGTAGGAGAGATGGTGCCACATACTGGAACGTACATCAGGATCTTATTGCAGTTTTTCATGTCTGACTGGAAGATGTGAGAGTGACTGCAGGTCGATTACAGCTTTCAAGATGTCACCCTAGGAAAAAATTTCAATGTATTAGTTTATATATGAGAACCACAGCCATTTGCCTTCCTATTCCCTCAGTAAAGCAGGGAGGAGTAGGATTGCTCCGTGTACTGTGCGCCAGGGTCTTCCTCGTGCGAGAACAGAAGTTACATTGTGGTTCTGGGTTTTCACAACGGAGGGGTTTGATTTCTCTCCTCGATCTTGGCTTCTCAAATAAGCAAGCAAACAAGCAAACTGCATCCCCTTTGCTCTTGATACTCTGATTCTGTTTTAAAGTCTCAGAACACCAAGACTGTTTGCTGGTAAAATACCTGAAATTTGCTGGTCTAGGGAAAGAAACCCAGTGTCAGTCTCTGCAAGTCCCTTCCCATATATCTTAAGTTGCATTCTTTACTCCTCACTTTTCTAAAGAAATTTGGGTGTAATCTGAAAAATTTTCATCAGCAGCTGGATACGGTGTATTCTATTTTCTTTCAGTAGATGTGAATAGCAGTCATGAAGAAATGTCTAGAGCTCAAAGGACAGTGCATTACCTTCCTTGTCCTTGAGGTGTCCAATTGAAAAAGCCCTGACAGTCAATCTCCTAACTTCACAGGAATCTAAATAGCCTGATTGAAAAAAGGTAGTTGGTTTTAGGACAGTGTCCTATAACCAATGACTACAGATGGTCTGATGGACTGAATTTGGAAATTATTTCTGTTGGCTTTCTGTTTTCCTCCCTAGTTGTCTGATTTGACTTCTGTTGGAGTCTACTGAATCAGGACTGTTGTTATACATCCATTTTTATCAGTAGTCTCTGCACCTCTGAACTCCATCAGCCAGATGTTACCAAAGTAGAGAAGCTGCAAATATGAATGGATATATGAAAAATAAGAGGCTAGTAGGTCCTCTTGTGTTATCTTGTGTTAGCTTGTGATATCACTGTCAGCTAGAAAACTGCCTGCCTGCAACATCAAATATGCCAAAAATCTATGTGGTAGAAGACATGTTTTGAGGCAAGAGCTTGGGTTATGGCTCTGAAATCTTAGCATGCCCTTCCTCTCTTCTCAGATTTATAGATTAGAGCTCTCGTGAAGGCAGTGTGGTTGCAATGCTAAAGACTCTTGAAAAGCTTTCAGCAGCTTGAATTCTACAGCCAATTTGTTGCTGAGTTGAGCCCTGAGTTAGTAACAAAGAAAAAAAATAGTGTTTGATTGACCGAGCATATTGAACTGTACAAGTGACTTCATTTTCATCACACTTCACTAATGGCAAAATTACATGTTAGAGGTACAAACAGCCCAGGGAAAAAGGAGTGTCTTTTTTTCTAATGTTGCTGTTAGAAAGTTATTCTGCGACTCTCTGCACATTGATTAATTTCAGCATGGTTCCACAAGCTGTCCTGATTGCAAATTCACGTTTCCCCTACACAAAATAAATAAGGATTCCTACTTACACAGTTGCTGAGAATCTAGGCTCTTTGCCCACCCCTGCTCCACGCTACAAAGTGAAATGCTTCCACTGTTTCAGTAGAGAAAGATGCCAGGCCAATCTGTGTTTTTCGGTGTTTTCTTTATCTATTTTTCCTCTTGAGGAAGATTTGTTATGAAATCATTAGAACAGAGTCCAGGAGAGTGGAGTTGAGCTTTTAGCTCTGTCCCAGACTTGTCATGGAGTTTTTAGAGTAACCGTGGTCCCACTGTCTGTCTTCTCTCTCTTTCACAGACCTCCTGGAGATTTTAGGACAAATTTAATTTTAAAATAACTTATTAGTGTCAATTTTTCAATTATGGTTGTTACTGGTTTTGATATATTAACTAATTTTCTAGACTTTCAAAACTGAAAAGAATGTGGATTTTTTAATTCTTTGGGAAATTCTGACATCACTCATATTTGTAAACTCTAAAAGACCACTGAAAATATTCTTGATATAAACCCAAAGCCAGCAGAATAGCAAATACTGTTTTGGTTAAATTGAATAAAGAGCTTCTGCTGGTCCAAATGGAACTATTTTTAATTTTCAGCTCACAAAATTTGGAAGAATTTAACTTTCAGTTACAATTTTTTCCCTTAAATTAAAAAAAATAAATAATCCACACCGAAACAAAAAAGCCCACAAGGCAAAAAACTAATCAAAGCCTGTGAAAAATGTTGATATCCTCATCAATAGCAGTTTTTACTGAGGTATCATGGAAATTAAGCCTTGTTTACTCATAAATTGGATGAAAATTTAAGTTGGGTAGACACAATCTTAATCTCCACAGTGTTTCTGACCTGACAGATGATGGCTGGGCAAGTCAACAAATTTGTGTTTGCTCTTGACTTTTGTTTTTCTTTTTTATTTGGAGGGAAAGAAACAGTTTATTCAGTATTTATTTGTCAGTACCCAGGACAATGGGGCCAGGGTTGATGTTGCCAAGGTACTGCAGCCATATGTATATGTATTTGTATACCCTCGAGATATGCAATGTTTGAAGTTTGGGTGTCCTATGTGTCCGTACACAGATTTTGCCTACTGTGCTAACAAGTCTTCCATTTTCTACCTTTCCTGTGTGAACAAATGAGTGAGTCAAGCTTTTTTTTTTCTATTTTAAAGAAATGAATTATTAAATTTATTTTAATTGGTGTCTTTTTAAAAGTTCAAATTCTCTGAGTCCTTGAGCTGAGTTTTCTTCCTAGTATTTTGAAATATTTCTGTGAAAATACTTTTGAGATACCCACATCATGGTTTAAAGCAACCTGAGGGCGCTACTAAGAATATGAAAATATTCTGTTAATTTTAATGGAGAATAAATTATTAAAAATTCCCAAGAATGAGCAACAGGAATGCTAACCAGAAATTTGATTAATGAATTTAGATTGAATATAAAAAACCTGCAGAAAATATCTAGTGGGATATATCGTCTTAGTAAAGGGGAAATATAATGACATAATATTAAATAAACAATGAACAGAACATTAATTAATTAGAAAACTTATAAATTCTTCTAAACATACTTATATCACAGAGTAACTTGCTTTTTCTAGTACCAGCTATATTAAGCTTCTCTTCCCCACAGGTATTTGGCTCCCAAGGCAAAGGTAGAGAGAGTCTCCATACATTTGGTTACTAAATAAACGGAGCTAAATATAGTCTTTATTTTGCAAGGCCAGGACAGAATCATGTCATGTTTTCTAGTTGGTTTATAATTCTGAAGTATCTACAGGCAAGATTTGGGATACATGGCTTGTTTTCCAGATCATCCTCCTAGATGATAATTTTTTTTAAACAGTTTTCCAGAGTTGTGCTCAATCTCCCTGGAAGAGTTTGTGACAAGGAAAAGCTGTAGGACAGCAGAATTTTCTTGCTTAGGAAGGTGTTGGGATGACAGTAGCAAAATGATGAATCCTACAGAACATCACACAACAGGATTTTGATTTTGACTTTAAAGTGTTACCTTAAAACACAAACACCAATAATACATGAAAAATGTAGTCCTTGAACCTTTAAATAAGGATTATGAACATAATGGGTACTTGTCACAGGGGCAAGTAATGAGCCCCTTATTTAACCTGAATAGTTGAATGGCTGCTGCCCGGATTCTGAATATTAGCCTCGAAGTAAAATATTTTTGCTTTTCTGCTCAAATTCTACAATTTGAAGGTTTTTAGTTGCACTGTAATTCTCTGAATGTCAAAATACATCAGGAATAAGAAGAAAAAGACATGAAGTAGTGAAATAATTTCACATGAAATCAAGGAACAGAAATATACAGTAAATGTTTTAGCTACATTGCAGAAATTGCACAAACCCACAAGGGGCATCAGGGTTTGATGAAAATGTATGCAATTAAAGTAAAGAGCCTGAGGCTGTAGTCGTCCAAGTACCATGAGACTCTGCATTGAGATAGTTCAGAGGTTTGGGGCAAGATTTTCATCAGAAAATGTCAGTTCATTGGGGCTGAAACTTTTCACATAAATGTATTGGTCTTAATGAAACTTCCACTGGGAGAAGTATCTAACCTCAAATATAGAATTTTTGTAAAAACGAGAATACATGAGGTACCTCAAGCATTTGAATATTGGGGGAATGCTGCACAGCTTCCCATAATTCAAATGCAGCTGAAAACTCTTTAAGAGCTTACTTGCGCAAATATACAGTTGAGTATCTTGGCTTTATAACATTTTTCATTCATGCAGTTCTTAATTTCTCTGACAAAAATACAGATATTCCATCTTCAAAGATGAACTTTATCTGGAAGAGATGAATTTCTTTAAGCTTCTAAATGTTATGTAACTATGAAAATTGGCTGGGCTAAGAATCAAAAAGCTGACAGGTTTCCAGAGTCAGGGGCAGGTCAAAACTGATGGTTTTCTGTTTTACAGGGAAAAAAAGTGCCAAGAAATCTCAGAGACTGAAGGATTTTGTTTATAGAGGCTTTTGCCTGGTAGTTGAGAACAATGTTTTGGAGGGGTGGAGGTAGAGAGTTGAAAGCTGGGAGCAGGGAGCAAGAGCTGGATTTCAGTTGAAACAAAACAGGAGTGGAACCAGAGCAGGGCCAGAGCCATACCAATAAGAGAAGTACCAAAAGTGGAAATCACTGGATGTCTGTCACAAGAACATATAGTGGGATCTTTTGGAGTGATCTCACTAGGATTTCATTTCATTTTAAGTGATTTTTGAAATGAATGGGAAACATGTAAAAAAGACTATAAAACTATATATTATGTAAAACAAAAACTATTTCATTACATATTTGTAGAGCTGTGTTCTTAAATGAAGCTAAAGACCCAGTATTTTGAGATTTTGTATGTAAGAATCAAGATAGTCTCTGTAGTGGAAAACATCTAATGTACATACAGAACAAAGTGTCACAGTGACATTCAGTGATTCACTCAGGGAAATATTTTGTCAAGTCAAAAATAATCCTTCCTCTTCCAACTTGCTTATTTTTCAATGTTACCATGTGTATCTGTAAGTGACTGGGGCTCTCTGACCTTAATCTATGATTTTAAGTAGGGTTGGAAGTATGTGGAACTGAAAATCAGGTCTGTTGCAGGTCCTTTGATCCCCAGGGACTCACATCTTTCTTGTAGCATTTGTTATTACATTTCTGTGTTCTCCCCACATGACTCAGTGATCCATCACCACATGAGATTTAATTTATTTTTACAGACTATGTTTGTTGACAGTTGTTTATTGTTCTTATACACTGTGTGTATCTCTGACCCCTTGGCTTTCCTGGCAAGATAGAGAAACGTGTTGAAGCTTTGTGTGCTGTGGCTCTGGGCTCAAGCTGTGTTTGGGCTAAAATACCACACAGACAGTATAAGCTACCTTCTATCAGGTCAAGACAATAATCACCTGGGAGAAGACATTCTCTAGGGTTAATTAACACTAACCATGACTCTCCCATCCTTTTGTCAACCTCACCTCTTGATACATGTCAGTGGATGTTTATGAGATAACATCATCTATGTAGTGATCTATGTCAATGATGACAATGAAGACTCAAAGTTAATTAACTTGTAACAGTGACATTTACTTCTTTGTAGCTGACAGGTTTTCAACAAAAACGCCCAACACTTATAGGTTTCTGTAAATAAAAGTGGCCTCTGCCCTTACACTATCCTGTTTAGAAATTTGAAAAGAGTTATCAGTCCTATCCTCACCAGAGTAACTTTTGTTCACCACATGAGAGAAGGAAATAGTATTTCATGGCTGTTTCATACCTGAAGCAGTGTGCCAGGGGGAAGGGAGGTAGGACAGCCAGCTGAGGTACAGGTTTGTGTGGGGTAGGTTTGTGCCCCTTGCAGGTCTTCAGGTCACCTCCAGCAAGTTATCTGTTCGAAGTTCCTTTAAGTCTTGTCATTGTGAATTTCCCTTGCGATATTGCCGGAGTGACCGGGTGTCAAATCTACTTTTTATTTAAAAGCCAACATTTTGGTGTCTTCTTTGTCTTCTTATTGCAAAACTGGGGCTAAGGTGGCATGTTGAGAATGTTTAATAATGCCATTGCTTTTTTGCATTTTGGGGAAGTTCTTTGCTCTGCAATTTTTGGTTGTATTTTGGGATTGGGTTTTGCTTTGGGTAGGGTTTTTTTTTTTTGTGTGTTTCAATTATGATTGTCAAACTTTGGGAATCCTTTCTTTGATTTGGTTTTCTTCTACTTTCAGCTTGAATTTTTTACAGGAGAGGAAGATGGATACTACTTTCAAGCACTTCCACCTGTTAGAGTAAGGCTAAAGGTTTTATCTTTTTCAGTACAGATGGCATAAGGATTGTGGTAGAAATAAGCCTTACAGGTAGCAGAATAAATTCAGCAGCTACTGGAGATGCTTCAGGGACTTAATTATAACAAACTTCAAACATTACTTTGGAAAATTTTGGTCCATTATTCAAGATGTGCTTTCCAGTTTTGGGTCTCCTTATATTCACTTGGACTGGAAAAAGAAGGGTAAAAAGTTCTAGCCCCAAGGTTACCACTGAGTTGTTCTTCAAGATTGTTCTTGGGGTACACTTAATGAAAAGAGTACTGGAAACAATTTAATCCAATAATCAAGCTGTCGGTTGCTCCATCAAACTGAAGTAGATTCACATTTTTGTGAATTGAGCTTCTATAAGAAGCAGTTCCAAGATACTAGATCTTGCTCATGATCCATACAGGTAACATTGCAGTTCAGAATATAAATTCTTCAGGTCATAATTTTCAAAATTATGATTCAGAATATCTGTGAGGAAAACCAACCCATGCCTTGACATTAAATGGTATGAAAATATCCTTGTTAAACACTGATGGCAAGGACAAAACTGATAGATGGCATAAAGAATGAGATGGATATTACCAGGGATAGCAGCTACAAATGTAAAAGAAGTACCAATAGCAACACAAAGCTTGCATGAGTCTCACACTTGTCTTACTGATGGAAATTTTAAACAACATTTTTTAAACTTTTCTTTAAAATGCACGTTGATGCCCTGTTGAGAATTCTGTTATGCTTCTCTGGGCACTCTTTACTTATACTGTGGTTTTACCTGCTGGGCAGCAGCCCTTTATTCTATTGTGAGTAATCTTTACTCAGAATTCCCTGATCATCAGCTCTCTCTGCCTAGCTGATTGCATTGATCTTGCAATCAGTCTTGTGATATTCTGCTGTAAAGCTAGTAATAGGAGAGTGAAGCAACTCTGGATTTTGGATATGTGTGAATCCTTGGACACATTTCCATGCACACTTATCCTCTCCTTCATCCACCCACTCACACGCACACAACCACAAGCCTGGTTTGTGTTTGATTATATTAGGCAGAGAGCTAATACATTTTCTTGTAGTGCTCCCTATCTGTTAATAACCTTTGGATAAGGTGTGCTTCCTGTAGGTATTTCTGTCAATACTCTCGTGAAGCCCTTAGTCTTCACATTTGCTGCTCATTATTCTGCTCCCAGAATGTTCTCCCAGGACTCTTCATTGACAGGCAGTGTGCATACAGCTGTGAGTAAAGGCACCATATATTTGCTTTTCCCCAGAAGCAGAGTAGACCTCAAACTATGGCCACTTAGTTATTTGGTTGGGGTAAACCAGCTGATCTCCTATTTTCCACCAAAGCTCTACCTTCACCCTGCCCCTTCCAAACAGGAGCCAGAGGTTCATTAAGCCCTTGTGGAGTTTAATGCTCCTTTATTCCCCCAGTAGCTACACAGGTAGATTCACAACCAACCCTTGATATTTCATATTCACTGTGTTAGTTTTTAGACCTTAAAAATCATGAGACAGAGAAGCTGAAGGGGTGGTTTCAGGTGAGAGTCACTGCAGCTCAGCTTGATGCAGCATCCATGGAGCAAATTCACTATCTGCCCTCAGAAGGTAAGAAACATTCCTGGCACCCAGAACCTGCAGTTGCCATAGGACACAGAACTGGTACTGGGGTGTGTGTCTTGAACAGAATTCTTACTTTAATGTCCATTTAAGGAGGAAACATCAACTTAAACGAAATCTTCCTTTCAGCCTGCAGCTCACACCTAATTGTGGATGGTCTCTTCTGTTTTCTTAATTTGCTTTTAACTTGATGAAATTTTTTGCTGTTTACTGACATGGAAATAGTGGAATTCAATTCATCCTCTTTGAAGATCAAGGCATCTCATTTTACCATTGTTTTACATGCAAAGAGAAACCTTATTTATGTCATTTTCAGTATTGTGTCTGTGTCATACATTTAATCTCCTGATTTTTACAATTTGGTTTTGAAAGACAAGGAAACTGGAAAAAGCATTTATGTTACTTTATTCACTTTAAAACACTTCTGTAAGTGATTATTTGCAGAGTCCATTTTGTTCTTTAATAGAATTTCTTTTCTTCCATTCTTCATGTGAACTGTTTATCATACCAGGGTTGCCGTACAAAGCAGCTCAGCTGTTGTTTGTTAGAGAATCAAACATTGAAGCATTTCTTTTGGGGAAAAACACAGATGCACAATGTTTCGCGGACTTCAAAAAACCTGGAAGAACAGGCCAGACTTTGTTGTGACCAAGTTAGAAAACTCCTTCAAGCAAGTCCTTTCTTAGCTAAGTTTCTTCTAAGGTTATATCTTAAACTACAATTATGGCATATGAATCCATTAAAAGTTTGGTAGCATAGTTTGGTTTTAAATCCATCAATCTTTGAAGACCTGTGTCTGTGCTCAGCTTCTTTTTTGAAGCGGTAGAAACAGGTCCATCTCCATGTTTTGGTGGGGTTTTTTGGTCATGTCTTAATGTACTGGCAAAAATCTGCATGTGGGAAACAACTGGATTGAAGAGCCTGAAAAAAAAAAAAGACAAAAAAAGATTTGTTCTGTCTTCTTTCTTCCTCATTATTTAAGATTTAACACGTTCTATCAGATAGAAGTAGTTTACTCTAATTATTTAAGATTTGACAAGTACTGTAAGGAACAAAGCTGTCTGAATAAAATTATGAGGCTTGTACTTGTTCATGTTCCTGCTGATGGGACCTGAGTCATCGCAGGCTGAGGTTTCTAATTAATCCCAGACAAAGGTCTGTCCTCTCAATTAGCAGCCCCTCAGATAAGCTGCCTGGTTGATCTACAGCTGCCTTGTGGGAAATACCCATGTTATGCAAGTTTTATGAACCTGAACCCCTAGGCCAGTTACAAAGTTATTTCAAGGAGAGGAGCTGATCTGTTTTGCAGAAAGAGCTCTGTGCAGTGCTCAGGGCAAATCCCGTCAGGGAACTGCAACAGAAATCCACAGTCAGCACCCAAAGGAAAAGGAGAAATATGCCCTCAGCCTGGCATGCTGCAATTTCCACCTCTGAACCACACAAAGTCCCTCTCATAATGTCTGCATTTCTGGAAACCTGGGAAAGGGTGTTTATATTCCCACGACTGACAGAAAGTGTTTCTGAAGCTGTCTTAAAATCCATTTTAAATTCCACCTATAAAATATATGTTTGTGTGTAAACATGATGATGATTACTTCATAGACATGGCTCACACATAGTATGAGCCAAGCCTGAAGAGCCTTAGTAACCCTTTAGGTGCATGCTATTTCCTAACACAAAGGTACAACACACCTTCTCTGCCCGAGGATTATCGCAACATGCCGATGGGGAAACCAGAGGGGCACATACTTTGTGCAGAGGCCCAGACCAGCATCGTTTAGTTGTGTCAACCTGCCCATCCATTTTCTTCTCCTTTGATTCAGTTTTCTCCTACTTCTCCTAGGCATCATTATTGCCCTACACTTCTGTCAGTGGCTTCACAGAAGAGTGAACTTAGCCTCGGGATATGACACACAGAAGCAGCCTCTCTCCCCTCTTTATCCAGGCTAAGAGCCCAGATCCTGTGCCTACTTAAATTTGCCCTGTAGAAACTGACGACATAAAGCGAAATTGAAGCTGTGAAACGCAGAATGTTGCTATGTGACTCTCTCAGAGGAAGATGCTTGTCCCTCCTCAGTACTCAGGAGTGGAGTCTGGGTTTATCAGTTTTTTTTTTTACTCCAAGCCCTGCTGCCACCAAGAGACCAAGGCATAAGAGCGCTGGGATTAACGTGTATCCTTTAATACTTTAATACTATCCTATTAGCACAGTGCTTAAATATGCTGGGGAATTTAAAGATGATTCAAATTACACACTTTAAGACTTTTAGCACTTGGGAAGAAAATAGAATTTTTGACTGATGGAGCACAATTCTTCTCCCAGCTGTACCTTTGTGACCCACACACACTAGTAATGTAATGGAGGGGACTGCAGAGCCTCCAAGGGATTTTTAATTTCAAAATGGATGGCAGATACCCGTTCACTAATAAATCAACTGTAGCATTTCTGAAAGAAATAAAAAAGGCTCAAGGCATCTAATTTTGGTCTTGTGTACTTTCTCCCACCCTCTGGGTTCATAGAGCTAACAGTTGTTTGAAGTAGTGGGGCACAGATGACCAGCCAGTTTATTAGCTGAGATGTGTTGTTTATATAAATTACATTTTAATTCAGTGCACAGTGAGAGATTTATCAGTTAGTATGATTTTTTTTTTTTACTAGGACCTTGTTCTTACACTGCTGTTCCATGGCACTACTTTCTTTTGGGCAAGAGAAGTCATATAGATTTATTGCCTTTCTCTTTTCTGTGCAACCTTGCCTAATAAGACCATTGCAGTGCTGCAGCCTGTGAAATTAGCCTATGAACTCCTTGTATCCTTGTCTGTCTGTCTCAGTATCCCTCAGATCAGCCTGGTAAGAAGACTAGTTTGAACACATCCGTCTTTTTCTTATTGCAGACTAACGTTGATGTAGGTGGCAGACTGATGAAATGCAGCAGGGGTTTCTGCTTCACATTGAAATTACAGTGCATTTCTTTCTCTATTCATTCAGTAGGGTATCTATTGATATCCCTGAAATCAACAACCATGGTGTACACTGGCAGCCCACAACTATGATGGGCCTATGACTTTTTGGATGGTACTGCATAGTAATTTCATTGCCTCATGGCAATAACGCTCATTTGCACAAAAGCCCATTTTATATCTACAGTTTGGTTGTGGCAATGGAAACAAGAGAGAATTAATAGTTTTAGATCTGATGCCGTGATAGATATTGGCAGTAAAGTGATTTACTGTCTATCTACTGAGATTTTAAATTAGTCTACAGGTGTTTTATATACATAAAGCTTATTTTTCAGCACAAATACTGAATCTAAGTTCATGGCCTCACTCTGTTCTGTATCACTCTTTCAGTTGCTATATAGCAAATACAATGAAGTGACACCTCTGCACAAATGTCTGGGCTGCCAGAGCTTTATTAAATATTCAGATGTCTGGACTCTACATATGCATATCAGTGTATGCCTTATTTACTTCACGCAAACCTCCCAAGTGTCATTTTGTATGCATGTGAGTGTTATGAAATCTCTGTCTCCTAGTTGGCATGCATGAGTTGGGCTGGGCTTAAGAGAACTAACATGCTCATGGGTAAGGAGAATCAATCCATTTTAAAGTTATACAGTCTGGTTTTTTGGGTTTTTTTGAGTTATAGAGTGAGTTCTGTGGGCTTTTTTACCCCTGACTACTGTATTTTGGAGGGTTACCCTCAAACTTTAACATGGTACATAATATCTATATGGGCAACGTGCTTTTCTTATGACTGTACCACTTAATGATGTCTGTGTTAACCAGAATCCTAAGAGCAAGAAAACATCCAGAATAACTTTGTGTGTCAGACAAATGGAATGAGGATAGATGTTTTGTGCTGCAGGCACTTGGTCTGATGTTGAAAAATTTGGAGCTCAGTTCCTGGCTGTGTCACACAGTGTGTGATAGTTGGTGAATCTCCTAGGGCCAATTTTTTTTCCCAATGCCTAAAGTACCAAGTGAATATCCATGGGCATTTTCAAAAGCATCAGGGAATTGGCTTCCATGGGGCCTTTCAGCATTCCTATGGAAAGCACAGCTCTGAATCCAGCAAACCTCAGTAGTCACCCTTGCTCTTCTCCCTACATGCTGGTTCCATACCCAATGCAAGGAAATCCCAGATGTTTTCACAGCTTCAGATTTAACTCTTAAGAACCAAGAGAAAAGATAAATGGAGAGATCTGAACTCTACAGGGATCCCAAAAACTACTGCAGCAAAATGTCCTTTTTAAACCAGACTCAGGATAAAGGTATGGCTAACATCACATCCCTGTGCCTGAATTACTACTTGGAGTGTGTGGTGGTAATTTCCAACTCAAGCTTTGAATGACTTATAAATTGCCCTCCACCTTGGAGAACTGCATTCCTAGAGACATGCAGGTAATGGGATCACAACTTACATAACTAAAGGCATCCAACAAAGTTTTCCTGTACAGTGTCTGAGGTTCCTGCATAAGGTATGAGTTGTTAAAACTATTTTTGTTGATTTAAGCTGACATGGCAGGTTAAATCTATTTTTACTGTTTTCCTGCTCTAATTTTGGCACTCTTAAACTGCTAACAACAGCAATCTTAAAAATTATATCCTTAATTTTTATGGTAGATAATCACAATAGAAAGAAGTTACCTGTTAGTTGAAAAAAGTTTGTAAGTATCTACCTATCTTGAGACAAGAGGAAAGTTATTCCCTGTACAGGACAGACAGAACTCCTGTGCTCCTGTTTCTCCCTCATCCTGCAGTGATTGGGAATTCATCGCACTTGAGTTGTTGTGGCCCGTGTTTCGGTGGCATTTCACATCTGACTACGCTGTCAGGTACACTGAAGTGGCTGCTGAAATGAGATGCCTGAGAACCCACTCAGCCAAGACGTGCCATCTGCTTCCTGATGACTGACAACAGCAAACGCCTCTTGCGCTCCTGCCAGCGGAATTCTCCCTTTCAAATCATGTCGTGCAGTGCCAGAGTCATTCCCTGCCATGTCATTAAAGCTGGGAAGGAATCAGACTTTCTATTTACCTAGCAATTTTGCAATTTCGCAATTTCTAATCTTGTCTTTATGGTCCAGAAAAGTATTAACAACACAAATACATCGTTCTCATTTTCTACATCTGAGTTGTTTGCAATTTTTTTTTGTTGTTGTTCAAGGGAATGGTATTATTCAGAAAAGTAACTTTAATTGAAACAAAAAGGTTTCATATTGATAGAAGAACAATACTTATTCTTTTTTTTTCCTAAATGATATGGAAAAGGTTTTTCTTTAGTGCCTTCTCCCAAAAATATTTAAATGCAAACATTCACCCAGCTCTGACTCTGGTGCTGCTGTGTACGTCTCTGCTTCAGTGCAGTGGTGATGCATGCTGTGGATTGTTCACATAGCAAGTGTCATTTGATCAGAAGTAGTAGGTAAAAATTGTCCTAAATTCCATGGATTACAATCAGAAAATATGTAGGATAGAATAGCCTTCTGCTTGCAGAAATCATTTAACTTCTGTCAGTCACCATCCCCTCAAGAGAGGAACTGGCTACCCAGGTGGAACTCACATCAAGTTCCTATCAGATTTCTGAAAACCAGAATATGTCAGTAGTCCTAAACTGGGACCTTAAGTGGGGAATCACAGGAACACCATATTTCCTGGACCTGCACTTGTTTATCAAATTGTTGACATCCACTGACACAAATACCAAATGGGGCATTTTTCAGCCATGGCTGAAAAAAAAACCAAATTGCAAGCAGGCACTGAAAGAGGTGGTGTCACCCTCTTCACGTCCCTTCTGCATTGTCCCACCTTTTCCCTTGCACTGGGACTGGGGCTTGTTTCTCATGGCAAGCTAATTTCAATCTCTAAATAAACAGGAAACAAATTGTTTTGGGTTTCTTTTTTGTTTGTTTGTTTGTTTGCTTTGGTTTGGTTTTTGGTGGTGGCTTTTTTTTAATTGAGGTTTTTTTTTTTAAGTTTGTTGTAAATTGCTAAACAAACATATTTGTCAGGGTGAGATGCTGATTGCAAATGCTGCCTGCCTGTTTCTGTTCCTTCACCACCTCCTCGACTGTGGTATTTTGGTGTCCATGTCTTGAACTACCTCCAGGGATTGGTACAGGTTTAAAATAATTTAGAAAAAATGGCTATTATTATTCTGGATCAGTTCTTCTCACAGTGTCACAGACAGTTGTACCAGGATGCCTAAAGGGAGACGTTGGAAGAATTTGTGTGGTCAGGAGAGGGAAAGGAGAAGGACGCAGGTGCCAAAGCAAATGGATGTCAAATCTGCCCTTAGCATGCTCTTGGATAACCCACAGGGAGGTAAGGAGGTGGTGTGATACAAATTCACATCGCAGCTTGGAAGGCATTTCCCCCTCAGTGTAGATGCAGCCTTAACTACTGTGATGATAATAAAAAGTTGCACTACAAAGCATTTGAAAGCGTTTGCTGCTCTTCAGTGCATCTGGAGTAAGAAGCACAAAGAAAGCTGTGCTAATGCACTGTTATGTGCTCTGTTCTTTGGGGTTTATTTATTCTTCCATTTAAGACACAACTTGCAGCTGCAAGGAGCTGAAGTGTGGACTTAAAAATAGAAAGAGACTAAGTATATTACACAAAATAACCTCTAAGCAGACTATCACGTCTGGCTGGTTTCTTTGCAGTGTATTTATTCTACTGCAGTGTATCTAATAAAACATCATATATTTTGAACGCTACAGTATTTGCAGCCTGAAATTTCTCTATATGTCCCATTACGAACTATGACAGAGAATCCTGAGAATTCTGAGTTTTATGAATACATAAAAGCAAATACAAAAAATTCCTAAAAGCAGTCTGGATTTTGAAGTCTAGGAATAAACATATTACTAGGAGTCTCTAAGCACTGGCAACACTTCCTGGGTTGCATACTGAAATTTCTTGTATTATTTAAGGCTCTTGTTTCATTTAAATCTGAAATGGCTTTGATCTGTGAAGAAGTAAATGCAGATAAGGTACTTTATTCAGTGCCATCAGTAAGACCTGGAGAAGCTGACAGACTAATACCTAAGCTTTCTCTTCCACTCCTTGCTAAGTGGGTTTATTATTTTAACATATTTTAAAAAACATTTTTCTCAATTTTTTTTGGTGCATACATCTTCTCCCCAAGACTTGCTCATGGTCATCTGCTAATGGTATTAAGTACTTCCCACAGTTTGTGGTCATCCTCTCTTTGCTCTACTTGTACAGTGTCACAAGAATCGGTTCTTCCAACACGAAGCGCTGGGAGCTGAAATGCACATCAGCTGCATCATCTGCAAATCTGTCCTAATGAAATTTGGCTAAAGTGCTCAGAGTTGCTCCAGACTAAATGAAACTGCCACATGTTTTTGACAGTTGAGATGACAGTTTGACGCATCTCTCATAGCTCAGGATGGCATGCATCATTAAATTTACAAGATGTGAAAGAGAAGCCTATGCTAGAAGCTACTGTCCTTCAGGCTCTCACATTATTCTTCACTTTCCTTGAAATTCAGACAAAGTAGAAGCCTTGAATGATCAACCATGCACAGATATATTTTGCCAGCTACTTAAAAAGAAAAAAAAAAAAAAAGGCAGGAAAAATCCAAAATACAATGAATGGTATTCTTCTCTTTAAAAAATAAAATCCTGTTGAATTTAATTGCAGCGAAGTGGGATGAATTGAAAATAGATAAAATTCAGAGCCCAAGTGTCTGGTGTTGGTGTAACACCCAAAGCAGAAGGCAAAAGGCTGTTAAGGACTTTACCTTTTGGCACATTTTCATACTCTTTTTCAGTCTTTCCAGTGACTGCCCACACAGAAGTGAAATGTTTGTCTAATTGAATAACCCAGGTTATATTTTGCAGGTGAATTTCGTATAATGAAACAGCTCAGCTGGATAGCCAGACATCCCACCGCAACCTCTTCAGTCCAGAGCTGATGTTTGAAGTTTTGGAGCAAGAACAGCCCAACTGCAAACCTTTATTACGTGTTCTGTGCCTTGTAAGTCTCCTTGTAGACTCCAGATCTCACAAGTCTGTCATCATGGATCTCAGGGAGAATAAGGTAGAGAAAGAAATACGCTGTGACATGGGGATTTTCTTCTCAAGGCAGGAGGGTCATTTTAAATTCACTAGAATACTCTGTCAGATGTAGCTTAGTTTAGTTTTCCTCAACAGTAGCACTCTGCATGTCTGCTATCACTTTAGCATTTGCAAGAAATATTTAAAAATCTTATCTCTCCTATTTTTTCTTTGAGATGACAGATCCATTAAAAAGGAAATGAGACAAAAAACTCTTATGCTATGCAAATTAAGGTTCAAAGAATATGCAAAAAACTAAAGAAACATGTTTTGTGGCTTTAGTAAACGGATGTTTGGAGAAACAAGTAGTAATATAATAAAAAATCTCTCTCAGCATGAGATGATGGTGGGCAGACTCCTGAGGTGAAGAGCCTGTGTCTACTCATGGGAAAGGAATTGGACTGATTGATATCACCACAAGTGGGAAGGATGTGGGGATGCACATCAAATATTTCCTATGACAAAAACAGAGAAGGAAACAAAAACCAACCTCTGAATAATTCCCTCCTGGTTAGAAAAGTGCACCGAGGAGAGCAGATATTAATAACAAATCTTTAGCTCTAAAAATGATGTTTTCTATTTTCTGTAAAGTGAAATATTTCAATTTATTTCATTAAGACTTTAATTCCTCCTACCCCTTGTGCTTTTCCCTTGAGGAAAGTTCATAAATATTTCCTTGTTATTTTACTCTTTCTTTAGTTGCTCCTTACAAAGAACTCGGAGGAACTTGTTTGTTCACTGCAAATCCTTTCTCTCATCTCTTTTGCTCATTTGGTCAAGAATGTGTGTTGTGGTTTAATTCCAGCTAGAAATGAAATACCACATAGCTGCTCACTCACTCCCCACACCTGGCAGGATGGGGAAGAGAATTGGGAAAAGGTCAAATTCGTGGTTTTGAGATAAAAACAGCTCAATAATTGAAATAAAGTAAAATATACTACTACCATTAATAAGAATGATATGGAATTTCCCTTTGGCCACTTTGGGTCACCTGTCCTGGCCATGCAAAAGTTGAGGCAAAAACTTCTTAGAAATAACTAAAATATCAGTGTGTTATCAAGGTTATTTTCATACTAAATGCAAATCACAGCACTATACGAGTTAGTAGCAAGAAAATTAACTCCCAGCTGAAACCAGGACAATTTGAAAGAGTAACACAGGGATTTTTCTATTCTGTTTGTTCTTTAATTTCCTTATTTTTCTTGTTCCTTTGTTATGTTCAGTATTTCACCCTTGAGCTGTCTGTTCAAACTGCTTCCTCAGCACACTGGTCACTTAGATTCAGCATGTCATCTCCTGTGAAACAGTCACATATTTATTTGCATACTGATGTTAATGTTATATGGTCTTTTTTTTAACCCTGATTGTTATTACAGAATGATTTTCCTAACCTCTCAATTAATACTTGGGATGTTATTTTGTTCCTGTGAGAAGCAGTACCTCTTCCTTCTGCATTGGAAAAGGGCCCAGCTCAAAAAGTATCCTTATTTTATTTCTTCCATATTTTTTTAATCCTGTAAAATTCTGTTTAGTTTAAGTTATAAACCAGTTAGAAATTTGAATTTCCTTTATTACCACTTTTCTGCCTTTTTCAGAAACTTACCAAAAGTCCACTTCATTATGAATGCTCCGCAACAACCTCAAGGTGCTGGGCCGAGGCTGGGACCAGAGTCCATGTCCTGCTGCTGCTGCTGCTTGTGGTTTTGCCCCCTTCAGTATTTGACTGTGGCTTGAAGCTCTGGGTTCTAGCCTGGAAAAACCCACCAGCTCAGCACTGTTGTATCCAAAGGCAGCTGGGAGCAGCAGGCAGAAGGCTGGCCAAGAAGTGGTGCTTCTCCACAGTTACCCATTTGCAGCCAAAAGCAGCTCTGGATTGCAAATCTTCCTGCTCTGTTCCAGCAGTGATGAGGGCTAAATCGTTTGCAGATAATAATATCACCCAGGATGGAGGCTTGGCAGGCCCTGCCTCCAGCTGCTCTCGGCACTGCAGTCAGGCTGCTCATCTTCACTCTGGTGGGATGAAGTAGTTGAGATCTTGAGACAAGAAAACAGCTTCTATTTCCGTGGCAGCCCATGAGGCTTGGCTGAAGGAAAAGCACACTCAGCCTCTTGGGATCTCAGCAAGGGAATAACAACTCTGTTTCCTCTCAGAAACAATGAAGGAGGAACACAGGTGAAATTTTGTTCAGTCCTGGACTAAATGAGGCACCAGGTGCTGCTTCTGAAGCAGCAAAGCAGCAAAGTCCCACGAGGGCCTGGTGCGAGCCAATTCTGTGCTTGAGCAGACAAGCTGCTCTGCTCCTTCCATATCTTCCCCTCACCAATTTCGACAACCTTCACAAACAGACACATACGTAATTTTGAACAGCTAAGAGTGGCATCTCTGATTTCTTTTAGCAAAAATGCAACAATAGTGTCATAAATTAGTCTTATTTTCCACAGTATTACAGTCCTCAGTTGTCCAAAGAAAATTGTGAAACCACAGGAGCCCTTTAGAAATGCCTTATCCTGTTAACTAAAATCAAAATATTTGCGCTCTCCAAAGCACTACTGCTTTCATAATCAGGAATTTTGAGGACCATTTCTTGGGCTTTAAAATTTTACAGATAATTTGCAAACAGATGGTTTAATGCAACCATCCCTGGTAGAAGAACAATGCAGTTACAATTCATAACTACTAACCCTTGTAGATAAAGGGAGTTACTGTCCTCAAAGAATCAAATCCTCTCACTGCA
>JAWWMP010000171.1:7810737-7988417 GCA_035047865.1 Dendrocincla tyrannina | reverse complement strand
CCTTCTAAAATAATTCCCAGAACATTCGTTATTTGTTTTCTTGATGTATACGTGGTGCCCTGATCCAAACCTTGTTGCAGCCTGAGGAAAGATCCAGTCCCACTAGAGCTGGAATAACTTCTTAAAGAGTTTGGCAGCATGAATGCAGAAAAGCTCTTTCTCATTTTAATTTAGGACTTCTTAAAAATATTCTTTCATTTTCTATTGGAGTTTGCCTGCTTTGCAGTCCAAACATCCCATCTACACACATATTAGCATCCAGGTTGTCTCTTTTTTCACTCCAGCCGGAGTTGAATTGCTAGTTGAAAGTTAGTTTTGCCCCTGATTTTACTTTATTCTTGACATCACCTATTTAAAGTACAAGGAGAGATTTCTGGCATCACTTCTTTCACTAGGCAGTAGTGTCTTGATGTTTTAAACACTCCATATTCTCATGACCTGGGCACACAGCTAAAAGAAACAAGTGTCTGCCTTGGTTCGGGAAACAAGAATTACAGAATGTTGTAAAAATTCAAAGGACTTAAATTTATTATAAAACACAACCCACTTGTTAGAAGTATTTTTTTTAGGATTACCTTTTTCCTGTTCCCAGGTGATTTTGGTATTAATGTGGGACTTTGCTTCATCATAACCTTGCTCCTCCCCCTAAATTAAAACTGAAGCTAGACACGGGGTATGTGTCTCTGTAGACAGAAACTGCATGGAAAACTTAACACGATTTCAGACCTGCAAGTTTATCAGCTTAAGGACATTACTAAGGAACCAGATGGAGAATAGTTTTCCATAGTTAACCATCTGGGCCCTGCAGTTATACACTCTGCCCTAAGCATTACTATGGGAATTGACTTCATGATGGGAAAAAGCAGGGAAAAAGAAATAATCAGGGAAAAAAGAGCATAATATTTTATATTGCAAAATGTGCAGCCAAAGAGTCACCATTTTGTCACACACTGCAGTTTCTTCATCTCTGTGTTTATAACCTGTGGGATAAAAGGAATAGAAAATAAGACTTTAATGGTTACTATAGCTCGACAGTCAGCTGTGAAGGAAATCTGAAATGGCATTTTGTTTTTAATGGAACTTAGATTATTAGATGTCAAAGTGCAAAGGAGTAAGGCAACACTTTTTTTTTTTTTTTACACTGATATATAATTTTATGTGGATTTAAGTGCTGGATTAATTTTTGCAGTTCTGCCCTTCAGGACTTCCAACCATGCTGTGTCCACAGCTGAGAAATGGAGTAATTTGCAGTGACCAGAGAAAGATAAGAAATAATGGGAAGTTCCACTAGGTTTGTGGAAAACACCAAATGCCTGGTAACAACATGGAGTCAAAGCAAAATCTAGAATGGGTGGATTTTTTGAGCAGTCCTGCTGTATGGTCTTAATGTGAAATCTATAGGTAGAAAGTCTTCAAGCATTAGATTTAAAATAGTCCTGAAACCAGAAGACCAAACAGAGGGTTGTTTTGGGGTCTTTTTTCCACAGGTGTCCATGAACCTGCCTTGGTGGTTGCAGTCTTTAGCCAAAGTTTTCATGCTGTCCAGACATTCTGGCTTTTTCCTGCTATGTTGATCCTCCAGCATCTAATATTTTGTCATCTTTCGCTGAGCACTTTTCTCTGCCAGAGCTGTTATGGGATCTTTTCCCTCTAGCTATTCACCTGCCTTTGCAAAGCCTGGAGGAACCTATTGGAGACCTTTTTTCCTTCTGTCACTTTTTGAATGAAACTTGAAAATGGCTTTGCTTTCCTTAGTAAATTAGGCTAAAATTGTAGACTTAACAAATATTTTAAAAAATGGTAAAAGATAAATAAACCAATAAATCAGATTAATCTCAAAGTTCTGCTGAGCTCTGAAGTATCAAGATAATATAGGTTACCTCAGTGGACTGTTTAATAGTGTGAACCTGGATAATGAGTTACTTAAAGTCACTGAACAAGTGTCATTAACCTCCATTCAATATTAGGACATTTTATAGGATTTTCAACAGTAGCTTGCTTTTTTATGTGTATGACAGGTCAAGAGAAGTATTAAATAGTTACAAAAACCCAGAAACCAGACCACTCAGCACATTTCTAGGTTGGATTCATGGAAAGAAATAAAAAGTTTGAAATTTTCATTGCCTTTATCTAGATAGAATTGAAATTCTTCTTGATGTATGTTGCAGCTGTTCTGTAAAGGGAGAAAAAAAATCCCTGTAATGGTTTAAATCGCTGTTGTATCTTATACTTTAAGGAAGTCCCACAGCACTTCAGCCTACTGGCACTGGGTGTGCTCATGCGTGTGGACTGCACCTGGATCTTCACAAGGAAACAACAGAGAACTGGTTATCAGGTAACCGTCAGTTTATGAACAGATTTCTTTTCTCTTGCCACAAGAAAGTCTATGTGGGAAAATCTGTAATGATTGCTTTCTGCTGCTGCATGTCACTGCTGTGGAGCAGGCTGTGTGCTTTGATGTTGAGATTGGCTTTAGGCATTAATGGCATGAAATAGTTTATGTGAGTGATATCATGCAGAGAGGTAGGTGCATATCTCACACTTAATTTTTTGTAAGAATATACTTAAGAAAAATAATAACAAACCCACACATCTTTTCTTCATCACTGTTGCACTGCAGGACTGAAAAACATGATTTGTAAGATAAGCTTGGCTTGGTAACCATAAGTTGTGGCCCCCAGAAGAGGAGGAGGTCATCAGGTAAATAAATCACTGTGTTACAAAATATTTGCTGCTCCTTTTTTGTTTTTATTTTATATTTTATTCTTCTGGAATTTTTTGACTCACTGCAAGTTTGTCCAGTTAAGGCAATTTGGACTGACACTCTTCCCAGTCAAGAGGTAGCAGAGCCTTCTGTGGAACACGTTGTCCTTCCACACTGGCACTTGGTCTGCTGGTGATCAAGCAGTGAGCTCTACTTCTTCATGAGCAAAAATAGAAATAATAATTTACATCTTAGAGAACATAATACCATGGAAAGTGTGAGGAAAATTGGTCTGTCTATAAGGAGGAAAGTTAGGATACAAACAGAGACAGAAATCTACCCAAAAAAAGGGTAAATGTCTGTTCCTACTTTTCTTATGTGTGAGCCTTGAGCTAAAAAGGATGTCTCAATGCCAACGTCTGCTTTTAGGCAGCTCAAAGAGAACAATGAAAAGTTGTCTTTGTGTCTGAAAAGGAATTCTTTTCAGTAGTTTTGTCCTAGAGTTGTATTTGTCTAAAGGCCTGTTCCACCCTGTAAATCACACTCTGCCCTTTTCTGCCCACACTTGGCACAAGTTATAGCTTGCAAAATGCATTATTTAATTGCAAATTACATTCTTCAGAAAATAATTTTTTTTAAACACGGCTTTAAACACTGTTTGTTTTGTGTACTCAAACTGCTCTTGGCCACCAGTCAGAATCGACCAAAGGGAACTGCTCTGCAGGAGCTGATCAGACTTTTACCAGGAACACGTGAACCTTGGCCTGGTGTTTCTTAGTCCTGCGGTGCCACAATGCTGCAGCACCTGTCCTCTGAGAGCAAAGCTGGATGACAGCAGGAAAAAGGGAAGGTGACATGTAAATTAAAGTGGCAGTGAAAAATCCAAAGAATAGTGTCACCTGTGAACATTTCCTGGTAGAAGACCAAGCAAGGTGTTGAAGAATTTCTATGAAATCATACCCCAGAGTTCTTTTGTTTGCCTCCTTCTGAAACTGTGATTTTCCTCGTACAAATAGCTCGATGTAAAGGACAGTCCATGGTTTCAAGCCTGAAGTGATACTCTCAGATGGCATCTTAGGCCATAGATCCTCTGTCTCTCTGCCTGACCCTGCTAAGATCAAGACAGAAGTCTGCCTGCCCTACACATCTCCTCAGACTGCAAGAAGGTACCAAGGAAGGTGTTGGGAAGGTCCCAAAGGGCCAAACCCTGCAGCAGAGACCTGAAGACATTGAAATCAGAAGTCAATACAGCCCTTGTTCTCAACACAACCCTTATTCTCACACTCTCTCTCTCTCTCGTTGTTTTTTTTTTTTTGGTTGGTTGGTTTTGGTTTTTTGTTGTTTGTTGTTTGGTTTTTTAATGCAGTTCTCAGGTTGCAGTCAGGGCCCAACTACTTCACCTTCAGCTAAAAAAATAAACCCAGAGAGGTCTTTTTTGCACAGAGGAGGAAGATTTCCTGAAGAAGAACTTTATATCAATTGCTGCAAGTTGCCCTTTTGCCATTCCTGAATCCTCAGAAGTGGCTGCTGTGTGCCACTGCGGTGATGTGAGGGCTGCACTGGGTCAGGTTCAGCAGCATGCAGTGTGCTGCCCTGAGGGGGACAGTACCCATGGAGGGGAACTGCATCGGCTCAGAGGGTCTGTTTTCACTAATGGGAAGTGGCATGAAATACTCAATCATCATTAAGTGGTCAAAGATTTTAACCTGCTCATAAAACGCATCTAGAGTAAATGAGTCACTCTCTGTGAGTGTCTAATTGTCTTACCACAGTGTTCCTCTGGGTCTGAAAAATGAGGGAAGTAGCATGTTTTATTAAAAGACAGAATTTACAGTAATTTGACTCTGGAAGCCCAAAACCTGCACAGACTCATACTGTGTTGCAGGGACTTAGATTTATTCTTTCTGGTGTTTGTTTAAATGTTCTGTGAACATTTGAAAAATGTGCAACATCTAGAAGTTGGCTGAACTTAGTTTTACAAGCAGTGTAGGAAACGCGATCAGACATTTTTGTATTCTTAGAATAGATGAGGAACTGAATACCCAATGATTTGTGAATATTTGAATCAAAGTTTGATATCAGGGATGATTTCAAAATCCTGAACCAAATACCCTGTGAAAATGGAGCTCCTGCATTTCACTGTGATTTCTCTTAATGAACTCTAGAGCTAAGTCTGGGGAATCATCACACAGCATTGTGTGTGCAAGAAAAAGTTTATATATGTTAAAAAAAGTCTTAAGACATCAGGGCTGACTGTTAAACACAGATTACCTTGGGCCTGGGTATGAGTAACAAACCTCTGGACCTGAGAGAGTTTGTGAGCATAGCTGAGATATCTTCCCTCAGCCTCCACCTATATCTGCTGTTTGGGACATGAAACTGAGCTAAAAGCATCTTTCTCATGGGCTGAACACTGCTGATAAGAGCATGGTGCCATTAAAGCACCTGAAAATCTATTTATGCCCTGTACAATTCACAAATGACAGATTTTAACTATTTTAGTTCCCCTTAATGATGTTAAGGAAAACACAACCCTGTGTTTTCTATTATACTATAGAAAATATACTTTTATTCTATACCCCTGATCCTACACACTGTGCAGTTTTCGGTTCTTTCTGTGTTACTATCTTTTCTCTTCATGTTCACCTGCTTTAACGCAGCTTGTACAGTAAGATTCCTAAAACAGGAATGATCATATAAAAACTATAGTGCAAACACTTACCTTTTATTCTTGAACAAATTGCTCACTGCAAGGTAGAGTGTATCCAGAATTGCTATACATAAAACAATGACATTTTTATTGTGTTGTGATGAGAATAGTTCACCTTGCTGATGACCTCAGGAAGGCAGGCTGTTTCACACATGCAATTTTAGCTCATTGGGATTTCAAAGATCTCTTTTGAACATATATCACTAAGAACCTTCTTTCAGCACATTGACTCTTTGTTCTTCTCTTCTATCATCGAGTTTAACATGCTGATGAAGGCCTGCAGAGAAGGCAGCAATGCCAATATATTGGGCCTGGAGAGAAGACGACTTTGAAGGAATGTGAAATGAGTAAAGAGAAACTTGGCTGAAATTCAACAATACAGAGAGGAAGTAGGAAAGAACTAAAATGTTAAGACATCACCTGCATTTTGTTCATGTCAGCATATTGATAACAGTGTTAAGTACCTGTGTGGGATTGCCAATCATAGACATACAAATTAAACCTGTGCTCCCATTGTGGTGATTTGGCAGGATCTCATCCTCCAGAGACTGGTGAAGTGTGTCAACAACATGAACAGAGCCTGTGGAAGACGATCCATGCAAGTGAGTAGTCAGCAGCTTCAGGAGACAGGTTACTGTGGTATCATCAGGATCAGACTAAACCTATACAAAGCAGAATAATGTAAGATCTTCTGATGCTTCCAGTCACAGCTGAGGAACACCTGCAAGTTTGTCTAAACTGCATTCTGCAATTCATTCCTTACAATGTAGCTTTGGCCTGTAATTTTACTAGTTTTGTTTTAAAAGTCACAGTTGAGGGGAACAGCATCATTTCCACTTTAAAACAATCATCCATAACTTGTTTTCTCAACTTTGATTCTGCATCTTATGTCCAAGAGAGGGAGAAACAGAAATCAAATTCACTCACAGTGGCAAAGAAATGTGTATGAATATTTCCTTCATATTAATTGGCAAGTGGTCTTGTTTAAATGTAAGAACAAAATGGATAATAATGGAGCTTTCATTTCAGTTTTTTAAGCTGGAGACTCTTTGGAGGTTTCCATCCTCTTCCTTCAGGAGCTGCTAGAAACTAAGAATTTCCAGGTTGCATTTCCTCCCCACCACTGGAACAAAACTCCTAATATCCTCAGAAAGCAATTCTGTTCTCACAATGTCCAACTTATTAATGAAGGGAAAAGAAGAAAAGGAGGAAGGTATGCTGTTTATTTCTAGCATCTCTTTATATCATTCAGACCCTGCACAGAGAGTCTTTGTTCTCTTACATCTTAAACTTTTGTTCTTTAAGAGACTCAAGTATGCAAATGCCATTGGAAAAACAGGAGACTCAAAGCACTGAGGGCAACCAGGAGGTTTTTTAAGGACAAATAAAAGGAGATGAAAACAATCAAATGACAAAATTGGAGTGGAAATCTCAAAAGTAAGGAATTTTTCAAATCCATATATAATCAATAAACAAAACAGAAAGAAAACATATACTTTAAATTTGCAAAGAGTTTATATCAACAGTTAACTGCTCAGTGAAATTAATTAGTTACTTTTTTCTGATGAAGAATTGGATCAATCTTTGAAGGGCAGCAGGGAAAGGACAGGAAAGTAAGTACAGAACAGCACTGGACAGAAGTGTGGACAAAGGAGTTACCTGCAGAGTGGCAAGGCAGGGTTAGCAACAGGCCAAGAGAGCACACACAAACATTAGTTTCAGGAAATGAGCAAAGAATCAGTGAACCTTTTAAGTGACATTTAGAAAAGTTCACCATTTCAGGAGCGATCCCTGAGAATTACAAGGCAGAAAATAAATCTATATCTGGAGAATAGACACTGCTATCTGCATTAGATTTATTGCTTTCAAAAAATAAAAGAATTTAGCTGGGAAAACTAATCTGGCCATGACCCTTCATGCAACTAATCAGACTGAGTGACTGTAGAACTAGGTCCCAGAATTAGGTCCTCACTCGCAACTCATTTCCCCGTTCCACGGGATCTGACTTAAATACTCAAGAATCAGTTCATCCACTGAGTCCCACTGAAGCCAAGGGGAGTGAAATGTAGTGCTGTGATCTGTTTTTTGTCTTTCTGATGGCAAATTGGTCAACATACGTAACATGACCCAGAGGCCTCGGTGCGAAGACAAGAAGCAAAGCACTGCCTTCCCTGTGGGCTGTTTCCCTTTGTGGTGAGTGTGGGTCAGTAATTTGTCTCCCCCCCGTGTGCTGCAGCAGGCTCTGAGAGGCAGGACCCCACTGTGTCCCCAGTTAAAACCTCATGGCAGATTGCACACGACCACAGAGCATCTGCTGCCAGCTTTGCAGAGGAAATACAGGAGTCATGACACTGTGTTTTAGGCAGGAGAGTGGTGCCCTGCTGATGGTGCCCTTTGGCCAGAGAGGCTGTGAGATACTTCCCCAGGTTCAAGCTGCTGTCAGGTCACTCTCTGGAGATGTTCAGGGAAGATGCACAAGTTAAACCCCAGCACATTTTATGAAGGGTCTCAAAATTGGTGGAGTTTTCAAAGGTGTGGATATACGCAGGCCAAAAATTATGGAAGTGCTGCCACTGATTTCTATCGTTGGCTGTTGGGACACTCAAAAGTTGAGGATTCATTGAAGTGTTTCCACTAGTCCCAAAATTAGAAACATATTCCTAGATAGCTAATCCAGCAAAGAGCCTTCTGTTACCACAATTTCGTTATAAATATTAATAATTTGCCACTAAGCAGAGGCATTGTGAAGCTAAATAAGCTACTGTGCTATACTCACACAATAATAATCTTATATAAATATAATCTTGCTGGAGGCTCATGGAGAAAGTGGAAGAAAAATACTTCAATGAGAGGTTGGTCCAGGTTATTCTCAATGGAAGATTAATCCAGAAATAGTCTCTGCATTTTCTACTCATTTACCCAGCCCAAGAACTCACTAACTGGTTTCTAAAACTGCAGGAATTGGGAAGTTTTCCTTGACAGTTGTGCCACAGGAAGTTTGCTGGTTTTCTGGTTTACATGAATGCTTCACTGAAAAAAAATGTTGAATGTAAAAGACTTGGAAAGTTCATATTTTTCAGTAGACTTCAGAAAATAAAGATGAAAGGCACTTAATGTGTTTGTTTTCTTATTCTCACTTTGAGAAAAGTTCTTTTTTTCCCTTTTTAGTTTTGTTTTGTTTTTTTGGTTGGTTGGGTGGCTGGGGCTAAATCATTATTTTTCCCTGCTTAGAAAAATGTTAGGGAAGGATTTTTTTCCAAAAGTGTATAAATTTAATTGGTTTTTAATACTCCTATTATTTAAACATTTCGGATTGAAACAAATATTTTTTTTAACATCTCATATTTCTCTGATTAAAAAATATTTGTATGACTGATTTTTTTTTCTGGTGCAGATTAGTAGAAAGGCCAGATTTTTCTTTCTGTGTTAAAACTTATTTGGAGACTCTCACTTATGTAAACATGTAAATGTAACTTGTGCAAAATAATCCCTGGTCCTCCAGACAGTTACTGGTTTTAATAGCTTTTTGTTTCCTTACTGGCAGCCAGCAAAAAGATGTTATGCTTTAGATGAGCAGTCCATATTATATTATATGTAATTAATAGCGAATACTTATAAAAAATGTAGTTGTTAAATGCATTATAGGTTAAAACAGGCACACATAAACTAGTAAATCTGGGGAAAAGCCAAGACATTTCACTGTCCAGGGTGGCCAGCTACAGAGAATTGATTATTGAGTAATAACAGTTTGATGATTTCCATTGTATATTTATTGCAGATTATACTTGATGGGGATATTTTTCCATGAAACATCTCCCTAAATCTCTCCATTGATGGAGTCATAGTGGAACACTGCGAACTTGTCTACAAAATGATTCAAGTGAAAGTGTACAAAGAGATTTAGAGATGGATATTTAAAAGCAGTTTAGATGCTAGAATGCTAGAATATCTGTGTCGTACTTTTTAAGTAAATATTGACATGTAGATCCTTTTACCCATGATCTATCTCTTTTCTCACTTTTCTTCAGTGTGTCAGAAGGTTGTTTAGATCCTCCATGGTAGGAACCGTTTGAGCACATAAAGAAATATATATGATTTCACATGAACCCTGTGTTTTACACAGATGTAAACAGAGTATAAGAAGCCTCTCTTATGTAATCACTGACAAAAAAATCAAAGATTTATTTTCTGTATGTCAAGGGTCTCAGTATAATTCATATTAAAAGTCATCAGCATGAGTAGATTTCTTATTCAAATTTAAGCTACAAATAAGGTGTGACACCCCAACTCATACATTAGCAAAAGCACAGCTCTAAGCATCAATTAACATGGAATTAGCATCATATCAGTGTTTTGCCTTTTAAATAACTAGGTTAGCTTCTGGCTGCTAAGAAAAGATGCCAATATGGTTATTCACTTGGTTTCCCAAACAAAAAAAAAAATCTTAGTCAAATTCTAGTATGTTCTTTAACTGGTACAGTGTCATTAAAATAATACTCTGGAGATGTTCATAATATAAACATTAATGTTCAGCCTATAAGCCTTGTCAAGGTGTTCACTTCCCGTGAATGAGCACTAGTCAAACATTTTAGTTTTGAGCTCATTGTTGCCATTTGTGAACGTTATTGCAGCACTTTTAAGTGAACAGAATGGAAACTTGAATAATGGGGGATAGAGCTTGGAAACCATAATTTTTTGCTAGTGGATTTCTCTGATACTTCATCAAGATGGGTGAAAAAATGACACTTAATCCTTGTTCTGGAAAGGCAGTTAGAAATAGGGAGTGCACATGCCCAGTATGTTGTAACCTTCAGACCTATCTTGTATAGTAGCATTTGCCAGATCCTAGAGACTGAAAATGAAATTCTAGTCAGAGGTAACTCTTTTGTCTGCTACTTATAACAAGATTTGGGATCCCGGGGGGTTGTTTCAGTATGTCAGGTTAAGCCTGTTTAATCTCCTTATGATCAGACTTCATCCTCCAGAGCAGATAAGGCTGCATTTATCATAGACAGGATTATTTTTTATTGTTTTGGTTTGGTTTTCATTTGTTGTTTTTTCCCTAAAGGGCAAAACGTCATATCACAGTTTAAGCAGCAAAGAATAGAGTCTGAGGACCTTGCACTTGTCCTCAATGAACTTCATGAAGTTCTTACACATGAACTTTCCTGCAGTAAGTGTAGCTCAACTGTGTGCCTTCAATGACAGGAGTATTTTATTTTTTTCCTCTGAAATGACCTTTGGTGAGCATATATTGTTTTCAGATGGGATGAGCTTGTCTGCTTGACAAGTCACTTCCCTTTGGTGAGTGCTGCAGCAACTGGCGCACCAGCCAGGTCCTATTTGCTTATTTATTATTTTTTAGTACATGAGATAGATATCTCATGCAAAAGTGAAGTGTGTCCAAAGATTGTAAATAATACCTTGATTGTCCTCTTAATTTTTATCTATCCCTGTACAGCCCTGCCTGGTGAAACATTTCCCTATAGAGTAATTTATATCTGTGACATTGGAATTTTCTTGAATAGAAAGAATTATTTGGCAAAGAAAATGGGATTTTTTGGGAAGTGTATTCCTTCTGCTGGTGAAAAAGCAACCTCTTTGCCTAGTATATCTTGGCAAAGGGCTTGACAATATGTCTACTTCAATGTGTAGTACATTTCAGTTGCCAGAAGTCAAAAGGATTTAGTGGTGCTAACAGAGTTAAAAACCAAGTAAAACAGATCTGCCCAATGACTTCTTTTGCCCAAACTTCTTCTGTCCTGGGCTCTGTAAACTGTATTATCGTAGAGAGCAGAGCAACCTTGGCAGTTCCCATTACATCATATTGCTGCATCTGCAGAACAATTAAGCTCAAGCAGCAAAATTAAGAGCTTGTGCCTGGTAGAGATAACAGCTAGAGGTGAGCACGTGACAAACAGCAGCAACCTTAAGTGATAAATATAACCTCTTCTCCTCTTCTCTCCTCTCCCCTCCCCTCTCCTTCTCATTTTTGGGGTTTTTTTTGTGACTCAGAGTAATTGTGAGTTTTTTTGATGTACTTGACATTTCACTCATTTTTCACTTATAGCACACACTGACCATGGTGAATCAAGTTCTAATCCTTATTCATTGGTTATGATACGTAGTTTCTACTGCAAGATACACTGTCTATTCTCTAAATTGACAAATGCAGAGCTAATAAATATGTTTTTTTTCTAAATTCCCACACGTCACACCAGTACATTTTTCTGCATACTACTTTGCCAGCTAAACTCCATGACTCAAGGTTTATTCAGATCAAGCAAAAAGCAAGATTTGGGTTTCCACAAATGTTTTAAACTATATTGAAATAACTGCTTTGAAATTTCCTGCATGTTCTCAAAGGGAACAGTCAGGACAGGGCCCACCTCTGTTACCAGGCTAGCTCAGATCTGGACTACACTCCTAAGTCTCCCAGATTCTTGAATTTCCAGAGAGCTCTGTGGACCCCACTTTGGTTCAAGTTGCAGAGGAGCCTCAGCGCAGACCCTGGACGCTCTGTGGACCACACTAAGTTGAAAGATACACTCCACCTGTGCACTCTGTGTGTTCCGGCTGTGCACCTAATGCCTTCCACCTGTGCACCTGATATATTCTAGCCTGAGTCAGATCCCAAGCATCACCATGTAGACACCTGCAGCTTATGTCTTATCTTTTGCTCTCCATATGACATAGTCAGAGTTCTGAAGGTACTGCCATGCAGGGAAGGTTTTATAGGAAAACCAGCAAGAATTCTGGAAGATCTGACTTGCAGAGCAAATTTAAAGAACTGTTGTATCACAGTCTACAGCAGAAGAGAAAAATACCCTGTAGGTGAGTACCTTGGCAAGTAAATACATAATTTGTAATGCATTCTCTCCTACTACGTTGATATAAATGTGCTGACACTTTTTAATGATGTGATGTATAGGTAAACTTCCTGATTTTCTACTACTATTATAAGTTTGGGACATTGAGGCTCACAATTTATAGAGCATCTTCAGTTATCAATGTATACAGATGTATAAACTCTGTTCTTAAAGTTAGGTGCTGCCTGATAAGTATCTTCTGTAGGAAAAGAAAGAAATTCAAATGTGTTTGGTTAAACAATAAAAAGTGCAGTATTCACTAAAAGAAGTGAAACAAGAAAACAAAAACAGGTTGTAGAAAATGAGATAAGACTGCTGCGACAGTAAACTCCCACCTACCATTACCTACACACTTCATAAATATGCAGTGGGATATATAGCACAGATAACATTTTGCTGAGAAGAATGAACTACTAGTGCCTGCATGCTTTTATGTGTCCAAGTGTGTGGGAAATGGTTGCTGAGAATGTGGTCTGGTATTGTTCCTGAGTTGTTCCTGGGCAAAATGAGCTATGAGTGAACTTCAGAAGCAATTTAAACTCATACATCACATCTCTGCATCCCGTTTTGACATGCTCACAGTAGCCACTGACAAGAAAAAAGGATGATGTTTAGCAGAAACCAACAAGGGGAAGACAGAGGAGCTGAAAAGCAATACATTTTTCAGTTTAGCAATTCACTGGTAAAACACAGGCAGTGCACTTTGAACTGAAAACTAGAGATTTCTAGGGTATTATTAAAGCAGAGAAACAGCTACAAAAATAAACATTTGAATCACCTCAAAATGACTTTTTTTTTTCCAAAGCAATCTGCTTGCTTTCTTTTCAGCTGTTTAGTGCCCTGTTTTAATCTTTTTTTCTATATTTCTTTCCTTTAGTTTGTGTCACTTTTGAATGAAAGACACCTTTTCAAAACTGAAATGCAGTTTCATTTAGAAATGTGGAAATGAAACATACTTTAACTTGAAAAATATTCATAGTAAGTGTTTCAATCCTTTTTTGTGTCCTTATTCCTTCTCTCCTGCTTTTCTCAGCCAGACTCCCAATCTCGGAACAAATTGTTCATCACGAGGACCCTCTGGTTTTAAGGGTTAGAGTCCTCAGTTTCTGTGGAAGCAGTTTAGGTGGCCAAACAGCTGCAATAATGTCATTAGAGCCATGTATGAAGGTTCAGGTATTGCATGCACATATCCAGATATATCAAGAAACAGCATTAGAAATTTATTTTTGGATAGGTTTGTTTTTCTTTCTGAGTCAGGCCAAAATAATTTTTTTACAAAGACTTAAATGATATCTGAGAGCCTGGTGATTCAATTTTTTGTTTTCTTTTAAATGCTATTGAGGAAAAAAAAAAATGTTTCCTGCTTATTCTGATCATTTTTGCCTCTGCTCTCTGTTACTTCTATCTTATGGAATCACAGAATCATTTGGGTTGGAAAGGACCTTAAAGGTTATCTAGTTCCAACCCCTGTGCCATGGGCAGGGACAACTTCCACTAAACCAGGTAGCTCAAAATTACTCTTATCTACCCTGGGAAGAGAAAAGCCAGTGAAAGGGCAACGCTTGGTTTAATATTGGATGTTATGTCTTGTGCTTTGAGAGGGATTTGTGGATGATGTAGGTAATAAGGTCACAAAGCAACATTTGTGCCTTAGGAAGGGATCAAAAATAGGAAGATACAAGAAAGAAATAAGTGACCAAAAATGTGTGTACCTAAGAGGAGGCCTGTGTTATTCAGTTGATTCAGCCAACTTTGAGCAGGGCAAAGAGAATTGCTTAGGAGTGGTCTGTTTCTAAAGGTCTGTTTCTATTAATTTATCAACTGTTTTTTCTAGTCATTAAATATCAAAATCACTCTAGGGCTACTTAGTTTTAGAGGACTCTGTATGGATTACATTGTGTTTACACAGTGACTTAGAAACAGTCATGTGGTTAAATTCTGGGTCTCCTGTTCAGAATATGCACTTTCTTACAAGATTCAGTGTAAGTAAAGAGAAGGATGTAAAGACTTGAGAAAAAAGAAATGGGCATAAATCTGGAGGCTTTGAACAGGTGGGAGACATGTCAAAGTAAACAGAGTTTTATATACTTACTTATTTGTGTGTTGAGATATATGCTAACTTTACATTTAACAGATTTTCTATGCAGAATATTAACAGTAGGCAATCTGATCAAATTCCTAATTTTTAGGTAAAAATTCTCCAAATGAATTCCTCATTTTTGATGAATTATGAATTCTGGACACCTATGCCTCTTTAGAAAGAAGCCAAATCCCTCAAAAGTGAACAGTGACAGTCAGGCTGGAACTCAGACTTTTTCTTTTTTAGAGAGGCAAAAGTCTTCCATTTGAGTTAGATGGATGCAATGAGGTGCCTGGGTACGACTGTATCCTGAAATAGTACCAGGGGCTGCTTTCCCTTTCTTTGCCTGCCAGCATCAGGGATTTATGTTATTTTTCCTTTCCTTTCATTGTTAAGAAGAAGAAGAACCCTGAATGCCCAAATGGAAAGCTGTTTAGGCTTTGCTAGTTTTCCTCTTCCTATATTTGATGTACTGTGGTAGTCTCATCTGGTAATGTCCTTGCATTTCTGATGTGGAGCCAGAGCTCTCAGCTGTTTTTCAAATTGGCAGGCACTGAGTAACTTGTAGAGAAAGTGAAGTGCTTGTTCTTGCTTACATGATTCATTGTTATTTTTCCCAGTCATTATGAATTGAAATAAGCCATCTGTTATAATAACAGTGCACCTTGCACCAAAAAGCGTGGCTCTAACGAGGAACAGAAACAAATGTCACATAAAAATGAGTTTGGGGATCCACATATACATCAAAATTAGATAGCTCAATAATAGCAGCAATGGATACGTACATAAAACTTGTTTTGTGGGAATATTTACTGTTGTTTTCAAAGTGAGACACAGTAGGCTGCTACCATTTGAAACTGATAAAAACAATCTATTTGCTTGAAAAGAATAAATTTTATTCATTGCCCTTCAGTATTAAATCTATGAATAATAAAGGAAGTAAACCTGAAACTGGATACCAAATATGTTTTTCTTTATCCTTTTAGGTAAGTATTAAATTCCCAGTCAGCTTGACAAAAACTGAAAAGCACTAAAAATATCTAAAGCCTTATGACCTGCAGAGGTGTGTTTTTTTTCTTTCAGTTACACTTTTAAAAGAATCTGGAAACCAAACTGCTCTGTCTGTGGGAACAGATCTTAACTTTCTTGCAGATCTCAGTTGATGGTTTAGTCTTTGGGGTTTTTATCTTGCTGTCTTGTCTGTTCTTTGTAACTCCTCTACTTGACATTAAAATAGTGCTAAGAATTTTATCACCATGCTACTTTTTCTCACTTTTTATAAATATTTACGTAGTCATATTTTATAAGAGAAAAAAATAAAAATGTGCTCTAAGGATGCAGCTTTCACGAGTACCATTAGATGTTGCAGTGTTGTATCCTGTATTCCCAACTACTGTTTTCTAACAGTTTCTTCATGCTTATCCTCACCTTCGTTCCTCAAACTTAAGTACACTCAGCACAACAGGCAGACAGTCCAACGCAGGGTGTAACTCAAGCCAAATGGATACAATATGAATTTAAATTCCTATGCTTAAGGGATTATCAGGCTCAAGAAGAGTGGGGCTTGTTGAAGACCTGAAGAAAGACATTTAGACCTTCCTCCACCCTTATGAACATGGCCTGAAGAGCATTAGAAAAGGTGGTATGGGGCCAATTCCTTCCTCTGGCTAAGAGAATATTAGCCATGAGTTTCCCGTTTCTTAAGAAACGAAGATTCCAACTGCAGACATGCTATGAAATGTAAAGTTCCCTAAATGATGTACAAAGGATTACGATAAAACTCTGCACAGATCCAGTATGAACAGGAGGTTAAACACAGGACATATTTTCTCACTCATGTTTGGATTTGTCATATAATCAATCGGAATTTTTACCTTGAACTCACTGGGGGAAAAAGCCAGAGTTGTATTCTGCCCAAGCACCTTTAGGTTTGGGATACTTTTTAAAAATGGATTTTTAATGGTCCTGTTTTCATTCTTGCCAAACAATAGATGACAACATGATTTCAGTAGTAGGAGATAGTCTTTGTCACAAGCTTCAGCTGGAATCTGAATGCTGTACCCTGGGGGAGGCTGTGCAGCAAGCTAAAGAATAGCTCTGGATCCTTATCAAATTATGCCAGATATTTCTGTAAAAGTGTCATCATTTATTGTATAATATCTACAAAGATTCACTTCACAGTTCTCATCTACAGATATTTCTTTACTACTGAAATTTGGCTTGATAAATCAGCTAATGGCTTTCCTCAAAGTTCTACTTGAGAATGCAAGTAGTAGTTTACTGGAGTGTTGAAAAGATGAGCTATTCAAAGTGCTTAAATACCTGTTGAAAAGAACTAATTATTACATAGATTAATAGATGACATTTTCCCTTGAAAACTATGTGTTATCCATATGTTGAATTACCCAGAGGTTAATTGACACGTATATAGGCATATATAAATTCTTAAGGAAAAGAATGAGAAGCACATACACAGAGCATGCACAAAACCAAAATAGTCTTGGACGTGCTGACCCATCTAATAAATAATAAGCCAACCTTCAGGACCCATAACCAAGATTCTGGTCCTGAGATTGAAAGCTAACTATGGGAGTTATTTTCAGTTGAAGTGCTTCTCTTGAAATGCTGCTAATACTGGGTAATCTCAAAATATCTGTCAGTCATCCCTCAAATGTGCACAGCTAACTGCAAATACACATACTCCATATCCTCCAGATCCACAGAAATTAATGGAAACCCTTGGAATGGAAAGGGTACGTTAACAGGGCATTGCTGTTGTACCTCAGGGTTAGCTATCACACTATTACATTAGATATTCATCTTTTATCCTTGTTCAGCTCCAGTAATAATGTGTCATCTAGGACTCCTGACTCTTAATTAGAAATCACCTGCTATTTTCACCCTCCTCTGTTATGTCCTGCTGTGACTTTTCTGTCAGTCTGCTCTTCCCTGTTATATGATACAAGGTGGGAGAGCACAGGGGTTAATGCAATTATTTACATATGGTAATGTAGTGTATAGCAGGGAATTAATGAAACAGTTTGCAGCATTTCAGAGCTAAAAAGAAATTAGTCACTATCTCATCACTACATCACTGATTTTCCAACTGAAGTATGCTACATTTAACTTTTAAACTTTATGCTCCTTGCACAATTCCAGTGTCACCTTTTTTTTTTTTTTTGAGAACAATGTACAATCAAGCTGAATTTGGAGGAACTCAAAGATGTTAGACATGAGAAAATATTCATTTAGAGTTCTCTTTGAGAATGTCACATCTTGTTTATGAAATCAGGCATCTAGAATTAAGCCTCCCCAACCCCCTTCTAGTTTCACCCCTTTTTACACTTTGCATTCCTCCAAACTGGTCAAAGTACAAACCCAAAGCAATAAATAAGTATGGGTACCCTTTTGAAAATAACTGCAAGCATTAAGTGCTATCTTTACGGAGAATCCACATCTACTGAACTAGAAGGGGGAAGGCCACCGGACTTGCAGGAGGGCAGAATGTCACCCACACAGGTGCCTGCTGTTGCCAGAGAGGATTTGGTACCTGTTGTCTGGAAATCATTGTGGTGTCTGGTTTCTGACATTGGTCAGTGAAAAAGCAAGGCACTGAAATAACTGGAGCAGCCTGCAAAAGTCAGCTCCTTAGCTCATGAAGGATGGTGTCCCACTGAGACCACTCACACAGTGATTAAACCAGCAGAGGAACTAGGTATAGGATTTTGCATGTACAGTATACATGTGATTTTCTTTATATTTATAGCTATACCTTTGAGGAATCATTGATTTGGAATATAAATATTTATGTACCATAATCATTTTAATAGGCAATTACATTCATTATTTAAATATTTTCATAATTGCTTGATTCACAAACATGAGCACTAAAAAAGAGCATCTGATAATATTATACCATTATTCCTAATAACACAGACAAATTAATGTTCTTTTTGATACTGTTAATTTAAAATCTATCAGATTGCAACTCCACACATAGAGATGCAGCATCTCAATGGAAGTTGTAATGAAGGGGGATGAATCCCAGAGCTTACAGCATGTTCTTATCAGTTACAAGCACCAGGCAATACAGAAAAAACAGATAGGAGATGATGCGGAGAGGCAGCCAGTAGTCTTTTAAAGCTGTTTCCCAAGTGCAGGAGCATATATAAATAGAAATAAATTCTATGAGAGACTTTGTATTAAGAGTAATGTTTTCCTAAGTATTTAAAAAAATGGAAAAAAATATATGCTGATCACTTTGAGAGTCTAAATGACAATATCTTAGTATGGCAAACCTGATTCAGGTCAGGATGAAATTTGCGCTAACTTAGATATCATGAGAAAACGTGAGGAGCAATTTGATCCCCTGCTGTCCCCCAGCTGGCTGAGTCTACTTCCAAATGAGTAATAATCCCAGACAGTTTCTCAAAGCAGTGAAAACATCAAGATTATAGTTTCAAGCCATCCGGGGGGATGTTCCTGTTTCAAGTGTAAGACGGAATCTGCCTCACTGGTTTGTTCCAGCTTGGGTTGGCACAGAATCATAGAAAGGTTTGGCCTGGAAGGGCATTTAAAGGTCATCTGCTTCAGCCCCCCTGCAATGAGCAGGTACATGCACTACGTCAGGTGGCACAGAGCTCTGTCCAGCCTGACCTTACATGATTCCAGCCATGGGGTTCCAACTCTCTGGGCAACCTGTGCCAGGGATCACTGCCCTTACTGTAAAAAATTTCATTCTTAGATCTAGTCCAGTCTATTTTAATTTAAAATCATTACTCCCTGTCCTGTTGCAAGGTCCTACTAAAAGGTTTGTAACAATTTTTCTTATAAACTCCCTTTAAGTATTAAAAGTCTTCAATAAGGTATCCCTGGAGTCTCCTCTTACCCAGACTGAAAAATTCCAACTCCTCAGCCTGTCCTTATAAGTGAGATGCTCCAGCCTTCTGATCATCCTCATGGCCTTCCTCTGGACCTGCTCTATCAGGTCTATGTGTTTCCTTTGCTGAGGATCCAACAGCTGGATGCAATACTCCAGGTGGGGTCTCAAGATAGTGGAGTAGAGGGGCAGAAGCACCAGTTCCTCAAACTGCGGGTCATGCTGCTTTTGGCACAATCCAGGATAGAGTTGGCTTTCTGGGCTGCAAGAACTCATTATTCAACGATCCTGATGGGTCCCTTCCAGCTCAGGATATTCTATGATTCTATGCCCAGCTTTTCATCTACCATTACCCCCAAGTCCTCCTCAGCAAGTCTGCTCTCAATTCCTTCATCCCTCAGCCTGTATTAACCCCACAGATTGCACCCATGTGCAGCACCATGCAGTTGGTCTTGTTGTAATTCATGAGTGCACTGGCACTACAGAGTAGGCCTGACCTAACAAAAGGACCATCTTCTCTGCAGGTTTAAGAACATACCAAGAGTGCCCTGGCTGAGTACCACTCAGCAGCAAGTGGCTCTCTGCCACCAGAAGAGCCCTGCTTGTGATGCCCTGAAAGGTCATGCTGTACCTTGGGAATGGGTGAGTGGTGGTGAGGGAAGAGAGAGAGATCTTTAATAAGACCAGATCTACTGGTCATTAGATTTTTTTGCACATTGGGACTTGAATATATATTAATGGTAATGGATTCCTCTGGTTATATAATTTCATCTTCTTAAGCTTGATTTTGTCATGTGTTGGTTTAATAAATATCAAATGTGTGATAATGACAGAATTAATGTTGCCAATTGAGATCAAAATTAATACTACCCTGAAAAGAGTCCAAAGCAAACAATTTATGCTGTGTTCAGAAACCTGTCAGAGAGAGGTTGGAGTGTGCATTAGTCCTTAACAGAAGTGACTGCAGAGTTTATCCATCATAGTCTAGTCCAGGGATGCTGAAGTCATAAGAATTTATGGAAAGGGAAGAAGGGACCTATAGGCATACATGAGCAGAGGCAGAGACCCATTTTTCAGTGGAGGCAATGCAATCACTTAAACTAAGAAAACAAGCAATAAACAACACCAGGTGGTGACAGCTATTAAAGTTCTGAGACATTACCATTCTGAATCATTACCATTCTGAATGCAGAATAAATAAGTATTATTATTTAGTATGCAGAATAAGTAATATGTAGGTATTTGTGAGTTTTATCAGTGATGGTGAACAGCATGAGGAACAGCATCTTAGTTCTGAGCCATGCAGGATGCGACAAGAGACTGGGCGAAATCCCAGCACAAATGAAATTAATGGGACTTCTATGAGTGATTTCAGCTGGACGAGGATTTACTGCCTTTTTTTTCCACCAGTAATCTTGCAGTGTAATTTAATTTCTCAGCAGTCTAATACTGTCATTAGAGCACATCTTGTCACACTTGTATAGGATGGCCACTCTATACTCACAGTAAAGTAAAAATGTCATGAATGCTGAAAAATGTGAGGCATTCTTATACATTAAACAGCTCCTTAGGACTAGAGAACTAAAGATTGACCGAGGAATTTATCTGCAGTCTGGCTTCACTGAGAAGTTCCAATCGTCTGTTTCAAATGTTGGCATAACCATACATCTCCTCCTCCCTTCAGTTCAGATTTGTAAACGCAATGAAATCTTCCATGGTTTATTCTGAGAAAGGAGAATTGCCATTCTTTCATGGTGGTGTAATTGCTCTATAATAGCTAATAATTATGCATCTGCAATATCATAAGCACAGTGTTATAAAATCCAGTGCAAACAATTAGATCCTCTGTTATATCTCAGAAAATTATTTCAGAAATGGGATGAGGTTCAGTCAGTCGTGTAGACAGATGCTATTTTGCATTTGGTAATGTAGTAAAGAAGCTTATGTAATGTAGCTTATCTAACCCTTTACAGTCACGATCAGTTGTGTTAGGAGGTCTGGCAAAAACACTGTAAAAGCTACCTACAACTTTGACATAAAAGGCAAACAAAAATAGTGAGATGAGAATGGAATAGGAAGAAAGCAGATTTCTTGAAAAACAGATGGCACTTATGTATTTGCTTGTGTCTTTTATGCTTTCAGTTTCATTGCTTTAAACCATAGGACTGGAATTTGAGCCCCACTGCCCTTTGAGGGGTCTGGTAGCAATGTGCCGTATGCTCAGGTCCTGGACTACACTGGTTTCATTCAGGAACAGCATTAGGGAGAACTTCTTTTTTAGAAAATTGAACTGAAATGCAGTTTTATAACAAATAGGCTTTAAAAAAGACATATATTTCTTTTTGGTAAGAATCAGGGTTATGAACAATGCCCCAGGATCAGTGCACTGTTGAAGGCTTCCCTGCCAAAATGGATCCACCTCAGACTCCTGCTGGTAAATCCTTTGTACCAGCCCAGTTTAGTCTGTATTCCTGTTCCACATATACAGAATCTACAGCCAGCTGTTGCAGATCTCTTTTTTCTGGGACCTGGAAGATCCCCTCATCATGGTGTCCTGTCAGTTTGCATACAATATGAAATTATGGAATAGTTTATACTCCATAGAAGAGTCTGGGGCAATAAACACCTGAAGAAAAGCACAAAGATCAGTGTCTACAGAGCCATATAAGAGAGCCTACTCTCCTATATGGATCTGAATCATGGGTCATCTACTACCACCACCTGCGACTCCTCAAGAGCTTCCATCAGCGCTACCTGCAAACAATCCTAAATATCCACTGGTCTGATTATGTGTCTAATGTGTCTATCCTTGAACAGGCAGAGATCACCAGCATTGAGGCCATGCTGCTGAAAACACAGCTGCACTGGGCAGGGCACGTCTCCAGGGTGGAGGATCACCGCCTCCCTAAGATTGTGCTCTATGGGGAACTCGCCACCGGCTGCCGCAAGAGAGGAGCCCCAAAGAGGAGATACAAGGACTCCCTGAAACAATCCCTCAGCCTTGGCCATATTGACCACCATCAATGGTCCACCCTGGCCTCCAGTCAGGAGGAATGGAGACACACCATCCATAACGCTGCTGCCTCCTTTGAGAACACACACAGAATCAGCCTGGAGGAAAAAAGACAATGCAGGAGGAACCGTGGCTCGCCAGTAGTGCTGATGGAGACTTTCTGCAGTGGCTTTTGCAATCCATCTTGCCTATATTGCATTGGCCTTTTTAGCCACCAGCGTGCTTGTAGCAAGCGTGGGTAGAGCCCTTGTAAGTCTTCGTTCCCGAAGCCTAGCCATGATGATGATAGAATAATGTGGTGTGGAAGGGACCTTTCAAAATCATCTACTCCAAATGCCCTGCAAGAAGCAGGAACATCTTCTACTAGATCAGGTTGCTCAGACCAGAATTTCAAGGGAATTGGTCAATCTCCATTACTGTTTTTCTGTTGCATTTTTAACTTGTACTTAGGGGACCAGAGGAGATTCTAGCAACCAGTCACAAAAAAAAAAAGAGTAAGATTTTATGTGAAAAAATAATTCTAAATGTAGCATTGCTCAATTTGAAGATAATTATGATCTGACATCTCCTCCAGCACTTAAGGTCTCAGTAGGGTATGGCACAGAGGGCATGAGGAGAAAGCCTGCCTATGGAAAAAGAGACACATTGCTTTTGGCTCTTGTAGGTGTTGTGCAGTGTGTTAGGAAAAGGGTTGTGTTTTGGTTTTTTTCATTTATTATCCTCTGCTGGCAGCCAAAAATAATGGTCAGACCTGAAATACAATGGGAGCTTAGAAATAAAGCATGATAACGAAGAAAAGAACTGTAGAAAAGGGATTGAGGAGAATGTATTATGTGAGTGAACTCAAAAAGGATTGAGAGAATCTGAAACTGGATAAGGCTGCTCTGTGGGAAGACTGAAATGGTGAACATACTGTGCTGTGTGCACCATCTAGATCAGCCTCTGCTGACACAGTGGGACTGGAAACACAGGGATTGTGATTGCATTCTCAGGTCTGTGGGAATGGCATTAGGAAAATGTCATATACTGTTTGAATTATTCTCTGCTTGCAAAATCCCTTACCCTTTGAAGACTTCTACAAGAAAGAGGATATAGCCCTTATAGGCCTCTGAGGACAGCTGTAAGTTTAGGCTTTATTTTCTGCTTTGCCCTGGGGAAATCTATTGACTGCCGATGACAGCTACACTGCAGACCAAAATTTCTCATAAATCATGCTGTGAGTCAAGTGCATGTCTCTTCCTTTGCAACCACCTTCTAAAACTCTGCATCCTTGGAGAACACTGCTCTTGCCACAGCTACAGCAAATGCTCTGCAAAAGCAAGGTGCCAAATGGGACAAACATGACTGTCCTGCCTCTGAGGAGGATGCGTGGGGAGAAGACACATCTTTCACTGAAGACTATTCTTCCCTCTACTGGAAAAGTCATTTTTTTTTTTTCTTGACAATGTGGGTGGCTTTTCTTGTTATAAGCAAGCTCATTTCAAAAAGACTATCTGTTCACTGACTCGAAATGTTTTTTTTGGGCAACTGCTTTATAAACTGTTCCCTAGAAACCTTTAATATAATGCCATATTTATTAGTATGAAATGAAAAATTCTATCTTCCTACGACGTCTTCCACTGTGAGCCTTTTTGGCTTCCACAAAAAAGGATACCCCCTTTTTAAAAAATCATTTTGCTACAGAATCCATCTTCCAGTGCTGGGAGTCCTATAATGCAGTTGGAACATTTGCATTAGACATTGCACCTTAAATTCCTTTAAACAGGCTGATATTAATATTTCTTTCAATAGAACCTCTCTGTAAGTCCCATCTTGTCCACAGGCCTGGCATGCTGACTCTTGCCTCACCATGCAGGGGGATTTGTTGTGGGATTTGCTAGTTGGGTTTCTTCTTCTCCGGGCAGTCTGAACACCAGATTGTTATCAAGCTTAGCAGTTTGCACACTTTGCATTGGAGTTGAAGGGCAAGGTTTTGTGTTTGAAAACAGGTCATTTATGGTTCTGCAGGGTGTATCCTGCCTGATCCTCAAATGCTATTCAAGGAGCGTATAGAGCTCCATGTCACTCCTGTCATGGCAAGTGACATGCTTTTCCAGGATGGTGCCCACACAACAGCCACTGAATCCAGCCCAGACTGTGCGTCACCTCAAATCAATGAAGTCATGTAACAGTTTTCCTTTAAAAAGCTTGAAAGACTTCTTTATATGCTACATAATATAATTATCTATTGGTAACTACATTCTATTCATGTCTCTGCCATTTGCTTTGGGCTTGTTACTTTATTTCATGACCTCAGAGCACTCCCAAACATTGGCAGGTACACATCTTCAGGCTTCATATGTCTCAGTAATATATTTATTCCTTTTCCCAGTTTGAACCACACCACCAAAGATATCCTGTAGAGGCTTTGACACAGAGAGTTCTGCTTGAAGGGGAGGGGAATGGTACTTACCAGTCACGCTCAAGTTTTATTAGGACAGCCATTGACAATAATTACAGCTGACACTCCTAAGACCTTTCACTGCCTTGTTTAAGCCTAATGCTGGTAATCCTGTCTCCTCTCCCTACTACTTTTTTGGAGAAGCTGCTGTAGCCAATGTCCAAATGCCTTCACTTTCCCATCCTTCCTTATTTAAAAGGTCTTCATAACCTTCAGGTCAGATATGAAGTTACTGGTTTTCCACACCCACACTCCTGAGTAAGAAAGGAGGGGAAAATTGAATAGACCCCAGAAACAACAAGAAATGGCAATATCATGTTCTCTAGCAGTATCTCCAATTATTAATTCTTTTTAAATTATTTCTCATCTTCATCTTTCTTGACAACTTGTGAAATAAAATTTTTCAGATGTCGCAGCTATGTTTTCTGTGCATTTATATTTTGTCTATTTTTAAGAATGATGTGTTGCAGAACAGAATATGTGCTACTTAGCAAGAATAATCATTTACCTTACTGTAATTTCATGACATCACCTATTAGTCAGTAACAATGATTGGCAATGTAATTTTCTTTACAATAAAGCTAATTAATATTCACCTCATTATCTGATGTTCAGATACTTTTAAAAGCAAACTTGAGACTTTTAAGAAAGCAGATCATTAAAAGGAAAAAAAATGTACACAATATTAGAAATGGTATTTGAATACATGAAAAATATGAGAGAAGCTGACTTAGAACAACCATTTGCATTAGGAAATAAACAAAAGTCTTACCTTTTAGGTAACCCTGATGGATTTCTTCTGGAGAATTAGCAGAGTAGTTTTAGCTGATTGAAATAGCATAATATGACAAGAAAATATGGAGATAGGTTTAAGAGCTCTCAGCAAGTCACATACTGAACTGAGAAAGTTCTTCAAGGCTTTATAACTAACTTCCCCTTGTTTCTAAGAGAGAAACATTAAAAATATAATATCAGTAGTAGCCAGTGATGGGGTGCCGGGACATCTGACAAACTGAAGTTATTTTTTACTTACTCACCGGTTCACTTACAGATGATTTTGTAATGTCCTGAAATTCAACTCTGTGTTTTGCAGTTCTCTCTGGAGAACTGCAGGAAAAACTTCACAGGCAAAAGAAAATGGGAAAAAAATATCCAGAAAAATATATTTCCATCGTGAGTGAAGAAGATATGCAACACATCACTCAACCTATAGGATAGAAAAACTGAGACTCTGGAAGTAGATTGCTTGAAAATGGTTGTCTTGAAAATTGTATGGAAATGGTTATCAGTTAACCTTTTCTTATCAGTTAACCATTTCTTTAGTGACTCAGTTACAACTGGTGGCATATTTATTCTTAATGCAATGGCCATTAAGAACCAGTCTAGGTTAGTAGGACTGGTTATCCCTAAGATTATATAAGCAGATTGTTCAAATAACTTCTGTATGTTTAGCAAAAACTCTCTAATGGCACTATTATTTCTACAATAACATAAAAGCCCAACCAGGGATGCCCAGTGTCACAGTCAAAAATCAAATTTCCCAGTTCTGAGAGCTACATCCTTCCTCATTATGTTTTCAATATGTTGAGAATTCCAGAGCTGTCAGCTCTAAAAAACATATGTCTGACTTTGAAATCATCCTGGGTATTTATTGGCCTTGCAGGAATCATGAAAATGTTCACAGGTCTTTTGCATAACAACAAAAAAGTTTAAGGAACAAATGATTGACACTGTCTTTGTAAGAGCGTTTTGTTTGCCATCCCAAAATGTTTGTGTGTATCTGTGTATGTAAGCACAGAGGTAACTGTGATTGTCCTAGCTTTCCCCATACCATGGCTTTAAAAACATTTGAGTTGTCATTGCTTTTTATGAATCTGTGAAATAAGTATGTACAAGGTCCATGTGGGAGAAGTTGTAGAAAGTTCTCAGGAACGAGAGCCACCTTATTTCTGATGGAGTTCTGTTGACTTCCACATGACTACCAGAAGGGATTTCAGTGTGTTCTCTTTCATACCTGAGGATTAATGTTGTCCAAATGGGATTAATCTAGGTATTGTTTTCTCTTAAAGAAAGCAGGAATAAGAGTGTCTCATGTGACCTGACTGCCTAATCTAATACTTAAATTAACTCCAAATATGGCTCATATGTTGTGCTAAGTGGAAAGTCATGGTAATTTGGCTGTGCTGTTTTGGACACCTTGCCTTTCTCATTCAGAGTAAGTTTAATTTTCTCACATGGTATTTCAGTCTACTATATTAAGACCCATATCTGTAAGCATTTCCAGGTGCCCAAGTGTGACACCCTGCATCTTCAAGATGTAGGGGGATCAATGTTAACATGACTTCAGTAGTAGATTAGACAGGTTCATGGTGGAATACAGCATTTATTGCTAAATACATCTCAATGACTTCCAGCTGAGAAAGTCTCAGAGATACCTGAAGGAGTACTCAAGGAAAATATCACACTTGATTGTCACTTTAAATAAATACCTATGTTCTTTGGTTATCTCACAGTCCAGTCAGGTGAGCTATTCCAGTCTTCTTATCTTCTAGTTTCGGGCACATCATGTCAAGCTTTTGGATTTGCTTTGTTTTACTTCTGTGATTTAGACTCACCCATGGTGAGTCTCAAAGGCTCCCAGTAAAAAGTAGCCCAAGAAACTTCATTTTTCATAGTATGGCCATTGAAGAAGTGTTGTCAGAAATTCCCTGTAACATGGCTGGTTTCTGTAAATGGTGAGTGGTAGATAATGAACTCCATAGAAACTGCAATCCTTAAATCAAGTATGACATGGTTCTTAGCAGAATGCTACAAAACTACAGCTATTAATCCTGTCACTTTTCTAGTTGATGAGTAGTCGGAAGTTCCACAACAAATTGTCATATCAAAGCACAGATGATGTAGCATTTTAAAAAACATGAAAAGGGCAATTTATCTCCATTCTGCTGATGATGCAAAGAACAGATCTACAGAGACCCAGGTTCTGGAAAGTCAGCCTAAAACACCTGGAACACTTGTTTGCATTTCAGAACTTGAACACATACTATACCATAGAATATAGAATTAATAGAATTATATTATCATTCTCAATTTAAGACCCCATATTAAGTAAGTCCATGCATTTCTTGGCACTAGTCTAGTCGGTAACTTCCCATCAAATAATTGGGATGCTCAAATGAGGGAAAATATTGCAATCTGCCAAAGCCAAACGGTCTTTGAAAGAATTGCAGTGGCATGTTAGCTGCTCTCAGCTACCCAAAGTGGTATGTTCCAATTTCCTGAACTCTTAAATGCATTCCTATATATGGTTATGAACACGTGATGCAACATTACCCTATGAAATACTTAGACACATTAGAGGAAAAATCAGAGAAAATAAGCAATTCTGGCATTTAATCCACAGCAATTCACCCCTCTTTCAGAAATTTTTGTTCAAGTAGACTATACTCACTTATATTCTGAGCTTCTGTTAAAACAGGCTGTTAATGAGGAAGCAATAGATTAATTTTCCTTTGTTATAGTCAGTGAATTAGCCTAAATGAATTGTTGTTGTGTTTAATGGTGAATCATTAGGATTTCTCTTCCCAAGTCAGGGTTGCCAGTATTACCATTTTGGGTTCTTTTGCCTAAATTATCACTGCCCCGAGCATACAAATTATTTGTGTCAGCATATCCTATTATTACTTGGAGGGGTTGTAGTAATAAGCACCTCCTTCATCACCCAGAGGAATACATTCTTTTTTTAAATGAATGGAGATAATCTTGGTCTTCATTCTCACAGTTTCATCATGGTCAGGGGCAGAAAGTGCCCTGCCAGAGCCCACTTTGTTCAAAGAGGTACCCAGAAACTCATCCATAGAAAAGGAATTCCGGAGATAAAACATCACACAAGACTTATGGCTTTCATAAGGAAAGCAATTGGCACGTGGATGTGCTTATTGTAGATGGACTAACTCATTTCATTTTGACCCAAAGCAGTATTTTGAAAACATTTGTTAAGCTCTTGGAGCTCACGATTTTCAAAGAAAAATCAGCCAGAATTTTATTCACTTTGACTATTTACAAGGTATTATTCTTATGAATATGAAACCTGCAACATTGAGTAAATTATGCTTTTGCCTTGGAATGATTGCAACCCACATAGATGAACAAAATCTAACAGAAGAAAACAAAATATAGTGAAAAATAACGTAAGAAAAAATACTATTTTTAGCTTGTAAAGGTTAATGCTGCACATTTATTCAAATATTTATGTTAACAAAACCACCAAAACTAGAAACACCTTAAAATGTTAATGAATAGAAAATAAAAAGGGGAGAAATCAGAGTGAAGTCAAACACTTGCTCGAAATTCATGTATACATTGCAAACATTGCTTTGCAGAATTCAGACAGCATAACTATTTGTAAGGATAGTGACCCATGATATTTGGGGTGGCTAGCAAAGGATTTTAGAGAAATATACAGAACTGTCAACAACTTGATACTTGGTTAAGAAAAAATGTGAAAAATTTCCCAGTGGTTGAGGAGTTTGCCATTTTAAGAAGCTTATTTAGAAAATCCAATGTAGTAACTAATTGTATTGCTTTTCCATCGATTATTGTCTGTCAAGGTTGATATTAACAAATGGTATTCAAGAATTCAGAATACTTTAGAAGCTAGGGTGTCATCATCTGTGCAGATGCTCACTGACAAGGGTCATCAGACCTCTATGCACAGTAGTCAACCCTCTGAATAAACACTTGCTGTCCAAGGCACCTTTATGGATAGAGAATTTATCTCTAGCTTACAGTTCAGCTGTTCTATAACTTACCTCACCTTTGCTTTCCCTGACCCATGAATTTTATTCTGTTTGATATACCAGAGCCCAAAATATCCCAAGCAAAGCTCTGGAATATTAGAAAAACTTCCAAGACCCCTGGTCCGTAACTCCAAGTTAAAAATGTCATTTATATTTTGTGTTGTTTTCTTCCTAACAGTATATGCAAGAAATCTGTTTTTCTATAGATTCACTACGGAAAACACAAATAAGTGCTGTGTTGCTATATATTTCGTTTCATTAAAAAGCAATTTTATGAATATTTATAAATTTAAGCAAGCACAAACTCACATAAACACAGTACGCAACAATGTCTCTTGTCTGCCAAGCTGTATTGCAACGAGTGGGTCACTTGCCAGAGTGAAGTTCTGGAAGGAATAAGCAGATGGTACAGGAGACAAAGGACAAAGAAAGCTTTTACCATGACTATTCAATGTGTTTCCCAGTGGAGCTGCAATTATGTTTCCTTTATAGAAAAGGAAGCCATTAAATAATTTACTTAACTCTTACATTATTGAGGCTGTTCCAGAGCCTAAGAGCACATTGGTGCCTTTGGACTCTTGACTATTCAGACTTCTTTGTTCATGAAAATTGTAGAAAGACTTTCATTCTTTGTGTGCATTGTGCACCAAACCTGTTCTGTGTAGCTTTGGAGGCTTTCCTATGTAGAAACAGATATTCCTGGCTTTAAGGTTTTCATTGTTCAAGGCAAATTGGAAAAAAATCACTACCATCGCTCATGTTAAATGGCCAGATTTCCAGAATGACGTACATGGATAAAGTTCTTAAGGTTTCTAGGAACCCTAATGCTTCCTTCTGAATGATGCTAGTGAAAGGAAACATTGGATGGCGGTGGATTGATGAAAGTTTTACAGCCCCCTAAGAAAGTAAGTCAAAGGAAAAAATCTGATAATAATAGAGGATAATGTTAATTCTTTAGCTATTGTGAAACAGAAAAGGCTCTGGAATATGTTGGGTGTTCCTGAAATACTTGAACACAGTTTTTCTGTTCTGAAGCTTGCAAAACTTATTAGAATGGGTTAGTTTTGAATTGGATTATAACTGATGAAAAAAACTTGGTTAAATTAAAACTGTGGGGTATAGGACTTTCAATCCTCATTGAAATTCTTTTTATGTGAAAGTGGTCAAATATATCTTCATTTTAAAATATAATTTTAATTATTATTTTATTTTAAACAGATACAGAAATTTTGCCTTGATATCTTTGTGAAATTACAATACTGTATTTTCAATACTGTTTCTTCTTATATTGCTTACAATTTTCTTTTACTCCCTTCAGTTTTAACAGTAAGCATATTCAAATAACTTGCCTTGTAAAGTGGGCAGCCAAAATTTTTATTAACTGACTCTGAGGTAAATAGAAATATGGATTTGTTGTTTTCTTGAATATTTAAAAGGATGAAAATTGTAAGATAAAGAGAAAAGTGGTGTTATGCCACACCAAAGACCTGTTAAAATACTAGTGGGTTTTTTTTCTAACACAAACAGAAATCAAGAGCTTAAGAAAGATTTTATTTAAGGATGGGTTATTTTCCCAGGTAGCCCCCAAAAGCTTACATATCAGGTACCTCCTGAGCCAGAGGTGATAGTATCTATTTAACACACTTTGATGGATTTCTTCCCCATGAACTTGTTCCTCTTTGGTTTCTGTAACTTTTAGCACCCACAAGATACTGAAGCAAGGAGCCCTGCAACTCAAACACAAGGTGTAAGAAAAGCTGCTGTTCTGTGGTTGCTTTCAATCTGCTCACAGCTAATTGCATTTGATGCCTCCCAGTTGTTGTACTGGAAGGGACGCTGGATAATCAACCTCTGTCTGCCTTTGCCAAGCATGATTTTCCAGACTTCTGTCAAATCCTCCATTAGCTGTCTTTTCTCCAGTAGGACAAACCTTGGTCTACTCAGTCAAAACAAGAACAGTATTCAATATTCCGTTTCATCTTTGTTACCCTTCTTTGAGCCGTTTTGTAGAGGAGGATGAGAACCTGTGTGACTTGTATTTATGCAGGAGCGTAAATGTTTTCTATTTGTTCTCTGTTCTTTCCCTAATAACTTTTAATATGTTATTTTCTTTTTTCACTCTTTCTGAGCTATGGAAAGTACCTGAATTACATATCATAGCCTCAAGTTCTCAGTCCTCAGCTACGTTGCTCAATGCAGATCCCTTCCTTTTATATGCAAAATAACCTTATTTTCAGCCATTTGCATACTTAGATTGAATTATGTTTGCCCATTTTCTTGCCCAGATGCCATTTTGCATTACCCTTAGATCAGCCTTTGCAGTCACAATCTTTTGCTCTCACAACCTTAGAGCTGTATTTTCAGCAAATTTTGTCATATACATTAAGGAATTTCTTTTTTTTTTTTTTTGTTTTTTAAAAAGGCAGATGTTCTCCTTATTTGATGGTTTTATGTTATATTTAGAGGCTCATACTTCCCTGAACATTCTTAAAAATTTGTCACCCTCACTGTATCTACTGATTTCTTGTTCTCAGATATGAAAGTGGGTTTAAGGGTCACTTTGTATGCCACTAACAGTTCTGGTCCTTGAACTCCTTTCAGATTCTTAGGTAAGTGCTTATTGATGCAATTTGTCCCTCTCCAATTTTGTTGGTTGCTCTGTAAAATTTATTGACACTTCAATTCGATTCAGATCTTCAGTGAATGCCCAGTAATGAATGGTTCCAGTGTAGGAACCTCCCCAGGCTCTTCCACAATGAATATAAAGGCAGAAAATTAATTTAGTTTTCTGGTTCACCCTTTTTTCTCCAAGTGCTCCTTTTGTACCTTTATTATCTACTGACTCTAGAGACCGTCAGCAAGGCTTTTTACTCCTAATATGTTTGAGGAACAATATATGAAGTGTATAAAAACTGCTTTTCAATTACAAGCCTCTTTTGGTCTATCACACTGTGTCTCTTACATTCAGATTGTCACCACCTGTATTCTATGTTTTCCTCATCTGAAGAGAACCTTAGATTTTCTGAGAGCTGCTATTCAAGTTGAATGACCTACCTTTCCCAGCAGTTTAGTCAGACTCTCTTCTTTTTTCCCTTCCTCAGATCTTTTCTGAAAAGTGATGAGCGTTTGCTTTACACTTTAAAATGTCATTGCAGTGCCTACCTGAAGACTGCAAAGATTCAATTCTGTCTCCTTCCTTCTTCTTCTTAGAAAAACTTTAAGGTTATGAAAATACTTAAAACTGTAAGAAAAGACTTGTGACTGCCATATCCATATCCATTTATGGAAAACAAATTCAATATATGCCTTTGTGGTTGCCTGGAATTCAATAACCAGGAGTAGTTTAGTTCGATGGGTCAGTTTAGAGCTGTATACTTAAAATTGTGCTTATATCAGTGTGCACGTTATAGAAGAATTTTTTTCCTCCTCAGTTGACATTTGCATTCACCACTGCTCAATTATTTAAAAAAGTGAGGATTACAGCACATAATGTATCAAGTTATTCATTTAAAGCTTCTTCCTCCCTATGTTATTTCATGATAGGGCTGACCCAGTTATGTTAATGCAGGAATGGGCTACAATCGTACCTTCAGAGTCTAGACAACTTGGCACCAGATGGAAATTTGATTTATAATATTGCCTTTAGAAAATGAAAATCGTTAAAAAGACCTAGGGTTGCATTTTTTCCCTTGGTTGGTTGTTTTTTTTTTTTTGGTTTGGGTTTTTTGCCTTTTTCTGAGATCTTCCTTCCAGGCAAAGACATCTTGTGGTTGTAGGGCTGTGCAGAAAATACCATGCTTAAGGTTTTGGTAGATGAAAAAGTTAATAAGAGAGAAAGAAAAAACAAGAGACATGAAGTCAAGTAATTTGGGAGTTCCCATTTGGTATAGCTAAAGCCTGATGTAAATTAATTTTGAGTTACTTTTAAAAATTAGTATAGTGAAAAATTAGAGCTGTGCAAGATTTGGGAAATGGCTGTTCATTGTATCTCACATTGGGCCTGAAGAGACAGACACTCAATGTTCAAAGCACTGAGGGAAAGGGTTCTGGTAAATCACTATGCAGGGATCTCAAACTGTTGGTTACCCAGTAGGGCTCAGTTGGCTGAACAGAGATCAATGACCATACACACATGAAGGGAATTACTTTTCACTTCTATTCATTGGAGAGGGCAGTAATATAACAAAAAATGTAGAGTAAGAAAAGAAAAAAAATCTCCTTCCAAGTTTATATAAAGCTCATGTCGTAATTAGCGGCAAGAATAAATGTCACTTCATTCCTATCAGAAAAGAAAAAAAAAAGAGGAAAAAAAAGAAAAAAGACAGACATAATATCTTTAAAAACAGATCATAGTAACATATCAGAAGTGAAGTGCACTGACATTAAATAATAAACTCAAAAGAATATTTCTATGTCCCTTCAGATTTTATTTTCTAATTTTCTTTATTATTTTGCCTTTTCCCTTTTTGTGTCTCATCTGATTTTATATGCACTCTCTCAGCTGGTGTTTGCTTTTGAAATCACTGACTCACCGTAGATCTGAGCAGTTTGATGAGTTGGATGAGTTGAGCTGGAAAGTTATCTTTGTTTACAACAGGTTATTTAGTTCAGATACGTCATTTCAACTTTGTTCAAACTTTTGTAACTATTTCCATTGTTGCTTTTCCCTCCTTAATCTTGATGCATTTCATGTATGAAAGTTTAGACAAAGAAGATGGAGAACTTGGTTTCCAGATAGGCTCTTCCCAGGACTCTTTTGTTTCTCTCTTACATATATGCATGAATAAATAGATCATAAAAAGCAATAACTTTGTTAAGGACAAAAGCAATGTAGGTCACACAATCATTCCTCTTGTAATGGAGGTTTCAACTCTAAAAATGAGACTTCCAAAATTAGCCTCAGAGCTGCCTCAGTCAAATGGAAAGAGTGCTGATATATTTCTGCCAGTGGAGAAAACGTGTTTCTAAGAAGGCAAGGAGACCATTCAAAACCATCAGAGAGTTTTGTGGCTAAATCCCAACATTTTTCTTGGAAAATGCTTTCCATAGCAGAGCAGCCATTTGCCTTAACACCCCGTGGCTGCCTACAAACAAAGCGTTCTGCCAGTGGCTGGCACAAACATCAACAAACATCAAACAGAAATCAAGCTGGCTTTTTATTCTTTCCTGTTTTGTTGTTGTAGGTTTTGGGTTTTGTTTTTGTTTTGGGGTTTTTTTTTCAATTTCTCAAGGGCACATCTCGTAGCCTGGATGAGAGCACAGAGAAAAGCAGATGGCAACACCCTTTCTAGCCTTAGTGACAGCAGAGGAAGCCAAAATGCAGATTAACAGCCTTGTCCCCACACAAATTTTTGTTAACTCAACTTTACTTGATTGCACAGAGTTATTTGAGCACTCAGAACAGGGCAGGCACCTCTCTAAGGATGAAAGGCATGATCCCAAAAGGATCTGCAGGCTGTGCTGAACACTGTGCGCCTAAAAACATCACTGCAATTGGAATCTGCTGGTGAAGGTCACCAGCTGCTCTGCAGCTTGGGAATTTAGGAAGGGGATTGTAACACCCTCACACACCTCTACTCTAGAATATCGCTTGTAAGAAGAGGATTTAAAGAGGTCATTCATCTGTTTTGCTGTTCCAGGTTTGCTTTTTCCCCTCCCAAATTGTGGCAAAGCTCCAGACCAGGGCTATCTGAGCTAGTTTCTAACTATTCCAGAGCAGCCCAGATGTGATTGGCTGCACTCCTTGGCATAGACAGAGGAAGAGCTGGTATTACAGGGGTCTGGATAGGAAGAAATGCAACCCAGTGAGCAGTGATCTCAGAGGAAAGCTGGCATCAGCAAAATATTGGATGAGATGTTGGAAACCAAATGGTTGCCATGGAGTTTGGCACACAGAGGAAGGGTTCTGTGCCTGGTTTGCAGGACAGACTTCTATTGCAAGATGTACCTTTCTGCTCCAATTAATAATATATATCCTTCCAATAAATATGTATCTCTTCAGTGGATGTCCTCTTTATCTAGTGCCTATTTTTACACATTGTCCAGAAGGGATGAAAATAACAAATATCCTCTGAGCCACTGGTTCAGCCCTGGTGCAGCAGGACAGCCAAAGGGTGTGAGGTAATGGCAAGTGTTTGGATAAGCTTTCCACACCATGAGTGATCCCAGAGTAAGGTCAGATCTCTCATGATATAAAGGTCATGGGATTTGCCAAACTAAATTGGCCAATAACAACTACTTCAGAGGGAGGGAAGAAATACAAAAGAGATTGAGCAAAAAAACATTTTTACTACTTCAGCCACCGAATCTCACAGTGCTGAGCACTAGGAAAGATGCTTATATTACTAATGCTTTCTTGATTAGCATTTGGATTACATTTTCTTATGCATTGATAAGGCAATGTTTTCAGAAGCACCGCACTTTAACCCATGGTGATGGGCAATACAGGGATGTCTGCTTTTGTATCCAGCTGGTAAAATCTCCCTGGCCACGTGGTTCTGTGTTGCTGTAATTCAAGAATAGTATTCTGCCATAGGAGGGCACTGGCAGCACACTGGAGTGCCTGCTGGGAGATGGTGGTCCCCACCTTTCAGTGCAATATTGCCTTTCTTCCAGGGAAAGCCATGTAGACTCAATGTTATATTAAAAAGACTTCTACTGATTGGTTTTGTGGTATTGTTCTCCCTGAAGAAGGTGGTCTAAGCTTCTTGAGATAACATTTTCTCTGCCTCTTAGGACTTTCTCTGTAAGACAAAAGCAAAGCTAAATACCCTACAACCTTTTCGTTGTGTGTAGATTTGCAATAATGTTTTACTTTTGTTTCTGACAAATCTACGTGCAGTGATTTTAATGTTTATTTCCTTGAATACTTACTATGAATTGCATAGCTGGAAAATTATAACAAGTTGCCATTTATAACATGTAGTCCTTCATAATTGACAGAAACTGCACTTTTGTGCCTTGTAATCCAGAGGTCAAATGAAGTCCTTGTCGTAAAATGACCCAGATGTTTTGAGTCTGTTTACATTTATTCCAGCCTTTTCTCAGTGCTGTACAAATGTCAGATGATGATTTCTCCCATTAGAAGGAGGAAAAGGATCAGAACATCCAGAGTAGCTGCAGGATTTCTGTCTGGCTGAAATTCACATGTGAGAAGGTGATTGACACAAAAAAAGGTATTCAGACATCTGAACATAGTCACTGGGGACCTGCTGTGATCTTTGAGCTTGTTTAAATCACTGAACCCCAAACTCCCTCTGGTTTATACAGGCACTATTCTGGAAGCAACTGAGGGAAAATCCAATCCTTCTTGTGGATGGTGTGTCCACTGACTCTAGATTTGCGTGCTTCTTGCAGAGAGAATATAGTCAATTGATCTCTATCATGTCCTACTCTCCCAGAGTGTTTGGTTTCTGAATTTCCACTCTACAAGCCCATTGTACTTTCTGTAGTCAATCAGACCCTGTCACTTGGGCTTTCTGCTATCTGTAGTCTTGATTGTTCCCATCACTCTCATAGCTGATTTTTATGTTTTCATCTCTCATACATGATTTTTATCATGTTTTCATCACAAGATACACTTAAACCCCTATCATTCTTCCGCATCTTGTTTGCTGTCTTTACACATTCTTAACAGTATACTTGAAGATAAAATTATCAAATGTGTAACATGACCTTATAACTTTCTTTTGCATATTTTTCTTCTCTTCACTCTTGACTCTGAAAAATACCATCCAACCACTGCACTTTATCACAGCTCATCATATCTGCTGACCATTCTTTCATTCACTGTAATGTTACTGCTGCCTTAAGTTTCTCATATACTACAGTTTTTACTTTTTCTACCTGCATTACACAATTCTGCTCTGGTATTTTCTACTAAAAGCAAACAATCTCACATTTTAGCCCAATGCCTTCTGTAGAGACCGGGTTACTCTCCTGTTTTTATTTCTCTTTGTTCTTATTTACCATGCTATTTTCAATTCCCTCAATTCCATGTTCAGACCTGCTAATTCTGCCTTGTATCCTTTGCACTTGATCAATTCAAAGCACTCCTGCCAAAATTTTTAATGGCCTATTCTTAGCCAAATCTCAGAGCCTGTACTCTGTTTGCATCTCTGTGACCTGACAGCTGCCTTCAATACTGCCACCATTCTCTTTTTCTTGAAACATTGCCTTTCCCTGATGTTTCAATTTACTTCTAGTTCTCCTCCAAAATTCATTCATTCTTTCAGCACAGGATTCTCTTTTTAATTCCACAAACAAAACCATCTTTTTACTATGTGATTACATGATCTACATCTCAATTCCATCTGCTCACTTCTGTTAAAATAATAAAATTTCTTCCAGTTTTTCTTAGGGCTTAAGGATGTGTAGTCACCTGAGGTTAACCTGAACTTGATGAAGCACGGTTCTTCAATCCCAGTCCCTTCCTCTTGCAAGGAACAACCTTGTGTCCAGTGGTGGCCAAGACTCAGCTTGTGGATTGTGTGCAATCTGGTGACCAGGCCTTTTTGAGGGATATTTTCTGTTAAGCAACCTTAGGAAAAAAAAAAAATTGCAAAAATTCTGTCATTAGGGGCTGTCCTACAGTAATCACTGCAGCTTCCAGGGAAATCTCACAAAAGGTGCTGCACCTTTGGCTTCTCTGTATCACTGTGTATATACAGCCCTTCTGAGAGGCATTTCTATTATGGGCTTACTTGTATTAGACTGTAGCAGTCATATGTCTGAGAGGTAAGGTCAGTTGCTGTTATTTAATATACACAATAAAATAACGCACCTGTTTGGAGTTTGGTTTCTTTCTTCTGCTTCATGTTTTTATCAGAACAAATTCTACCTACATCATAGCAGAAATATTAACCAAGACATAAAATCATCCTAAAGAGAAGAATTTACAGCCTAAACCCACAAGTGATATGTGATTTTATTCTGTTCCCTTGTTTGAATGACCTCTTGCAGACAAACTCAAGGATTATTATTGTGAAAGCTTTCAGGCAAAAATGATGTCACTAGAAATCATTTTAATAGAGCCTCATCTTCACATCCCATTGATTTATCTGCTAAGTATGAAGGGAAATCAATAAGGAGAATAATTTTCACATCTTTTAAACATCTATGGTAGCCAAAAAATATTGTCCGGTGCAGGCATGAATCACTGGAAAGAAAAATCATAGCTGTTGATAGGCATGAACATATTTATTTATTTATTTAATTATTTATTTATATTAAGAAGGTGATTTTCATGTTTTCCCTACCAGTTTTTGTTTGATGTATTTGTACTGAAGGTGAATTTCATGTAGTGACAGTAGAGAGAAAAATACTGAAATTTTCGTATTATAAGGTGGGATCTACAGAGGGTGGAAACAAGGACAGGTAGCCTGGAAGGAATACAGAGATTTTTTCTAAGCAGTCAGAGATTACACAAGGAAAGTTAAAGCTCCCATAGAATTAAATACGGCCAATGACATCAAGGGAAAAAGAACTTCTATAGGTACTTTGGTGATTAAAGGAAGAATAGGGAAAATGTGGGCTCTGTCCAGAAAAAAACCCAACAAACTTGGTTACCTGGGATATGGAGAAGGCAGAAGGAGACTGGAAACCGATGATCTTTAAGGTCCCTTTCAACCCAAACCTTTCTTTGATTCTCTCATCTCAGCTAAACCAAGGTAGAGAAATTGATTATAGAACCATAAAATAATTTAGGTTGGAAAAGACCTTCAACTATGTTTTCTTACTTTAACAGAAGACCACAACTGGTTTATTTGTTGCTTTTAAATTAATAGCCTCATTCCATAAACTACTAATGAAGAGAAGACAGCTCTGGAATATTAATTCAGAGAACCCAATTTAGGACCACACTTCTTATTGTGGGTTATTTAGGGAGAGTAATATGAAATGTTCTCAATGTCAGATGTATTTCTCACTCACCTTCACCTCACCATTTTAATGGCATTGCATTTACCTTACCAGAATAAAACAAATCATTAATTATTCCATAAACTCATTTAGCTCTTAGGCAAAGGTGTAAATTAAAATTTTGAGAATTTTTACTTGCATGCAAAGTGCTTCATATCTGCTGCTATTCCTTCTCTCCAAGGCTAATTTTAATGTGGTAACCAGTGGGAGTAATGCTCCTGAGAAACAACAGAGCCACAGGTTTTCCAGGAAATTACAATACATTGGAAGATGAAATAAGGTACTTTGTGGTTTATGGAAAATAAAAGGTAAATGTTTATTATCTGTATAGTGCTTTGTCTGATTATCTGTGAGGATTGAATTTTTTATTTTGATTATTTAGTGATCAATATCAGCCAAATTACAATAAATTAAATGTTATTTTGTGGGGGAGGGGGGTTTCTCTGATTATCAAAGTGTTCTTTATTAATAATCCTAAATATGGTTCTAAAGGAAAATTATTCTTCTACCAAATAAGAGGCACCTTTTTCAGTGTTTTCATATGATTCAGTTCTCGGGTCTTTACCTCAGAGGGGCTGAGCTTCATTGCTTGTTCGTTGACAAAGGTCAGATCTGTCTGAGGTTCCTTAAGTAAGTCACAAAGAGTTATTTTGTTATTATCAGTACTGTTACTGAAAACTTTGCAAAAACTTTGCAAAGTGTGTGGTTTATCTGCAATGTTTGAATCCAGTCATTGACAAATTAATCCAGTTGTGCCAGATAGTGGGGGAAAGTAATTTCTGGCTCTTGTGGTTGCTCATTTCTTTTTGTCAGCCAGTTCATAGAAACTAGTCTTCACTTTACTCATCGCAGTTTAAATGAAAAGTAATAAAACCAAGTGAGTTTGGTTTGAAAGTAAGCATAGATTGAAACATATAAGTGATACTTTGGCTGCTTTATTCTGTGAATGAGCTGTCAGTTTGTCATCTCACATAGCCAAAGGTAACATGGCACTCTGTGGGGTTGACTGTGAAGGCAGCAACCTTCCACGGTAAAGCCATCAAGTCTCAGGGCCAAAATATCCCAAAGACATCTGCAGTTTGACAAGTAACAGCAAACGTGGTCACGTCAAATTCTCTTAGGTCATAATTTGATAAAATTGTTCTTCCAAGTATTACTCTTTTGTGTGCTCTTGAAGCCACAGATGCATGAATTAGCATCAAAAGAATTTCTAATACTGGAAGAGAAACATGATGGTTTCAATAAATTCAAGAGGGAAGTCTTTTCCAAGGGAGTTTTTGCTAACAAAAGGGTGGGGTTGAGTGTCATGTCTGCATGAGTCTCTTCCATTTCTGCAGCTTTTTCCATTCCCTAAGCTCAGAGGATACAGGCTCTGAATTTTACCACCAACTTTTACAAGCAGGCACAATTCCAGATAGTTTCTTTCCCCTTAGCCACTTGCCAGATTAAAAGCATTCCATGTTTCCTCACAAACGCTGACCTCCTCACCAGCCTCCAGCTGTGACTGCTTATGCTGTGCAGAGGATAAAAACAAGGCTTTTCCTTCTCTGTATAAACTCTTTGCTTCAATTATGCTCATCTGGCAGATGAAACACCTTGCTAATTCAAAAAAAGAATTTTTACATGAAGGGCATAGCTTCCTCAAGGCTTTCCAAACTAAATTAGTATTCAATTTAAATCTTTCTTCACCTTCTAATCTTTGAAAATCTAATCATGCATTTTTTCTTTCATTGCATTATCACATCAAGGAAAAACTTGTTCTTGATACTTATTTTTCCAAGTCCACTGTCTTTGCTTACAATATTTTGTTGAACTGCCTGAGCAGATTCCTGGAAAACTCATCTGCACAGTCCATGTTTTTACTTTTATTTAAAAATCTACATTTTTTTTAATTTCCTTTTTTTTTTTTTAAGTAGAAGAATAATGAAACCTTTTTCAAAGAAACTACCAACCAAGGACAATGTAAATTAGCCTAAGCAGATTGATTTCATCAGGCAATTGTAAAATGCTCTCTGGGTATATTTACAACTGCTGCCTCTATCAGCCTCATACAATCTTAATTGTATATTGACTTCTGAAGAAAATTCAGTAAGGTCAAACTCCAGTCAAAACTTTGAAGAATATTTGAGAGGATATTAATTATATTTATTGATTTTATGAGTATTTGGTAATACTGTCTAATACATGGACTCAGGAGGTTCAGGGGGTTTCAGTAGATATGCAGCAAGTCAACAAAGTTATAAAATGATTGTTCTTGTTGTTAGTGTAGGAATTTGTGATGCTTTCCCTGTAACTGAGCTGACCTCAAAATACTTAGCCTGGGATGTGGAGCAGCCCTTGAACTGAGCAATATGGAACAGAGAAGATATTAAACTCTGGTTTGAGTGAGGACCACCAAAGGCAACCCAGCTCCAAAAGTTGCCTCAGGTCATCTGACCTCTCTAAGATTTGGGCAAGATGAGAAACCTCAACACACTTTCATTTCTTTCCCTCTTGTTTCAGCTATGGTACTATGGACATGTAATTAACAATCTGATTTGGGAGAATGTGTTATCACTGCATTTCCTGTAATCATCAACACTCCTCACAAAGCTACCTGTAAAGCCAAAGAAAAGTTCTAGAAAAAAAAAAGTCCTACAGCTAATGATTGACCATTTAGAGACAAATATACGGGTTTGGCCCTGAAGTAAATGTTTTCACAGGTGTTAAAGGTGCTGCTCATTTGCTAGAGAGAAATAAAGGTTTGTTAAACCCGGTATCATGTCCATTTTATTCCTTTCTTGACAAAGCCCATTAGCATTCTTGACAATTTACATGTTTTATATGTTCTAGATAAAGCTTCTCTCAGCCCTGTCTTGGTTGATTTTTAATGTGCTCAACTTCAGAGGTGGTCCTTTCTAAGTTAGACTCAGGGTTAGTGAAAGCAGAAGTGTCATGATCACTTGATATCTCCTAGGATGAAACCCAAAAACTTACAGTGGTGACCTTTTTCCATCACTATTGCATCTGAGAAGCAAGAGTTTCTCCTTTCATATGACAGAGTGTTTCTGGTAACAGAGTAATGACTTTTACTTCCAGCAGCTTCTGTTTGCTGGCCTGATGGGAAGGCAGGCCAGGGAGGTTGGACATGGCTGGAAAAGTCAGTCCATAACTTTTTAAGTCTGTGAGACTTTGTAGGATGCTAGCAGTGAAGTAATCATGAAGCCTTTCACAAAGTAATTTTTAGGCTGTAGGACCTAAGGAAAATCATGATCATAAAGCAAGGGGAAAAGCAGAGATTTGCAGCTTGGATCTTTGCAAGTATATGAAGAAATAAACATATTTTCCCCAGACACCTGTTTAAAATGTATTAGAGTGCCTGCTTGCATTATTTATCTCAGTCTGTGTGTCTGAGCAGATTGTGCAGTGTAACTCCTTGAAGCAGGAGTGGAAGGTTTGATTAAATGATGTGTGCTTAACTGCCTTTTTTTGAACTCAATACCAACTTGGCAAAAGAGGTAGACATGTGCAATCCTGTCTGCCTCTTTCCACCTCATCATTTATGAGCCATGGTTTACTTCAATTTCCATTTCTATTTCAGTCAGTCTTAAACAAACACAGCCAATTTTTCACTTTATATTTGGACACGTGAACTATTTTATGATATTTCAGTCTATGGCTATATCTTAAAAAACCTTGGAAAATGTTACAACGGGATTTCATATCTTTTATTTAGTTACAACTGACAAATTTTAAGGTAGATTGCTATGTGACAGAGATCAATTATGTCTAATTCTGTGTTTTCTTGGACTGTTTAACTGAAAAAAATCTGGCAAATTATTTAAATTAATTCCTCATCCATGTGCTAAATAGTAAGTCACCAAAAGAGTAGCCCGTGCCCTGTGTGTCAGTGAGCTCTGGAGAAATAAATGTTCATGGCCAGGAGTAGTAAGGGACACAATGAAAGGAAGCAAATGTGGAGACCAAAAAACAAACCAAAGCTGAGCTGTCCTTTCTCTCCTGCTCTTGGTCAAATGGCTACTAATACACATGTCTAGGAAGAAAGTCAGACAACCTGACAGTGTTTTAAAGGGCATTTAGTTCTATATATAGGGTCACAGGAGAGATGGAACACTGCATAGTGTTGGTCTTTGATTCAGCTGACAGGGAAAGTGTGGTTGTCTGAGTAAATACGAAGAGATACAGAATCAAGAGGAAAGGCAAAATGCTCTTGACATGGTTTCCACTGCTGACATTTAAAGACCCCATGCGGTTCCCCATGCAAAGGGGCAGGGCCTACAAAACTGTGGACATTAAGTGCTCCGTGGGGCAAAGGAAGAATGAACATGTGACTCAAAGAGAATAACTTTTCTATAGTTATGTGAGAGGCCAGTGGTGATTCTGAGATACTTGGTGGGGGGGAAATTGCCTGTGTATGTTGCAATGGTTTTAGACATCAGGAGATTTAGAATAATATATTATGAATATCTATTGAGATAAAGAGAGCAACATCATTTTTACTTATCAGCTGGGGTTCTGCTAAATATACTCATGCTAGCCATAAAAAATCATCAGGCTGTGTTTCTTCCCTAGCTGGAGCAGATGTGGGGAGTATGACTGACACTTCTTCCATGCTATTATCACAAACAGATAACTATCAGAAAGTCAATCTCTTCCCGGCCTTGCAATGTGTCTCCAGGCTGTGATGGCACAGACACGAGGCATATTTCAAGCTGCCTGTAGATTCCAGAATGAATGAGAGATTTAATATGGGGGAATGTTCACTGATAAAAGAGACTTATTTACCATGCCCAGTCTCTGCATTGCATTTCAAAAGGAGCAGATAAAAAGCAAAAAATAATAATAAAAATCATACAAGTGGATTTATTAAAATGTGGTGGTGTCCATTACCAGGAAAATATTTGTTTAACTGCAGGACAGAAAATGAGGAGAAAGGGATGAAAATAGTATATGTCCTGTCAAGCAGGAGTTGGAATAAGAAGAAATGATTTATAGAGAACTAAGGTTCATGAAGATCATGAGAAAGCCAGAATGGCTGTCATATATACCTGTCATATTATGTCATACCTGTCATATATTCTGCCCTGTGTTTGCAGCAAGGACAATCATTTTTGGGCATTAGCACATTTAACTATGAAATTATGCATCTTTTATGTCCTGTTAAGGACACAATGAGAGACTTCTCAAAATTCTTCTTTAAGTTAAATGTATACCCCTAGAACCAGTTGCATGCAGGGCTAAAGTAAGCAGCTGTCACGGGCAAAGGATGTTGGTCCTGCTGCCCTTCCACCCCAGCCCTGAGGATCCAAGCCCTGCTTTGATTCCTGCAGGAGAGACATTTGCTTTAGGGACGTGACTGATTTTGGCAATGGGAAACTCCAACAACAGTTTCACCATCCCTTCACCAATACCAGGAAAAACAACACACATGTCCAGAGATCTACTCTGGACTGTGACTGTGCTATTGCTCTACTACTTTCTATATCAAGGCTTATCATGAAAACAGGAGCCCTATTAGATATGAGATGGGAATACTTTGATGCTAGGTGGCTATTTTATATCTTGGAATGTGTTACCAACACCTTTACTGTTATCACAAATAAGCTGAATTTATGACTGTAAGGATTGTACAAAAAATGCAACACAGATCACATAATCTTATTTTCCAGCCAGACCACTTAGTAGTGCACATAAAAATATCACATAAAAAGGAGTCTAATACCTCAGATCTTTACGAATATCTAACAAGTAACAGTTTAAGAGAGAGGGAAAACATTCTACATAAAACATCATCAATATGTGTTGCCTTATTCAAAAAACATATTTATGTATTTTGGACATTTGCATTTTACAGTTTGCCATGAAATATTCTCTTTCCTTGGTTTCAGAGATGAGGCAGACAGCTGGTGGAGCCACAGATAAAAGAATATTTTCCCTTTTGGCTTAAGCAGTTTTCTTCCACAGGGACAGAGATCAGCTAGGAGGAGGAGCAAAGTTTATCTCTGCTTTGTCAGGCTGTAACAAAAGTGTGTGTTGTTGGAAGCACTACAGTCTATAGAGGTATAGTATTAAACATATACCAGAGATATGCTTTGGACTAGGCAATATGCTAAAAATCACTTTTCAGCTTGATCTCCCTATTGTTTTGGGTGTTTTTTTGTCAGATTCAGCTGAATCCTTAATGTTGCCTTAACCCTTTCATTGGGGGAATGGAGGGAGAGGGGGAAGACGATTATAAATCAGTGGCAATTATTGTTACCACTTTTAAATCCTAATTATGAAACCATATTTTATCATAATTATAAATTTAATGTATGGCTATGGGGAGGTGGTGGAATCACTATCCCTCAGAGTGGTCAAAAACATGGAGCTTTGGTGCTTAATGACATGGTTTAGTGGTGGACTTGACAGTGTTGGGTCAATTGTTGGACTTGATCTTGCAATTCTTTTCCAACCTTAATAATTCTATGATTTTATATAACAAAATAGCTCAATTATATAATTGTATAATTTTAGATATAAGCTTATATTATTTGTTTAAATATTTATATTTTAGAAATTAAAAAGTCGACACAAGAAGGTCACATTGCATGCTGCCCTGTTCCATGAATTGAAAAGAAAACTTAGAGAAGTTTAATTGTTGGGAAGAGAGGGAAGAACATTATTATGAGGAAAGAGACTATAACTGTCTGCTTTTAGATTAAATCAGAGAATAGGTTCATCATTTTTCCCTGTGGCAATTTAATTCACATTTTGCACTGTTCAGGTAGAAGCATATTAATGGCAAATTACAGAAAGCAAGTCATTGTAATGCAGTGAATAGCTAATTCCATTGTTAAGATGTATCGGTGGTTCTCAGTCAAGGATAAATGACGTTGCCTTTTCCATGCATAAGGAAAAATCTTCAGTGCAGTGAGGAAACCAATGAAAGCCAAAGATGTCCTGCCTTCTTGGAACTCAAATCCTCATCTGAATAGTTCATGCCCACTGCTCCTGCCGGCCAGGCATGTTAAAAGAATGTTTTAAAATACTCACAAAGGACAAGTGCTGCTTTTCCATGTCATGCTGGTTGTTTTGCCCATTTGTTCCTCTGCAAGGCAATGGCATCAGACTCCAAAGAAGGAAGGGACGACAGTGACAAGTGAAAACAAGCAAATTGACTTTAGCTTCCAGATGTCATTCAGGTGTTATTTAGCATTAAGCACAGCACAGACCTTCAGATGGTCAAAGCAGCTGTTGCAGTCACCAAAGATATCTTTCCAAGAAGGTATTAATCTTTTAAAAAGTTACAGCCCTCAGGATCTATAATTTTCTTCTTTCTGCCATACTTCTAGACTGGCGTTTATGAGGGGATATATGTATGTATATTTTTAATCCCTATGAGCTAATAGAGCTCTTCTTGTTCTGAATCTCAATAGGCAGCAGGACTCTTTTCCTTCACTGTCCTCTTGAGAGTTTCCCAGAAATTCTGACTGGACGCACATATAGAGACTTGTTGAATGTTCTGTTTGTTGTGCAGAAACACTGTACAAGAAATTTTCTGGGCTAACTCAGTATATTGAGATATGTTATTAACAGTGAAGTGAAATCCAAAGCTAAAGGCAAATTTTATATTTCTCATGAGTCCAATTTTTCTATATTTATTTTCTCATGTTTCCATTCTTTCACTTTCTGAAGATGTTTTAAAGGATGTTTGGGCTTGGAAAAGCTTCAGCATTGCTCCATAGCTTTAAGGTTACATATAAATGTAGGAAGAACATAGCTTAGGGAAAATTTCTGTTGTCCTAGCAAATTCAAATAATCGACTTGTCAATTACTAAAAATGTTTAAATAGTCTTCCTTGACAAGTAGCCTTTAATAAAAAAGATGTTGAAGCATTATCATACTACTGGAAATGGAGACAAAACCCTACCTTGGACAGTACAACTAAAGCTGATATTTCCATCTGTTCTTCTAAGAAAAAGAAACTCATTTAGAAGTGGGGGATTTGCTGCTTTTCAGGAAAAGATCAGATCACAATAATGCCTCATAGGCTAATCTCATGGGTCGCTTTATTTATTCCCCCCAGCACTGGCAGGTCAAACCTGCTTAGTATAAAACTCAGAAATATAGGGTAAGGTTTCTGTGTTTGTTTGGACTTCCACCTCCACAAATTAAGCTGGAGTTTATTTCCTTTCTTGTTGAAAGATCCTTCCATGGGAGTCTGGCTGACTCTCCTGTTCTCAAGGTGAAAATACAAGGAAAATATGACAGATCCAAGAGCTAAGAGTAATTCCCTCTCTTGCTGAGAAGAGCCCCAGGACTCATCCCTCTTGCAAGCTCCCTGATATCTGTCAGACTCTCTGACAGCTAAAGCAGATCTCCATTATTTTTGTCTTCATTCACTCAGACTATAAAACCCTCAAAAGACAGTTTTTCTTACCCTGTTTTGAGTTGTGTGTGGTGTAGTTTTTAATTCCTGCTGCAAACCGTCCCTCAGTACACCTTTACACATCTTGTGCACCACAGAGATATCTCCAGGTTTACTACATTCTGCTTTACTGTATAGTAATCACAATTCTCTATTAAATTACTTGTTGGTTTTTTCTGTCATATTATTCTGGAGAAGTTCTTTTGTAAATTCAGTGTGACTAGTCACAGCAAATGGTACTGTTCAGCAAGAGTAAAGACTAGCAAACTTTGACAATAGTAATTACAGTAGTCCATTTACTGCTGAAATCTCAAGCCTGTCTGCATTTCATGGACATGCTGTGCTGTGCCATTTCAGATATCCTACTTTCAGTAGGCTTCAGTAACTCCAAGACAGTCTTCGTTTAGTAGTCTGGCTGTCAAGAAAAAAAGCCCAAACAAACATAACTCATGTGCAGAACAATTTATGCAGAAAGGTTGCAATGCAAATGGGAAAGTCTTCAGTTACCATGTATCGAATCTGTATATACTGTCTACGTACATATACACAGAATACTTTGCTCTGTATCTACTGTCCCTGCTTTGCTTTTTGATAAGTAATTTTGAAAACTGGCAAGGAAAATTTAATTCAGTTTCTGCGTGATTCACCCCACACATAATCTGTCACTGATTGCCTCCACTGCAGGGTCAATCTCCAGGGAAAGACCATGGGATTTGACAGGGTTTTTTTTCTGTATATTATTAATTTCACCTGTTAGTCTTTCATAGCATACTGTAGAGGACTGGGGTGGACGAGCAGGGGACTATAACAAAGTTTTTTACACCTTTTGAGTAGTTTGGTTTCAAGAGGAAAATGCCCCTGCCAAACAAGCCCTGAATAGTTAGAAGTAATAGCTAAGTTGCTTACCACCAAGTAAGTCAAAACACTCCTTTCCATGAGAATAAAGACTTGGTATCCATCCATTACAGGTGGAAGAAGAACTGTAGTCCAGATATGAAAGAGAAAAGAAGATAAAAAATTGAAAATTGTCCTCTTTTTTCATTTTATATAATTTGCAATCTGACCCTGTACTTTGAAAGTCCAATGAATTCAATAGATATGGCTGGACTATGGACATCCATATCCTTCCTCTTGTCCAATTGGTGAAAACTTTTCTGTGGGAAGAACAGTTCTATAAAATGTATAGTTGCTACTCAAAGAAGATTACTCTTTCATTTTTCTTTTTTTGTTTGTTTGTTGTTTTTTTTTTTCTTTTAATATAAGTTTTCTAGTCCCAGTCCTCAGAGATTGCTGTGTGGACTTTATTCACTATCCATCTCCATGTCAGATGGCAATGACTAACAGTACGAGCAGTAATAACAATAGTGGTAAAATTTTACTTTTAGCTAAAGTGATATGATTTTCCCCTAGAAATGTCATTGTTCCATCTCATATGTATCTGTATTTTGATACTAAAGTAAGTATATTGCATAAACATAAAGTTGGCAGTTTTATGTTTCTACAAGTTCTGTTTAAATTGATTTGTTAAAGGAACCAATATTATTTTACTGTATTTTACCTTCTGGTACAACATCTCATGATACCATGTTGAACATTAAAGCCTTAAGTATGCATCATTTAATGCAAATATTGTTACTTAGGGTAATGGGCACATTTTTAAGAAAGCATATATCAAAAAGAAACTCACACTTCTGTAGCTATTGCATTGCATTAGCTCAAGAAGTAGAACACAATGAAATTACTTTTCTTCCCATAGATTTGCAATGTGTTTCTTAAGGTCCTGACAACTCTACAGAAAATAGAGTTTGTTTCATTGTTTTTACAAGAACAATTGGGTTTTCCAAACACACACAACAACAGACTCACAGTAGGAAGCTTTGTTCTGAACAGAAATATTTTCTCATACTCCTGTTGCTCTCAGCAGGATTGCACACGTGCCCTTTTCCCCTCCTTGTTTGAATCAGTGTGAGTAGTGCCTATCTATGCTCAAGGATTTGCCCTGATCCTTGGGCAAATCTTCATGCTTGACTTATGTTGCCCACCTCTCAGCAAATTCTCCCCCCAGTGGAGAGGACCATGGCTGGGGAAAGAGAGGGGAGTTGCTACAAGGTGACCTTGCACTGTGAAACACCAAGGCTACAGGTAAGTATACCCTGAAAGTTTGCTATTTGTTTTTCTAAAGTGGCATAGTTTTTAAAATTCTGGGCCAATATTCTCACAGATCATCAAACTTTCGAATCCCTGCATGTAGATAAAACATTGCATTCACTCCTCTAGGAAGTAACCAACATCCACTCAGCACCTTTAGCACTTTACTTGTCTTATGGTCTACAAACTGACACACATATTTTATATGTGGCTGTTTGGTCAAAGAGAAAAAAGAATCATTATGTCCACAAACACCAGTTCAGGCATATTGTCCAGACTATTCTGGATTTAAAAAGAAATAACCACAACAACAGCATAATAATAAAATGTTTCTTTCCTTAAAAGAGTGTTCTCCCACCCCAACTGCACATATAATTTCTGGTGCAGGTAGTCCAGTCCACCATGAGATCAGAAGTTCAAAGTGCTGCAGTTCACCAACCACTGACAGGTATGAAGTCTCAGGGTAGGGGTTTGAAGAGAGACAACAAATTTTATAAGTTAGCATTACAAAGCAGGAACCTTTAAAGCAATTCAGACTGATAAATGGCTTGCCTGTCCTTCATTTAACAGAAAATGTTCAGTCTTATGTAATGTAATTCCTCATTTTAAATTACATTATTCACTTTCTATGCCAAATGACACTCTTTTTAAAAGCAGTAGAATTTCAGTTGCACAATTTAAATTCAGATACTTAGCAAAAACGGAGAGCCATTTCAACCTTTCTCTTTTCTCAGAATTGAAGTCCTTAGTCTTCAAAAAATAAACCTGGGAAATTTTCAAGGCGGATCAGTTTTTGTAAACAAAGTTATTGGAAGCTAAATAAAAGCTCTATAATGAAATTTGTCTGAAGTGGAAAGGATTTATGCCTGTAATTAATTTTGAAGGCTGCAACATGGCTCTATAGAAAAAAAAAAAAGAAAAAGAAAGATAAGAAAAAGAGAAAAGGGCAAAAGAAGACAGGCCCAAAAGCTTGTCCAATAACCTGAAAATAACAGCTTTGCCACCAAGTTAGGCAAGTAAGAAGGTTAAATATCACAACAGGAAGAAGCTGTCTAAACTACCAGACAATTTTAGTGGAGAGTCCTTAGGGAATATTTATAAAGGGCATGTCAAGTAAAAATAACTTCTTCACAGAGGAGGACATACTGCAGAGAAAACAATGGAGGGGAGGAAAGAAGGAAGGCACAAATGCCCTCATCAGCTGCCTTCAAGAAGTAGGAGGGTGCTGGGACCCTGGTTCAGTTCTTGCTGACTTTGTTGGGGGTGTGGGGGAGGAATCACTTTGATACACAGACAGGAAAGTCAAATAAAAAAGTCTGCTTTCTCTCCCCTCACCAGATTACTAAAGTATCATTATTTTATTATATCTTTTTCAGACAAGATTCTCAAGACTGACAGCAAAGTAAAAAGGAGCAATGCTCTGAAAATAGAGGAGACATTGACTGGGAAAGTTCCCTTTGCATGTGAAAGAAATAAATGCTCTCTCAGGGCATGGGGTAAGGATGAATGTGATAGAAATAAATGCTCTTGGGACATGGGGTAAGGATGAATTAGTTGCATTTTTCAACTTGTGAACTGAATTGACAGTTTACTAATACAAGAAGGGAAGAAATAAAGGTGGGAGGAAAAAACAAAAGGAATAATATTAGTCCCAGGAAAGTATCATCTTGGAAGAGGCATTTCTGTTGGAAAAGCTGTTTCCTTACAAAGGACTACACAGAAACTATAATTACCTATATTACATCAAGAGAGAGAGTTTTGATTTTAAATAATGGTGGATAACACATGTAAGTCTTTAATTAGCAGGTTGTTGCCATATGGAGACCAATGGCAGGTGATTTTTCAAAGAGCTGGATTGTATGGCAGGGAATTATTTAAAAACAATAGCTTTTATTCTATTCTCAGGAGTCTGAAGTATATTGCAAACCTTAATAATGTTGCACAAGCATGAAAGAAGCCCCATGTTTGTCAGAAATATTGACACAAGCAATGCAGAGCCTTGGAGTCCAAATGCTGCAGTATCACCATGAGATACTCCAAGCGGATGAAGCAAAACAGAATCAGTGACAAAATGCCAAAGGAAAGGTTTCCAGGGCAGATATTTGAATAATTATTTCAATGTGGCTGCACTGTGTGTGAAGTCAGTTGGCACAAGCCCAGGAAATCCCTTCGTGAAATTACATGCTGACCAAAAGCACTTACAGGGTAATGTATGTATTTTATGATAGAGAACATTATGAAAACCTAAATAAATTACCATGAGTAATCTTTAGTCATACATTAAAAATAGTAGCAAATCTTTCTGAATACTATTTTTTAATAGTTGGTGAACAATGTCTACACAAAACCTTAACAAAAAGCTGCCAGCACTCTGCAGTGTTCCTGAAATATTACAGTTGAGATTAACTTCCAGAGGTTTTTTGCATCCATTGTATACTCCTGTTCCCACTCAGCAGGTTTTTGTCCCATCCATATGCTGTGTTCCTTTACATGAGAATACAATGGGTATGTGCATTCAGATCAGTAAAATTTTACCTTGCTCCTGCAGTTACTCGGGAGAGTTTTTCCTGTATTTATAGCCCATGGGAATGATGTCTCTTTCCATGCAATTTTTGAAATCCACTGAAAGCATGTAGTGTTTACAGTTAGTGGCATTCAGAGGCCAGGAAAGTCAACAGCTTTAGTTACTAATATGAGAACAATTCCACAACATGCAAGCAGCCATAGTTCAGCTCAGTGAAGGAAAAGCTACATGACAAGAAAATCATTACAATTTCCTATAGTCAGGCAGATGTAGATAGTTTTGTTGGCATCTGGTGAAAGGCTATTTAGGGGAAGGCTGTATGTTCCATCTTCATAACATTTATTAAGCAGTTTGTCAGAAGATATTGTGCTGTAGTCTTTTCCCAGGTTGGTGCATTTTGGACTTTCAACTCCAAGTCAGAGACGTAATGAAGAAGAAAAAATATTCTTCAGTGAAGCAGCCACGAAATGTGGCACATTAATTTCTGAGCTATGAAATTATGTAATCCCAGTGGATTTACATTTCCAACTCAAGGACCACAAGGAGGACAAGACAGTCACTTCTGTGAAGTCTGTTTACTTCACATTGTGAAGTCTGTGGCTGGGTTTCACCTCATATAAGGATCTCAAGGAGAAACCTCTTACGTAAAAACTAGAGCTCATGGATTTTTGTGTTTGTGTTTGTTTTGTGTTTGTTTGTCCAACAAATATCAACCTTGCTTTAAGAAACAGGCCAAAGAACTCATATAGATAGACTGACAGATAGATGAACAGATAGACAGAAGTTAGATATGCAGAGCCCAGCTTAAACTGTTTGATTTGACAAAAATCCTTGAAGAAAATACAAGTAATTCATGCCTTATCTTGTTCTTAAACTGATCAGTGGTGGTGGGGAATAAATTAAATTTCATTTTCTCAAGAATCAGATTCAGGCACCTGTGATTGAAAACTCCCAGCAGTTTTAGCTGGGTGTATCCACAGCCCTATCTGTGATACTGTCATTAAGCTGTCACCTGCCTCACCTCACACCAGGTTCATTCCAACGTGTGACACACAATCAAGAGAGAAGAGATTAGTTCCCATCTGAGATTGTAGGTACAGTGAGCATGAATGATATTAGCACGAATAAGATCAACTTTCTGTCTCCCAAAGACCCCAGCAAGCCAGCAGCCTTGAAGCATTTTGGTGGGTAAAGGCTCAGGTTTCAGCACCAGAAAAAGGAGGCAGTGATTTCCTCTTTACAACATGAGCATTGCAATTGTCCCAGACCTTCTTACATCCAAGCAACCCAATTTCTTCTGTCACGAGGCCAAACTGAAACAGTTGAAGACAATCAAATTCCTCTTGTCTGAGCTGGCTCTCATTGTACTGAGCAGGATGGATAATTGTGTGCAAGATTTTGGGCAGCTCAATATTATGCAGTTGTTAAATGTCATTCCTTAAAAAAACCCAAATCATTCTTTGCAATTTGACTTGGTTATGAGACTTCAAACTTATTTTGAAAGCTCCTCAAAATGGTTCTTATTTTTCTAGGTATTAGACTGGAGATGTAATCTAGGCATTAGAAACAATCTACAGGGTGTGGGAATGAAAGCTGAATTATTCTGTTGAGATAACGAGGTTAATTTGTCAGAAATGATAGCATAGGGAAAAGAGAAAATACCTTTGCATATACAATACACTATGAAGAAATAAATACTTAGTGCCATGAAAATTTCCAAAACAGATGATTAATGTAGCAATTTACATTCCTTGATATATCAATTTTAATGTGGCTGTTTGAGATGTGCTGATTTTACTCTTCCTTTTCACCAGAAATCTGATGTCTCCGATGCTCAATTAAGACACTGAGACAAGTTCTTGCAGTTTTACAAGAATTACTCATAGTTTTTCCCCATTTTTCCCCTTTCAACTTCCTAGTCAACTTCAAGACTACTTTTTATTTATTTTGCCTTATAGGAGAAGCAAAAAAGATTTAAAAAAAAAATTCATACCCTAATAGAAGCCTCTTTTAAGTAGAGTAATGGGGTCCTGGCATTCTTTCTATGAATCATCTCAAGTAGCACTGACAGTTTTTCAATACAGAGGAAAATTTGGGAAATGACATTATATGTCAAGTGAATCTCAGTCAAAAACAAAAATAAGAATTAATAGATACTAAAAATATATATTAGAAATCTCACATTTCTACGTGTTTTTTTTTTTTTTTTGGTCAAGCCTTGATTTATAATGTAAGATATGACAAATGATAAAGATAAGTATACAAATATATAGCTATCTCTTGATCTATGAGTAGATATGACATATGAGATCATAGATTGCTTCTTGGCTGTTATCTAAAAAGTCCAGCTAAAACTGGACCTAAAAAGGATATTAATCATTCATGTTCAGGTACAGATCAATATGCTGTGGAAACACTTCCATCTTTTCCATAAAAATAATGTTCAGGTATCTTCCAGCCTGCTTGACATCTGCAAAACCACCTAAGATACTAGCAAGGATTAGTCTTTGTCTATTTTGATTTAAACCTATGATGTACGATACAATAATACTACCCACTGACAATGCTGTATGAAATATTTGCTTATTAATTATGAATGGAGACATGATACCTGTGAAGACACTGGTAAAATGCCAAAAGCCCAAGATTAAAGTGCAGGAACAAGTGCTAATGCTTGGGATGGAGACTGGGTCTTGGTTCACGTGTCCGTAACTCAGACGAGGAGTTTGAAAATTGCTATATGGCTAAAAGATATGGGAAGAAACTTGAAATTATAAAATTAAAATTATCCGCTTTTCATCTACAGATATTAACCCGAGGGAAAAAATATACTTAAACACTTAAAGATCTCTATGTTTAGTGTTCAATGTCTCCTCATTCTATAAAAGCCACTTGGCATCAGAGGTATTGGCTGTGCCTGAAAATGAGATGCCTGGTACTGCTCATTCTCAAACTATTTAGCAGACTTACCATTGCCTCTTAACATAAATAGTAAGTATTTTCTCTGCCACTTAGCAGATGGAAAAGTTGAAATATAAAGGAAACCAGATTGAGAGAGGAATCTTTCTAAGTGAAAAAAAAAAATAAAAGAAAAATGTGAAACACAACCATTCTCTCCTCTTACAAAATCTAACTGTATGAAACATTCTGTCATATGCTTTGCTGGGTTCTTAACATTATGTCAGATCAAAAGAAGTGAGGGAATGCCTTATCCTGGCTCAGACACAACATCTGAGTTGGAAAGGTTTGCCTCACTTGTACCTGAATACACACACAAACATTCTGTTTGTAACAGAATGAAAATTTTCTCTTTCATGGAGACTGAGATTACAACTGGGCTGCAATTTACATTGCTTGGTTCTCAAGAGAGATGAATACTCTTGTCTAGACTTGCAGTTTAGCATCTTGTTTCAAAGAGCACTTGGCTTTGGCCTCTTCAAATGCTTTCTTGTCTTTCCAGGTGTGACCCTGACAATTCCCCAATGCCCATTACTTCAAATATAGCTCCCACTTTCAAAAACTTCACATTTTCATGCTCTTACTCATCATACCTGCCTGGGGAAGGATGATTTCCCTGACAGCATCCTGTGATGAGAGGGTCACTGTGTTCTCACTGGAGCATCCACCTCACGGCTTCAGTATCACAGCTCACCCCAGCAGGTTCTCCTTTGAAACTCCCTTTCGCTGAGAATCCAAGGGATTATTCTTTGGGTTGCTGGGATGGTAGAGCTGCCAAGTTGATCAGTGGTACAGCACTTTTTTAAGTTGTGGTCCAACTTTTTACTCTGCTCTCTACATCACCAAGCAGCCCAGGGATTTAGACCATGCCTAAGGACTCCAAATACCTCAGTAATAAAAATATCAAGAATTATTTGTAGTAAGCTTCGCACAGCAAAAAATAAATGCACTGAAGTTTCCAGGTGGAAGGAAGGCAGGAAGCCATGAGATTTGCAGATCTCTGTACATCATCCCAAAATGTCTCTCTTTAATGGTTATACATTAAACCACTGTGTGATACACTACTACCAGAGAAGAACCTTATCCAGTATGAAAGGGTTTCATCACACTTTTAAAATGAACCTTACTTTTTTATGAAAAATTTGTAAATATCTCAAGATGGGCAAATCCTGACAACAATGCTCTGTAATTTCTTCAGATTTTTACAACTGTGCTGTTAGAAAATATTGGTAATATGTATTGATGTCAAAGCTCCATTTGCAGGAAGATGAATCCAAAAAGTATGCCATAAAATGCCATATTTTTTAGAGATAATGGAGAATGTTCTTTGACTAAAATTAGTTTTTTGCTGCTCTGTCACTACTCCCTTATATATGTACCTCATGGCACCTATTGTGAGACTAATACGGTCATTCAATATTTCATTGCTTAATTGTAAATTTTTAATAAGATCATTTCTTTTTATTACTGATCATTCAAGTAGAATTTACAGCTTGTATTCCCCTCCCATCCCCAAACACACTTGCCCCCAAAGGTAAAAAATCTTGAAATGAGTATGAATTACAACCATATGTTTTTATTCTGTTCCAGCTCTTTTCCCACTGTTCTACAATTAAAATTCTACATGGAATATATTATTGAAGGGATAAATCTTAAAGTGTTTAATCAGACAAGATTCACAGAAATAAATCACTAAGGAAATGGTGAAACATCTCCTTCCAATGAATGTATAAAGGCAAAGATAACTCTTCAGAGGAATGGATAGCTCTGTAGAAAGAGTTTACTTATTTTAATCTTAAAAAATTAATTTTCGTGTCATAGACTCTGCCTGTTTGGGTGCCAGCACAGGAGCTGGGGCTGTTGGTGGCTGCTCAAGGAAGCTGAAAAACTGGAGGCAAAAGAAATATCTGAGATCAAGGGGGTACTCACAGTAGCAGCAGCACTGACAAGGCATGTTCAGGGCTGAGAGAGTGGCATCGATAATGAGGACACACAAAAACAATGCATGACTTCTTTAGGCCCCTGTCCAGGAAAGCTCTTAAGCACCATTAACCTGCAGACACCTGAGTGATATTATTGAAATCAGTGGATTTTCCTTCAGCTTTGTACAGAGTTGCTGAAGATTTGTACTGAGTTTGCACTGACATCCTCATAACTTAGAGACTTCCATCATGCAGACGGCAGAGCAGGTGATCAGTAAAGCTGGAAAAAGGAACTCTGGAGCGGTGCAAGAGCCGCAGACAAAGGATAACATTCCCATTCCTGCCCTTCTGCAGGACTGGAGGGTCAGGAGGACCTCAGGCCTGCTGTTACATTTCTATAACAGATGCACAGCCATTAGAGTGGCACTGTAAAATCAAAATCAGCAAATAAAGCATTTAAGAAGAGGGATGAGTGAGGAAAGAGGTTCAGGAAATCGCTTCTGACCTTGGTCTATTAGTCTGACTTTGATCCATTCCTCTTAAAGAAGAATTAAAGGTAAATGACAAACAGAAGCAAAAGCAACAGGACTGTACAGAAAGAAGTCTGCAGCTGGATGAACCACCATAATTTTTCATTATGTTAACTGTCTGACGGACATACAGTAACTCACCTACAGCTGAATTTTGTGAGGCATTTGATGCGATTTGACATAGTTTATAAATGGGAGCTAGTTGAAAAACAAAAGGAATACAAAGAATAGCAAAAGATTAAGTGTCTAAGGGAAAGTAGCAGATAAGAGGAAATGTTGGAAGTGAATTTGTCAAGGACTGCTTCCATGATGACCTGGTTATAGGATGCCTTTCCTTAACCTGCATTTACTTCATCAGCACAACAATATGAGTCTGAGATTGGCTGATGGCACAAAGATGGGAGGCATTGCCAACACTGTTGCTAATCACTGTACTATACTGACTGCACAGCCCTGGGCATGACAGCACAGATCTGGGGAACGAAGGGCCAGTTCAATCACAAGGTGTTCAACAGTACAATGGGTCTTATCAGTTGGAAATGACAAAAGTGATAAAGATCTGGGAAGAGTAGCTCAAGGAATGTCTGCAGTACTAGCAGATTGTGACATGACTAGAACCTCAAACTCTTCAACACAGGCTGGGAGTAAATGTGCATTTTCACAGGAAATTGTACAGAAAAAAATACTAGCATGATCTGAGGGATGAAGACCTCACCTAAAAATGGGAGACCAAATTGCCTTCTTCCATTTGTTTAGCTCAGGAAAATTCAGATTGAAAAAGGATGTGATTATTGTCCACACGGAAAAACTTAAATATTAAGGGAGGGTGAGGGTAGAACACCCAACCCTAAAAAAACCCATTCAGGTAAATGAAAGAAAAAAATAATTATTTTTTTAACTGTATTTAATCTGGAAATTGGTAAAAAACAAAACAAAACCAAAACCCCACAAACAGAAAAAAAACCAACAAAACCAAAAAACAACCCACCTAAAGATCAAAACAGCAAGACTGTCACAGTCTTCCCATTTGAGTAAAAGTAAACAAGTTCTATTTTTAAAAGACTTTTTGAGCTGTTTATGGAAAGGATTATATCATGGGGTTGTCTGGATTTAGGGATTTAAAATTCAATGCTAGCCCTGTGTGTCTCAAGAAAGTACTGTGAGATAGACTGAGACAGACATGCTACAATCCACCTGCTTATCAGACCACTGGGTTTGTTACAGTATTTAAAGGCCATGTGGCTTTTCAGAAGGATGTCACTGCAGGAGGAACATCCCAGGAAAGTGCAAAGCAAACTAATATGTGGAAAATGTCAAGAATTATTTGTTTAATTTTTCAAAAGTGAATGAAGCAAAGAAAGGCATTTTGTCTATGAATTACACATCATTCAGTTGTCTTCTGGCACAAGCATGTGAGGGTTTTCTTTAGAGAGGAATTTGTTACTGCAACAAAGGGACAATTTGCATCATTTCTTTTTCTTTTTTTTTCTTTGCGTTTTAGGAGTATTCTGTTTGTGTATGACTAGATTGAAGAGGCAAATCAAAGAGTAGATATCTACAATAAAATGTTTCGGGAACAAGAGTGAAACATTTTACAACTTTTATTTCAGTAACAGAATATAATCATGACTTGCATTACACATTTTCTATTATTAGCATAATTAATATTAAATGTTAATTGAAGATCCACGTAGACATAAGAACCTGCTCCATGCTGTGCAGAGGTAGAAATGATCAGCAGCTGGAGTGCTCATAGGTTTGATTTTTGCATTTTTATTTCTATGATTGCAGGTTTACACAACTTACAGGACATCTGTTTATACACACAACATGATGCTGCCAAGCAATTCAGAGCTGAGAGGAGGCTGCCTGGGCCATGGTTATGTGGGGAGTGCTTTGGAAAGGTCCTGGCTGGATTTCTATGAGCTTCATTCAAATAAGACGAATGAACAATTCTTACCAATCAAACACTTTAACAACTTTGAGCAAAACAGGCTTTACAAAATGTAGAAGATGTATCTGCTCCAGAGGAAATAGGAGTTCTCATGGATGATTCAAGACCAAGCATCAGCACCTGGGGAGCCCAAACAGAACAGGGTTGGTTTGTTTGTTTGGTTTTTTTTTTTTAATACCTGCCTTTATCAGACAATAAAAAGTAGAATTGCTCTCACTTCTTACCTGTTGATGTACCCTGAGTTGAAAGAGATTATTTAATGTCTTCAGTATTCTACCTCTTTATATAAGTATCGGTGACAACCATATAGTCATTAAGGAAATTAAGAAGGTACTATTTACTCTTCAGCTGACCCTAAAGAAGAGTGTTGCAAAATGCGCTGTAATGCTATTTTGGACAGAATTATTTTAGAAGTTCACTTCTGTTTGTTCTTTTTTTATTGGTTTGGTTTTTTTTGTTTTTCCTAAGCATCAACAAAACCTCTCGTTCTTACAGAGTTGCTCTCCAAATATTGTGTGGTTCTGATTGTATTGCCTAAGAAATGGAGCAAGGAAGAGACCTAAAATTATTATTTTTTTTTCAATGAAACAACTCATCTTCACCTCATAAAGTCTGCTATTGCAAAATACACTGTCTAGAATTTTGTGGATTGAAATTTATCATCCCAGCGAGAAACATTTCCATACTGCAACTTGCGCTATTACAAATATCTTTACTAACAATAATCAGAAAATAACTAAGCAAAAAGCACAACATCAATACAGGAAGAAACAAAGGTAAAGACCTGCTTCCTATTCATACTGCATGTAGAAGATAAATACACAAGTTTAAAACAATAGTTTCATAGCAATTTTAAACTGATATAAAAAATCAGAACTCGTAGTATTTAGGAATAAAAAGAATAACATCTTTGAAGTGTGAGTATTGTAGATTATTGGAGAACAAAGAGTTCAGATGAATTCCAAATCTAGCAGCTGTAGTAGTCCACTTGACACCTTTTCCCTTTATATGTGGTGGTTTGATACATTATATCTTATGTAAAGTCTATAGAAAGAGACGGAATGAAAAATAAAGACAACATATCGTAAAAGATAATATAGCAGGCCTTAAAGACTTTGCATGATTTCAATATTACATTTTCTTTTCAATGAAAGTGTCTCAGGCCTCTGGGAAATTAAAAAGTCATATTTCTGAGGGGCTTGTAATGCCTTTTGACATTTAAACTGATAAAGTTTGTAAGACAATGTTTTAAAAGTAGGTAATCAACTGTTGACTCCAACCTTAAACTCGTTTTTATTCACAGATTTTCTGGGCTATAGAAACAGTATTTTTATCAAAGGACAATTCTTGTAGGCTTAGTATTTTCAGCCTTGATCTCTCTCACTTGTTTCTCATGTGGTACGATATTACTGTTCCCCTTTGTCCAGTCACCTGCTAACATTCAACACCTCTTTGGACCAAGTCTTACTGCAGAATGAGTAAGGACTTAATTGGGACGTTCCTTGGAGGATTTCTTGGGACATATATCTTCGATTGGAGCAACATCCCTGTCAGCAGTGCATTACACTGGACATTTTGCTTCATCTTTTCAATTCCAAATCTTTAATGCTTTACTGTTTTCAAATTTCTCTGTTTTAATGCTGTCACTAATCTTGGATCAATAAAAGAGGTGGTTTTTTTCCAAGTGGTTTTCACCTAATCATTGATCTTTTGTTCATAAACACACAACTTCTTCTGTTGCTGGAAATACGGGGTGCAATTGCTCAGTTTTCTCAAGAATGGAGGCTATTTGGTCCCCGAGTTAACAAAACAAATATGTGCTTAAGATTAATTGGCTGAGTGAAAACAAAGTTTTGACTATTGTATTTTATTGAATAGTGAAGCTTAACCATGCCAATGTTCCCTTGGTGTACAGCTTTGGTTACGCTCTTGGCTCATCACAGCAATGCCATCTATGGCAGCATTTTTGGAAAGAAAGCTTTCACACACATGTTTTTCCCATGAGTGATCAGGATTAAAAACATTGTGGGAAATTTACCAGTCCTCACATATGGGCCGTGATTTAATTATCAGGGAAATTTGAATGAAATAAGAGTTTCCTATAGAATTTTTTTCTATGCAGAGTCTACATTTGCCTTGCACTCCTGAATAGAGGGAGCTAACAGCAGAATTTCACAATGTAAACTATGCAGAGCAAGATGATAATGGAAAAAATTAGCACCTGGTTAAGTAAATTATTATCACTAATGAATATGCAAGTTCAGCTTTTCTGATTTTTTGAAAAAGACCTCTCACATCACCTGAGATGAAAGGATCAAGTCTCACAGTAGAGATCCAACTTCAATTTTGCTGACAATAACGGTAAAAGCAACTGAATATCCAGATGAATATCAGTGTAAACATGAAAACCTTCAGTTAATGAGTGACTTGTTTTAACTGTGTGTTTATATTAAATAGCTGGCAATTGTGATAATTGCAATTTTCACTTGTATTTAATTTTTCACCTGAGGAGTTTGTTGTCTTTGACAAACATTCTGATAAATCTTTTCAAAGACTGGCTAATCCTCACAACACCCAGTGCAGCAGGTAGGACGTAGGAAGCAGCCGGAGAACACAGAGCAATGAATTGTGAATGACCTGGTGAAGTTCACAAGCAGATCAGTGAATCCTCACTGGCACATGCTTTTCTCACCAAGAGCAAGCACAGAATCCATATAACAACAATTCACAAAGTGTCTCTCAGGGTAACATTTAAAAAAACATCCTGGAGTAGGAATGGCTTTGAGTGGGGATTTTGAATTTCTTTTCCCAGCTGATACTTAACAGTGGAAGCAAAAATCTGAAAGGCACAAGAAGAAATTGAGCACACATTGATTTGTTGACATGCCTGACTGTCAACAGACAGTCAAGACCTGACTGTCTTTGAACCTTAGCAACTAGCAAAAGTAAAAATAATTAAATAAAAATAGTTAAACTACAATAATTAAAATAATCTGCTCCAACAAAGTCAGTAAGGAACATGTCACTTTAAAAGACTGGGAAAACTTGATCAGCAATTCCTAGTTCCAAATCTTTCCCAGACAGAATTTTTATGAAGATTGAAGTCTGAAAAAAAATTAAAAAAATGTCTTTCTTAAGGCATGTTAAATAGCATCTGGCAAAAATAGAAGCTGACTAATCTAATCTAACAGACTCATTAATGAAGGATCACTAATTGCTCTCATTTCACATTAATTACTGTAAGATATATAGTCTAATGACCTTTGATTACTAAGTCTTCGTGGAAGAAGTTGAAACCTTATTAACTTTCCTCCTTCCCACACAAAATATTAACAGATTTCTTGAGTCCAACCAACTTTCACAAAGGGTGTTTTAGGAAAACCCCTTCCCATTTGCTCTCTTCAGCTAAGAACCCCCACTCTTGAAGGACATGCTTGTTCTTTTTATATGTCCTCTCAAATGTTCCTGAGAAGATAATTTTTTTCCCCTTGCTTTTTCTACATCAGAGGAACTTATCTAAAGTCGATAACGAAAACATTAATGTTTCTTTTCATAACTAATTTTGTTGTACACTCTTTTCATTGTAGTGGACCTCAATAAATCCATCATGCTTTCAGCATCATTATCTCCTGCCACTGCCTGCCTATACTCTTCCCTCATCAGTCAAAACTGCCTGGAATATTATATACCAAGGTCCTCTTTTACATTTTATCTTTTCCTACACACAGATTGTGTATTTGTTGCTAATTTTTCCATTGTTGGACAGCTTAAAGATGTTTATAGGTTAGTTTAGTTACTAGTTCAGTACAGATCTAAAAGTGAATTGCTAAATATTGCATTTTTAGTGGTATGAAGCTTGATGCCTTCAGGCTGATTAAGTCTGAAATCTAGCTTCTTATCATCTCCACCGCTGTGTCTTGACTAACTATTCAGATCAATCAACTCCAAAATGATTTTCACCTTCCCTGCCTGGTCTGACATACCTGCAGGGCCCAGGCAGCCATCTGTTATATTGGGGGTTTTTCAGTAGATGATGTCTTAGTCACTCTCCTACTCTCTTGACAGCAAGGAGCTCAGTTACACCAAACTCCAGGTATAATTTGTGATACCAGAATCACTTCTTAAGGGAAGGGTTCTTAAAACACACCAACAACAACCACCATGGGAACAGAACCTCTGTGGAGAAGGTCTGAGCAGGCAGAGCTATTTGGAAGCACAATTCACAAATCTTTGGGGAGCTGCTCTTGGTGCAGGAGCAGTGAAAGCTTTTGGTGCACAAACTTGGAGACCCACCTAGCTGCAGTGGAGTTAACTTTGGATTTCATTCTCTCTCAGGTTTATGTCCTTTCTGTGGCACCTGGTGCCTAAGCCTGCATTAAAAACCTCACTCAGTGTTTGGTTTACAGATATACACATGTACAACGATAACAAAAAGCTACAGTGCTGAAGTTCATAGAAACACAACACATAATAACATCATAGAAAGGATAAAAGCATCAATGCCTTTATCCACAAGTGGATACTCTACTTTCATTTTTTTCAGACTCAAGTGATTGAAAAACCTTTCTTCAGTTCCAGCTGTGATCTTTCCACATATGTTTAGCATACATTTTACTGGTGTAGTAAAGTAAAAGATAACTCACTCCTCCAGCAGAAATTAAATTTTACAGTTGCTTTATTATGGTTGGTTTAGGTGGGAAAGGTCTCAGAAGTTTTAAGACATTCTGCAAATAGTCCCAATACACAGCTCAGTTAAACAAAGCATACTCATTCCTGAAAGGGAAAGCAAATGCAAGGATTGCTTCTGCCAACATTATCCCAACTGTACTGCAAAGGCTGCTCCACCCCGAGGTTACTGCTGAGGATGTTGCAAAGGGAGGCACGAGAGGGGGATAATGCTTCTTGTTAGTGAGCAGCATTCCCAGGTGCTATTAAAAATAATTTATCTTTTTTTTTTTTCTCAGCAATTGCCAGATGAGATGAACATCTTGTCTTTACGAGGGCTCACTAGGAGTGCTGCCTTACAATCTTGCCCAAGGCTGTGTCAATGCCATATAAATAACGACGTAACACAAGATATTCGACAAGAGTTGCAACTTATGGGAGCTTTATAAATCTAGTTCATTTTAGATTTAAAAGGCTTAATGAAAGAAGTTAAGTTTCTTAAAACACACTGGTCCAGCAGTTTGGCTGTGCAGGAAGAAACAGGGGAAGCCCCATTTCAGCTGTCTAATTAGGGGCTCAGGACTGGAGGCTGAGGTAAAATTTAATTCCTGTGATGCCCAAGAACTGGTCCACTGCTGGTGCTATTACACATATCAGGAAACACAGTGAGGAAGTGTGAAATACTACCAAAAACAAGCCTTCAAAATTCAGGAATCTGGCTTCTAAAATCACTTCTTATGTGATGATGCCCCACCCTTGCAAATGTTCAAGACCAGGCTGGATGGAGCTTTGAACAACCTAGTCTAGTGGAAGGTGTCCCTGCCCATGGCAGAGGGGTTGAAATAAGATGATCTTTAAGGTCTTTTCCAACACAAACCATTCTACAGTGCATTCCACAGTTCTATAACATTTTCCACTGTCCAGAGCTAGAATTGAAGAGCTGGGTATTTCAGACCAGCCACCTGACCTACTGGTTTTGCCACAAGTGTTTTCATAGAGGTATTGCAAGAAAAAGATTACCACTTTTAAAATTTTCCTCTGAAAGTTTAAAGTGTAGGAGAAAATTGTGCAAATCCCTGCCTTCTTTGCAAGACAGTATCTTTGCAATGTATGAATCAAACTGATCTATTAAAAAAATGCCATCATAAGAAAATTTGGGAGGAAAAAAAAAGTTAATTCAGTACAAACTACAGTGGTGAGAATATTGATGCTAATTTCTGTTTATCCCTAGAGATTGAAGCAGGTTTGTCAGGTTTCTCCAGGTGGCTGTAGTTTATAACTGTTTGTGTCTTTGACACTTTTAAATCTGTAAAAGTCCTGAGATGGCTTTTGGGTAGATTTCTGAACTAGCAAAATGAATCCTTGATGTCATGCATATGCACATGTCAAGTATCCCTTAGACAATAATCTGAGGATCAGGATGGCCTCTTCAATACCCCTCTGCATCTGCTCACTGGAAGTGCAAACTAAACTCAGTTTAAGTGAATTTGTTTGTTAATAAAGATCAAAAGACATTTGCTGAGACAGCCAGGCAATAACTTTGTCGCTGCTGTTAACACAGTTCCCATCCAGAATTCAGTCTTTATGCAGCCACATTCTGCTCCAGGAATGAAAGTAAAGAGCAACCAGGAGCAAGTCTCTCCAGAAAAACACCGGAGTGAGTGTCAGATATTGTCTGTACATATACTTACTCTATAACATAGCAGCTTTTCTTGCTCTGAACTTGACCCTCTCTACAATGAGCTCTGTGGAGTTCCACAATGAGCTCACTGAGTGCTTACACTTGGCCACGGTGAAGCAGGAGTTGGGGTATTTCTCCTGAGCAATTACACACAAATTCCAAGGCTTACAAATGCTGTGGAAGTTGCTTCTCTATAGGATATTGCCCACTAAAAGAAATTCATCAGAAACAAACAGGACTTGTGAGAGTTTAAGCAAAGTTTCTATTTTTATGTGATAGCACAACACTAGAAGATATAGCACTGAATATGCTTCAAAATGCAGTCAGGTGAGCCAGAGCTGAGGGGATTTTTATCTACATTCTGCAAGATCTTATTGGCAATTCAGAGTCAGAGAAGATAGCTTTATTTAACTATTCTCAAGCTCATTTAATAGACACTTCTCACTAATTTTCAAGTGTTTGGTGTTTTTTTTTACACTGTTGTTTTTTTTTTTAATGAAGCAATGGGAGTTTTTTGTGTAAATTTAACTGTGTAGTAAGACTGTGCTGTTTAGAATTACAGGGCTTTGCTTTTCTTTTTAAGTTATGCTGCATAATCAATTCAGAGCAAGATGTAGGCAATAATGTACTACACACATTTACAGTATCCTCAGGTAATTGCAATATCCATATTTTGAATTAAAAGCAAATAATCCTGTCTCACAGTCAAAAACAGGCAGACAAGCCTGCACACCCATTTCAGTAAGCTGATGTGAGACAGGACATTTTGTAGTTCTCTGCAAGTATCAAATGTTAAAAAGCATTTCAATAAGGCAATAAATGTATGACTTCTTTTCGTATCATTTATAAAGAAAATAAGGCAGAGAAAAATGGGTTTTACTATCTCACTTTGCTTTGGCAGTGACATTATGGGAGGAGAGCACAGCTGCCGTTTATGAAAAACACAACCTCTGATAACATGTTTTATGGGGTTTCATTTTAGACTCCCATCATGGGCATGCATAATATTTTGAGGAATCATTCTTTTACACCAATAAAAAACTTGATGTAACATTTTATGTACATCATTTTGTCACATGAATGGTGAAATGTTAAAATAAGATCAGCTGAAACATTTACCACGTACTTCATTATCTCCTGTGAAATGAATATCTAGATAATTGGCAAAGCAAAAATCTTTGTTATAAGGATTTATGAATTGAATAAAATTACCTCCTGCAATATGAATTTCTGTGAAACTGAAACATCAGGAATATGAAGTGTATCCTATGATATTTCTTTCAAGAATGACACTTTTTTCCTACTTTGGTTTAACACAGAAACCCTCTTCCCATCCTTTCTTGACCTCCAAGCTATTAATGTTTAATTTAAAACAATCTTAATATCTCAAATCTAACTTCCCTGTCAGGTCTTAAACCATCCTCTTTTACATATAATTTAATTAGTATTCCTGTTTGCCAAAACCTTTACCATGTATTAGCAAGTGCAAAATATCCAAAGGGGACTTGCACCTTCTGAAGTCTATGTCCATAACTAATAATTGTCCTTGGACTGCAAGGAATGAGTTTTAAAGGATAAGTATAAAGTTTAAGCTTGCTCTAGAGAAATGTGGGAAAAGTTAGCATGGATAGCTCCAAGAAAATGCACAAGTGGGCAGGCATTTCAAAATAGTAGAAAGGCTATTTAAAGTGCCCTGGTTATACCTCAGTAGTCAGTAAGGACAAGAATTTAAGGACAGGTGAATTGCAGTGACACTGCACATGATTAGAGGTTTTCAGTGGTGTATTCAGGTTAGTTAGGAATGCAGACTTCCCATGGGACGTCAGGTGAGTCACGTTATCACTCCATTTTCAGCTTTAAAATGAAAATAATACTATTTTCTTTCTCTTGACTATTATTGGGAAGCTTAGTGCTAGACACATTAGTCTGTGTATTATGAATGTTGAATACAAAGTTTTACACATAATCTCATCATCTGATATTTTCAGTCTAAACTTAAAATATTAAAATATTTTAGCTCTGACCTCTACAAGTACACAGATTTCAATAACATGAAAACACTAGGAAAGTTGCTTGGTTTTGGGGGGAAGTAATTGTCACTGTACTGCTGCTCCTGCTTTTCCTGTGGTTTCCAGTTCATGGCAATAAAGGACCTGACAGACTGATGTTATGGCCATGTTTACACTTTTCTTCTGTGTCCCAGCCAACAGCACAGACAAACCACCTCCCTTTGAGTTGTAATAAACACTGTTGCTTCTTCCTTGTTCTAGGGAGGAGTCAGCATTTACACTACTCAAGATTATGTCACGTTTACAATACAGCTTCTGGTCCTTGTAGGCATTTTTCTGTGAATGTCACCAGGGCAAGCCATACAGGTGCTTTTGTTTTCACTGCATTTACACAAATGTCACCCTTGTTTGACACTATAGCATGAGCAAGAGCTCCTTCAGCTTAGCATAAATTAAATCTAGATACAGGGCATAATAGTGGTACTGTAGAAATAAAGGCTTCACAGATAGAAAGGGAAGGGTGTTAGTTCCCCTTTGCATGTTTTTCCTAACACAATACATCTCTGGTCATTTATTGTGAATGTAACGAATACATTCATATCTACCAAGGGTAATAAATATTGCAAATTAAGTTGAATAATGACTGTACTGTCTACTTCATTTCTACATGTGAGGCACACATGGGACTTAATATAAGTCAGTATTTATAATGCAATATATGGTATGAGTCTCATTCAAAGTTAGAATTGCAACAATGCCACAAACACATAAATTTACTGTTACTGCCTGAGGAACAAGTGGAAAAACAAAATCATCACAAACAACCAACGTGAATGGAATTCATAATGAGTATCTTAATCACAAACCTGCTTTTTTACAAGGTATGATTTTTTTTCTTTCTTGTAAGAAGATCTTGGCATTTGAAAGGCTAAAGAAGAAAGGTGTACAGTAATTACTAGAAAAATGCTAATTGCTATGTTTTTTAACTGGATTCATTATTTCAAATATACTCACATGAGTCTTCAAAATATTTTAGAAGTAACAACCAGGAAGTCAAAAATAGAATCACAACTTTTGGTGAAGAATGGATGACAGGAGGGGGGAAAAAAGGCACTCATTGACATAAATAAATATAATCTAAAATAATTTCTGGGCTGTTGGCATGCAAACAACTGAGTACACAATGGATACTACTTGAGTTTCTAAGATTTTTGGTGACACAAATGGAGTTCATAAAAATTACAGCTCTACTGTTCCAACCAACTACTTATGTGAAGTTGGTCTGTGACAGGACATTTGACTTTAGATATTCTTGTGGGATGTTCAGGGAGGTGAAGGAGAATCAACAAGCAACAGTTGTAGTTGGTATAATAGCAAGTTAAATTAGTTCTGGAGACAAGAATATGATAAGATATTAATAAAAAATACAGGGAGTCATATGTTCAAAAAAGATCTAGTGATCTTATTTATCACATCAGACAAAGCTGGCATTCGTTTCATTTACTTCCAGTGGGAATTTTGCTAGGCTACCAAGTCCACAGACATATACTTCATTTTCAGATTCCTGCTAAGTCATGCAAGGGTACTGAAAAGTGTCTAAGGTTCCTTAATTAGGTAGTTCTTGTTTTAGGAAGTTAAAAGCCATATTTTCTTCTCACCTGACCTCCACACCCAGAACGTTAGCAGTCCCTTTGAGGAGAACAGATATCCAGGGTAAGGACTAAGTATCTCTTGCTGGAGCCCAGTCCTCTTCCACGAACAGAGCTGTCTGTGTTTGGATGAGCAGCACTGAAGCAGTAGGAACCTGAAAACATCCTGACATTTTTTTTAATTTGATAATATATACCTTTTACTAAATTTTTGTTCTGATTACCTGTTTCAAAAAAATAGGCAAATCTTCAGGTCCGTGACAGCAGATTACTTGCACTGTTAGAAAAATGATAACCAAACCAGATTCTGAAGTTGGCATTAGCGTTCCCATTCCTAAACCCTGAATTATTTTTACTCCTGGCCCAAGGTATCTTGTTCCAGGAATTTCAGTGCAAAGAAGCTGTTTGTCTAGGAAATACATTTCATGTATGCAACTTGCAAAAAAGTCTCCATCTATCATGGAAATAGGAGTTATATTGAAAGAATTAAAAATAAGAAACTTGAGGAAGGTTTTCCTATTTGTAGAAGATCTTGCTATGCTAACATTTTGAGCAGATATCATCCTCAAACCCGGAGCATGGGAGAAGACACAGCAATCTGCTTCATTGTGACAGATGTGTGGCACAGTTCAGCACAGATTAGAAAGACACCGCAGCAAGTGCCACATCAGAGTCACCATTACTGCTCTTTTCATTATGGACAAATCTCTCAAGGCTGTTTGCTGACCCCAGTGTAAAATATCTCAAGGAGGGTTTTTTTAAGCCACTGTGTGCAAAAAAAAAAGGATATAGAAAGTAGGAAATGCTGACACATTGGAGTAATTTTTGCATATGCTCCAATTAGTTCCCCTACACTGGTTCAAGAGTTAAAAGTGGAAAGATTTTCTCTTTAGAATGTTAGCAACTGGCTTTGTGCATCTTTATCAACCTGCAAAGAATGCTTTTAAACTCAAGAGCATTTTTAGCATGTTTTTAACATGTCCCTGCCTCTGACTCTTTCTGTGTCCTGAAGCAGGAACACCAGAATACTGTTGCTCCACGAAGCAATCAGTGTTATGGATCCATTCCTCTGGCAAGTTACAGCACACTTCTCTTCCAGAGGAATTTTTGTTGTCTTTGGATTGTATTGGAATGGATTTTTTCCAAAGAGTAGATATGCAGACCTGTATTTATGCACATACATGTGTACATATATAATATATATACACACATATACATAAAATCTATCTAGAGTGCGATAAATAATTCTCCCTATATACACATATATATTTTTATACATATACATATAATTATAACTTTGGATAATAGCCTTTGCTTGAAGAATTCTGGGCCATACAGAAAAGTGAGCCAGCATTTATTAAACACATTCTCTCCAGCAACTTCAGATATCAAAGCTTGTCAGAGTTTCAGTGCTTTCCCAACCATAAAGACGTGTACAGTCAATCATCTTGGAATCCAGGGTGTGAGAGTTAATGAAATTTGACAGCTGATTGATGTCAGATGCAGCATTGAATTTGGAAACCCAATTACCTCTTTCCCTTTCAAAGCAGAGGTCATTCCAGTCAACATGACTGTGCTGCCATGCTTTGCAATTCAATCTGAGAGGTTGCAGGAGATTCTGCTCTTCAGAAAAGCCAAACGTAAAAGGGAGCAAAACTTACAGATGAAATGACACACATTGGCTAATGACTGGTCACACAAGCCAGGTGGAAATGGTGAGGTGTTCTTTCTCCACACAAATAAAGGTTATTTCTATTAGTAAAGTTATTTCTGGTTGTTTGGAGATGAAGGTGCAAATACAATACTCTATGACAATTCCTCAGCTTCTTAACGCCATGCCTTTTTCCCTATGGTAAACATTTTTGTCCAAAATTTTAATGGTTCATAGAGATTTGTATACTAATGTTTCAGGGGAATATAATTCATTTGATGAGCTGAAGTTGATATAACTTTGGTAGAGCTGGAATAAATTGCACCAGCAGAAAAATCTGGCCAATTACTTTTAAGCTTTAACAACCAGCTTTTCAATCTCACACTCAACTCATTAGGCTCTGCTTGTCTAAAACTGGAACTGCTGTAACTTGTGCAGATATCTGCAAGCAGAAATCACTGTGTTGAATTCAGATGGGTAGAAATGAAGATGTAGTGACCTCTGTCCTTTCTCAATTCTTTTATCTACACCTACTTGACATCTGCTCTGGATGGATTTTTAGTAATTAGGTGCTGTTTAAAAACATTGTAATGTTAATATTTACTGAAGGTTTGGGGTTTTTATTTGGTTGGTTGGTTCATTTTTTTCCCTGCAAAGTAGTTCCCATAACCCTTCGAGAGGAAAGAAGAAACACTGACTTGGCCTGTGGCAGAGGACCACAACCTTTACAGTAGTCATCCCAGGTTTCTCCATGACGTTTGAGGTAGCACTAGCTTTTTGTTATAAGCATTTTGAAACACTCTCTGTATGAATGAAGTGAAAGCAATGCACCTCAGCAGTCCAGTGTCAGGCCTGACTCTCTTCACTTACCCACCCATATAAATCAGGATCACTCTGGGGAAGGATTTACACCGCAATTTTGTGCATGCAGGAAAAGATTTGAATGCAAAGAATGAGGTCACCATTTCTTTTAGATATCTTTCTATCTTGGTTTTATTTCAGTTTTGAAGAGGTAGAAACCTCATCAGCCCTGACAGAAATGAGACTGTCCCTGAAGGCACGTCACCTCTGTGGTCATGTATGAAGCTGTTACAAAGCACTTGTTAATTTAATCTCACTCCTTTTTTGGGTCAGTTTGGCAGTTTCCAAGATTCCACTTTGAAAGCATTTGCCACAATTACCTGCTTTCCCCCTGCAAATCTCTGCATATCAAGATATGTGAATACTTTCATAATCACGACCCTTACCTTGCCTGGGCTGAATTCTGCTCAGCCCTGCAGGAGCATCATCACAGTGGGGGAACTGCGAGGGGGAAAGAAGTCTGCAGACTCCTGCACAGCTCTGCTGGGATATATGGACCAGCTGAAGAATTAAAACAACTCACTGGCTGTTATGTCTTACAGAACAGTAATGTCTTTTTCACCGTAACACAGTGGCAGATGCCGGTGGTGAGACAGGATAAACTCTGTTGCGCCAAGTTTTGTTCATAATGAATACAGCTCTCACCCTGAAAGGCTGGGTTTTAAAAAGACAGGATATAACACCACGTGGATGCTAAAGGTATGGAGTGTAATGAAATCACAGGCATCATCCTTCCCAAGGAGTAAGAGACACATCCCACACGTTGTACCCAGAGCACAGGTAAGTTCCCCAGTGCCATGGTAAAGGAGCCACTGAGGAGCTCTGCCTCTCTCCTGCAGCCCAGGGTAAGTGAATTCGCATCTCCAGCCCTTCAGAAACACCTCAGCAGTGTGGCTGTTCGGGTTGGTACCAGGGCCTGGGTGTGGCTCTCTGTGCTACACAAAACCCTGTAAGAGGCTGTGGCTTCCCCACCATTCCCCATATTCCTTTCTGCAGCCCATATGTGATTGTCTCCAAAATCCACATTAAATAGTATATCCCAAATAATTACTAGTGTGCCTGGTAACAGCTGCTTCAGCTAAAATACTTAATGGGAAAAAACCTTCAAAGAAAGAACAGATAAAACTTAAAAATTAAACAGTTGTTAAGGTTTTGATCCAATATCAATTTGCACATCTGCCGCTGGATTTAGTGAAATGAGACGTGCACAGCAAAAGATGATGAAAAGATTAATTTTTTTCTTTTTTATTTTTCAATGAGTTTAAAACCAGAGTACACCAGCCTTTCTGGTGGCCCTGCAGCAATGCTGCTTGTGGTACTGCAGAGAAATCACAGAATCAAAGAACCATTTGGATTGGAAAAACCCCCTAAGATCATCAAGTCCAACCACTAACCTAGCAGTGCCAAGTCCACTACTAAACAATGTCTCTAAGTGCAACAGCTACATGTTTTTTGAACACCTACAGGGATGGTGACTCCAGCACTCCCCTGGGCAGCCTGTTGTCATACTTGACAACCCCTTCAGGGAAGACATTTTTCCTGGTATCCAATCTAAACCTTCTCTGGTGCAACTTGAGGCCATTTCTTCTTGTCCTATTGCTTGTTACCTGGGAGAAGAGACAGACACCTGCCTCACTACAAACTCCTTTCAGGTGGTTGTAGAGAGCAATAGAAGTCTCACCCAGCCTCCTTTTTTGCAGGCTAAACAACCCCGGCTTCCTCAACTGCTCCTCATTAGACTTGTGCTCCACACCCTTCCCCAGCTCCATTGACCTTCTCTGGATACACTGCAGCACCAAGATGTCAGGATTTGATGTGTGGCATCACTAGTGTCAAGTACAGAGTGACTGAAGGACCTTTCTGAACACAGCCAGGTTTTATGCTTGTGCATTTACATGTTTTGAGTCCCAGTTTTCTCACTTCAATCTTCCTTTGGCATGTGGCTGCAAATATTTATATCTTCCACACTGCTCTGTGTGTGTGTCTGGTGAGTGTGTATAACTTCTATAATTTTATTTAAAGGAGTGGTTTCTGAAATGACACACTTGAAAAGAAGTATTATTCTTCATCAGTTGCCTATCTCTCAATTTAAAAAAAAAACATCTTTTGATACTTTTTCCAGTTGAATCAGTTATTTTGGCATGAAGTGGAAGATGATACCAATCTAAAGCATGAAACACCACCTGCAGATTGTTGTCTCCGTTTCCAGTGTGTTCAGAAGGAAGGGTGAGAGTGCATGGTTATTGCAGCCCAGGAAAGGCCAAAGGTAACCCAGTGCTGCAAACCCTGTTCCTGGATGGGGACATGGATAAACCACCTCTCATCATGTTCTACTAGTTCTCAGTGGGGCAGTGAACGACTCACAGCAAAAGATTTTTTTTTTTCCTGTATTTTATGTATAGCACCAAAAAAACCCACAGACACACACAACAAAACAAACAAAAAATCCATTCAGTGACTGAAACTGAGCGAAGGAACAGTCTACTTTTGTGTCAATCAAAATTCTTGGTTACCTGGTTCATGGATGATGGGAAAGCTTCCCTTCAGCCAGCACATTAATTGCCATAAACATCTCTGCTGAGCACGTGGAATTGCTTAGTTTTACTTTTGTGTTTCTTATGTATGGGTGACTTGATCATGCAGTGTACACCTTCTTTTGAATTTGCATTTCTGTAATTAATTATTAAGCAAAAACCAATAACCTGGAAGAAAGTGATACAGCCCTATTATCTCATCATTTGTTAATGGTGTAAAATAATTGGCAAGGAGTACCTATCTGCTCTTTGACAAATATGTACTGTAGCTAATTAACTCAGGTAAAACAGAGAGTATTCCACAGACACCTGGCCTTCAACCTCACGTGTCTGATGCAATAATCCTTTCATTCAGAAAAAAAAAAACATATAAAAACCCCTCAGGTCCAGGTCATCTGTCTGGACTCAGGAGAAGCTCCACTCCAAATAGTGCTGAAGGAGATCTAGGCACTTTTTCAGGGAATTAATTTTGAACTAGCCATGTTATTTACAAAAGTATAATGTCTGCAATTTCTTGTAAACCCTTACACCAGTGTAAAAACTTTTGGATTAGCAAAGTCTGGTGTTTTTTTTTGGGGGGGAAAAAAAAGAAAAAAGGAACCACTAATGCCTCTCTCCTATGCTTTCAACAATATTGACAGGCTTTTCAGGGCAAAATGCAATTTTAAGAACTCACAATTTTTTGCTGGGACTTTAAAATTTCCCCCATTCCAAAATGTCACTTTCTCATTTAAACCACTACCTCAAGGGCCTGTAAGCCTGCAGATACAAATTTATTCCTTCATAAGCAGAGTTTAGAATTTGAATATACTGCTTCACTTTAGAATATGTAAGGGCATAACTAGATGGCATAATCTACCCTTGCTCTTTAATGAACAAAATAAAAAATAGAGTAAAAAAATAGAGCAGAATTACATTACTCCAAGCCTCCTTTGTGTTCTACACATATTATTGATATAATTTTCTGCCAGAGATATTAATCATTTTGAGAAATTTATCTCTTGGAAAGCTCCAGCTCCAGCAGCCCAAATTGCATTTTCCAAGAGTAAATGACAAACTAGCTTTTTCCCTGGTTAGGCTGCACAGTTTGCATGTCAAGTGAGATTATCCTCATGATTTTACAGTTGCTCAGCTCATCTCAAGGAAGATAGTTTGCTGCAGGTGATGTCCAAGTTTTACTTTTCAACTATACAACGTTTGAAGCAAGACAGCAAACACTGACTTTAAAGGCCCATCCAATATAACTGTGAAAATCTTCAGTCTTCTAAAAGACTGATCTTGCATGGGATGACTTCTCACGAGTGAACGTTGCTGGAAATAAATTTCATTAATGCTGCAGAAATTATATTGTTATAAATTGAAACCATACTATGCTGATTGGTTCACATTTTCCTCCTTTATTTACACCAGCTAGGGATGTATTGCCCTGCAATGACACACAGCTGGTAAAATGGTCTCAGCAGGGTTTCTTTTGCCTTTATAAGATTTTTCTCTGCTAGGAAAAATATAAATAACAAAGATAACTTTGTCATTTATCTTTTTCTCCTCCAGCCTCCTCAGACAAAAGCCTGGAAGCAGGATCAGAGCTTGAAAACAAATTATAAAGGACTATTGTATCTATAGCCGGGTGGAGATTTTACAGAGAAGTATTTTCTGGGCCACAAAAGTCAGTTCATAAACAGAAACACTCTGCAGCAGTTTCCCAGAATCAGTGAAGTTTCGTTTAGGAGAAAAGTATCTCTTGAAGGGCTTCAGGGAGGAAGAAGCCATTGACAGAACTGTGCTGCTGTGAGCTGAGCAAGACAGGAAAGGAGAAAAGGACAAAATCAGGTAATTCAAAGAAAAAAAAAACAACATAAATTTGCCTTTAGAAAGGGACAAATGGGAACATTGTTAAAACCTTACAAGAGACAATGTCTTGTGGGAAGTATAAGTATTGGACACACTGGTTCATAGCTGTGCTCTTCTTCTGAGCCCCACTCGTGGAATCACAGAATCACAGAATGGTTTGGGTTGGAAGGGATCTTCAAAGGTCTTCCAACACCCCTGTCACAGGCAGGGATACCTGGCACTGCATCAGATTGCTTGCAACCTCATCCAACCTGACCTTGAACACTAGTTCCTCCACACCGTTCCTCCAACTCTGAGGTGAGCAGAATACACTTCTGCTGGCTGTGCTTGCACAAGCCTCAAAAAGATGTATCATCATCATCCACTTTTTTCTGTATTTTCATTCATTGATTTTTGTTTTTCAACATGAAATTATCAAGAAATGGGCAAGGCTGATAGAGCCATAAAGAAGCACAGTCTGATCCACCCTGCTCCCACCAGCAAAGAGGCTGTGGCTGCTCACATCCCCCTGTGGTTTCCCAGATGGCTCACGTTGAACTGAGAGGGATCTTCACTACTTGTATGGAAAACCAAACAAATGGCTCTGCTTTCTCGGCCTCACATGTTACTGACCGCGCATTCAAAATTGAAAAAAAAAACCAACTAAACCATAATAAAATATATGGGCAGATTGGTCACAGAATACCCGTTTCCTTTGATACAACCTATATTCCTTTGAGCAGTTTTCTTTCATATCACTCAGGCAATGCAATTACACTCATTTTCTTATGAACACGAATGTTCTCTAACAGCATTATTTTGCCTTCTTTGTAGCTGAGGCTCTTTCAGGATCAAAAGGAATTCAAGTGCAATTAGGTTAAACAGGACTTGGGGCACAGAAACCCAGCAAAAGAAGTAACAAATACAAGGAAAATGATGGAGTGGGCCAGGTCTCACTGTGCTTCTCTGCAATGAATCCAAAACTTATCTAACAAGATGCTGCTTGGTATCACTGGACATAAGTGTTTCAGACCCTTTAGGGCCTCAAAGAAGAGATTTATTCAGTCTAATTTAGGCGGGGTTGTTTTAATCATTCTATTTTTCCATCAGCTATATCAAGGAGTGAATTTGCTTCTCAGTCTTCCCACACTCATAACAAATGAGAGGACACCTTGCAAATTTGAAAGAGTCATAATTACACTGAAAATCTATCCTATTAGCTAAGGAAAAATACACTTCTGTGGGATTTGCTTTTTTACTTTGGATTAAAATTATTATCATTTTAAAATATTCAGTTATGCTCTGATTATAATTACAAAAGCTCATAGTATTCCTTTTTATTACCCCTGTTGTTTGGCAGCACTATGGAAACACCTCACTATCAACCTTTAAATGTCTCTGTGTGTCTATAGCTGTCTTGATTAAGCTACTGATACAACACAAATCCCGGGAGGTTCTAGACTGAATCATAAGTAACTTATTTATGGAGAAGGTATTTTTACATTCTTATTTATTTATTTATTTTTAAAGAACACAAGCTTTTTTGAAGTCTACATTACTTTCTGGAATAGATGCCGTATAATCCCATACTTGCAGTCTTCAAATGGACTACAAGATGTTTCAGAAGTCATTCAGTGGTTTGAGTCCACTTCATAAAGAATTTGCATATCTTTTAAGTATCTGAGTTTCTTCTGCTCTAACCACAAAAGAATCTCTAGAGACATCTCAGAAAGTGTATAATGAATAAATGGAAAGCACTTGCATACTAATACAGTTCTATTCTTACTTTTTGTCTTATGAGAAGGCAACTATTTATTGCAACCAGTTTTGGCACACGTTGGTAACTGCAGTGAATAGATGCACTGCCAGCAACACACAAAAGAGAGCTTAACAAGCCCTGTTTTTTCTCTTAACTACTTACATAATGCAAAACCTGAACATCTTTCAGAAAACTGCCAAAGAATCACAATTTACCTAAGTGGAAATTCATTTTCCTGAGTTTTTCTTCTCCGGTTGCTTCTGGTCTATAATTACATCTTTAACACTTTAATAGCTATTTGAGAGAAAAGAAGTGATAAGACAATCTATTTCTTATGAAAAATACTCCTGGGGGAAATAAGCAATAAGCAACCTGGAAAGTGATGCTCTGGGCATATGAGTGTCTTTAATAAATACTGTGTATTTAATAAATACTGTGTATCCTGGTGACTCCCTGATTCTTTAAGTGCTCTCACTCTGAAGCTCTCAGTGTCAGTAGGATGATCCTGAGTAAACACAAGAACAACTATATTAAGGGCAAAAGCTTTCCATACTTTTTGCACATCACTGAGGTAAAAAGGCTAAAAGATCACCAGAAACTCTCCATTAAAATAGCATTTCTAGGAAACATCTTTCATCAAGTAGGAACACCAGTGAAAATATCCATTCTCAAAATTCCTACATAAGTGAAACCAAAACATTACCCGTCCTGTCCTTGCTATTCTTAAATACATGTTTTCAGAAAATAATAAAGAAAAAGCACAATGAACCCTCCTAAAACGTCTTTCAAATACAGCTGTAAAAAAGATGAAAACTGCACTGGAAATTCAAAGCAAAAATAGAAAATCACTGAACATGGGGTGAAAGGGACTCCTCGAGGTATAAGTTGCCATCCCTTCAGAGAGACTGGGCTACCACTCATCTGCTAAGGACACATATTTGTCTAGCCTGGCATCTCCAGTAATGGAAAGTTCAGAGACTTTTGCTGCTAACTATGCTCGGTATTGCAAAGTCCTTTTCAAAGCCTGACCTAAATCTCACTTGCTGAAAATTAATCCTGTTATTTCTTATACTGTTCTAAGTAGATATGGAGGATAATTTATTACCCTATCTTTGCAATAACTCTAAAATGGCTCTAATTATACAACATATGCTTTTTGATGGTTATAATTTTAACTAAATCAGGTAATTGGGAGGTTAGCTACTGTCTGAAAGTTATCACAGCTTAAATAAAATATAGATAATGGACTCCTAAAAATTATACCTATAAAATACGAAACCATATTAGGAAATTTTTTAGCTTAATTAATTATCAAGATGGATAACCACAGTGCATTTACTTTGCGATTGCAGTATTATTCCCGTGTATTTACAGTTCAGTGACTCAAAATTAGTGGGACACAAGGCAACAACTGATTCAAAATAAAATCAACATGGTTATGAAAAAAGGCTCTAATAACAATTCCTGAACTGTTAACTACTCTGTAGAAATGGAAGCAATTCTTAGTTTGCATATGGAGATAGCTATTATGATTTTGAGTAAGAAAGCCACTTAAGCACATTGATTAAAATAAGGCTGGTGTTTAATTACTTCTCTGGGCTGTGCATATCTGTGAAAATTACTTTCCCCATTTCTGAGTGGAAAAAAGTAGTAGATTCATAAAGCCTGACTATTGAGGGTCTTTGGAGACCGGAAGGTAATGAAATACCTGCTTCGAACTCACTGCCTGACTTCAGGCTGACTCCCCAGCCTCACTGCTTGGCAGCTCCAGAGAAGGCTTAGACCTCCTCCTGCAGCCATGGGGCCAGTGACCAGGGCCAGGCACTCCTGTGGCCGTGCCTTCACCCTTTCTGGCACATCCAGGACTGGCACCGACTCCAGGATGCCTGAAGGTAAATGTGCTCCTCCCAAACTGCCCAGCTAGAAAACCCCCCAGGGAGCCGCTCACCCACCGCTCTGGCTCCTCCAGTGCCCACCCCAGGCAGGTTCAGCAGGTTTCCTGACCAATGGGTCAGGAAAAGCTTCAGACATTGCTAAATCAGCAGCACCACTGTGGGCTGGTAAGTTCCTTCCAAGTGATGTTGTGGAGATTGGCAGTGAGGTGCAGATTTCTGTCCATCAGGTGTTTGCTCAGCTGTATGCTGTGTGTCTGACCATAACACCATTTTTTCTAAATGGTGCAGATACGACAGGGACATTTACCCAGCTTGTTTAACAGTCAGGGACCCCTGTTTCTCCTCTCCAAATCCTACCTTTGGCTGTGCACAGCACTCACAGCCTCTGCAGAGGAGCTCTGTGATTGCTGCTGGACTGAACCCTGCAAAAGCCATGCCTTTCATCCCTCAGGTCCTCTGTTTCCCACAGATCCCAGGAGAACACGTAGTGTTTCGAGCTCCAGGGAGAGCAACTGTTTAAATCTGCCCTGGAAAGAGTTGTACATGACACAAATCTAAATCAGGTTACAAAATCCAAACTATTTGAGATACATTTTATCTTGTGAAAAAGTCATTAATATATTGCTTCCCCATTAGTGCATTGGGAAAATAAATTGAATTGGCTTTTGCAATTACCTTAGATTTTTTTTTAAGTGGGATGAAGTAAAAGGCACGAGGTCAAAGAGTAATTTTTCCATTTGAGCATCAAAAATGGAAAGGGACAATGGAGATAAAATTTGCTCAAATTCCTCACTACCTGGAAGAAAGTGTCATGGCTTTTTGGGTAGATAAAAGAGAAATATTTAATGAGAAATTGAAGAATCTGTGCTAGACTCTAGCAAAGAGCTCTGACTCCCACAGACTTATAATATACTCATCTTTGTGTAGTTCTGTCAAAATCAAGGACACATCAGAGAAAAATTCTTCAGATTGCTATTCTCATGATAAAGGTCTGTAATTGGCCTTTAGCAGTATAAATGCATTATCATCATCTATTTCTATTGTTATAGCACATTAAGCAAACAGAGTAGATTTTTAGTGTGAGATACTATTTTGTAGTATAAAGAACTTTTTGTACCAATATAAATAGATATAATATACATGTACATGTATGTATGCACACATACCTATAGCTGAAAAAAGACTGCTTCACAGTAAGTTAAAGTGACATCATTTTCCAAGCAGAGACTGGAAGGGAGGATCCAAGAATGTGAGAAGAAATGTATCCCAGAAATTTCGCTGCCTAAAAGTGTGTGTATCACTAAGGAGGGGAAAAAAAAAAATTAAAAAATGGAGGAATAGTTTTCATCTAAAGGCTTAATCTTTCCTTCTTTGATACTAAAATGCATTGATTTCATCAGTCCAGGATAATGAACATTAAAGGATTTGAATCAACAGCACTCAGATGGGATGATCGCATTTGGAGAAATAGTGAATTTCTGTGCATGTCTAGATTGCAAAGCAAATAATTACACAAGCCAAATTCCTGGCTTCATCATATGCCCTGAAGAACTAAAGCTCACTGTTGATTTGCTGCCCAGACTGAATTCCTTCTTGGCCTGTTGACCCACCTCCTACGTATATCACCATATGCTTTATGTAAAAAGTCAATATTTAGCTTAAGGGTTTGCACAGACCAGCCCGAAGAGACATCATAAAGGCTGAAAAACTCTAATGTGAAGTACTTTCTATAGAAACACCAAGTGACAGATTTGATTTTCTCTTACGTACAAGAAAAATATTTATTCTGCTTAAGGCATGTGTAACATCTTTGATAACACTTCATTTGTGTTATGCCTTATGCACAGGAGAGAGTCTGACCTCACTGGAAGACTGAATTGTCTCCTAGCCCCATGACACAACAGGGATATTTCTTCTGACCTCCCTGGCTCTAGATCAGGTTCAGAGGTTTCTTTGCTGCAGCATAATAAAAGGTGACTCTCTCTAGGTTTGCTTTGTGATTAAGGTTTGATGACATTAACTGCTGGCACCAGTTCTTCCCTATTTAGTGTTGTGATAAAGGCTTATCAGGCAGAGGAAATATTAGTGATTGCCTCACGGGTATGGTAAAAAACCAAAACTCTGAAGGCCTTGGGCAGCTATGGAGGTTAATTATGCCTTATACTTCTAAAAAATAAAAGGAAAGGAAAGTGAGAGAAGAAGCTGGAAATCTCTGCATTCCCTTCTATTTGCCTCCCTCCTCTCTGTAGACCTGAGCAGAGCATCATTGCAACTGCAGTGGCTTTCACTGGAAGAAGTCCTGGCACAGAAACTCCACCACAAGAGGAGTCCATGCTGGCCAAGGAAGCAATGGGAGGGCACAGCTTCTCACAGGTAAATCTATTTAAGGAATTTAAGACCTGATAGGACCATAAAATCACTAAAGATTACCTTCTCTACATACCAGCTGTGTATTGAGCACAATCACTTGTAACTGTAACCCATTGTTACACTCCTCACTTGTCACTGTAACCCATTCTTGGTGAATATTCAACTTCCTGGGAGTTATCCAGTTGTTGCCTGAAGAGATTGGGGGCTCTGGTATCCACCATCACCTGTAAATTGCTGTTGTGATAGTTAATTCTCTTCACACACATTCAATTATTTTCCATTTCTCTCCCTCCACCTCTGCAAACGCCCATCCCTACCCGTCTGCTGCTTATGGCTAATTTAGGGTTTGCATCTTCGCCTAATGTGTAACTTATGTATCTTCTATAAATGTAGGTTCTTTTTCTGCCTTTCACTACCAATTTAAGAGTAGTCAGCACAGCAGATTGGGGTCTTCTTCTCTTTTGCTGCCAGACATTGCAAATTATATTTTTGTGGCTCTTCTGTGCCACGTCTCCATTTTTCAGCAGTGTATAAAAAATGTGTGTTGTATGCAGAAGCGTGTGTCGTTTATACTAAAAATGGAACTGCTTTAGACAGAAAGGCTATGACCAGGCCAGCTGTCAGATGTTCTGATTCACTACAGTCTCCCTACAGTTCTGGAAATCAGGCCACGAATCCTGGAAAAGTTCCTTTATTTTTTAATTTTTTTTAACTCATGGTTGACTTATTCAAGATCCAAGTAATCTGGATTTTCTCTTCCTATTTTCCCTAAGGAGTTGATCTGTCAGACCTTCCCTCTCCATGCCCAGCATGAATGATCCTGACCCCTGACACAGAACACAGCTCTAACCATAGAATTCAGAAAAGCCACTACTTAGAGAGTAGATCTCTAAGCACTTAGTCTCTAAGCACTTAGTCTCTAAGCACTCTCTAAGCACTAGATCTCTAGTGCACTTTGAGCACTTATCCAGGACAAGGAAGACTGAGTTTTGTCATTTGTAAGGCACATAAGGGCAGGAGAAAGGCAAGGACCTTCTCCCATCTTGCGTGTTTCATTATGGCTCATTGCTCCTGGTGGCTCTGGATCCCACATCAAGACTGAGTTCCCCTTATGCACTGTCCAGAGTGTACAGCTACTTAAAACTGACTGCTGTGTTCAACTCTGAGAGATAAATAACTAAAAAAAGAATGCTGCAAGAGTCACTGCCTCAGTGAGTAAATCTATTGCAAATATAGACCTAAATGCAATGACAGAAACTAATTTGTCATTTAGCTAAAGCAGGAAACTAACTTTAAATCCTTATAGGTATTAAATTTTTCTGAACATAAAATCAATCATCTTAATCAATGAGTATTGCTTGGCTCATCCAATGGTAAAAACATAGAGAAAATCATATCAGCTTCTAAAACTAAAAAGTGTGCCAGTACAAGTACAGCCTTTTCTAAATCATTTCTGAGACAGAATAAGTTTGGCACTGATCCTAACACAGTCTGTGTAGTATTTGTTTTCATTCGATGCATCAAAACACATTTAAAAATAGAGCAGTGTCTCTGCACACCACACTGAGTGGATGACTTAGATCTGTCATTGAACACCTGACCCCAACAGTGGCACAAGCCACCTGTGGGACTTGATTTCATCAGGATGGTTTTTGCCCAGAATTGCTTGGCTCATCACTACCTGCACATCACCAGTGTCAGACACAGCTCAGTCCCAGACTAAACCAGGCATCATCAGTGCTCTCACCTAACACTGGTTGTCTCTGCTCTGGGTTTAAGCAACAGGCAGGAAACAGATCAGCATTTCTGCATTTTGAAGGATGGTACTACCAATTCCCCCCAGATTTCATCTACCTGAACTTCATTTTTAGTGCATCAGAAGTTCTTTCAATTACAGATTTAGAAGATGTGTGGCATTTTAATGATAATCTCCTGAAGTTTGAGGGATAGAAAAAGAGGCTTTCTTGGCTTCAGTTTTACCTTAAGGGAATGAAATACTGTCAGCAAAAAAGGAAAAAAATATGATTTCAGATTTATTAAAATTGTTCCTAAGGGTGTATATTCTGCTCTCAGAATAACTGAATTGATCTATAAAGAGGTGTTCTGCTTTCATGGTGGTAGTACTGGAAGAAGCCCATGTGCTGTACTATGAGATATTTTAATTTTGGAAATACCATAAGGGAGGCAGGTCTTCTGCTTTGATGGTATTTTGTCCTCAGACACATAAGGGACTTTTTTCTGTTTTATACCTCATTCCATCTTTGCATTTCTGAACTGGTGAAAATGTCTCCACCTCCATATCTTTAGTTGTTTCCAGAAAGAAGGTGGCAGAGCATAATATAAAAGATACCCCAAGGTCACAGTCTAAGATGAGTGCAATGGTAAGGAGAGAGCAGATGGTTATTTTCACAAGAAATCACTTTTGTCCCCACAAAAGGAGAAACAACCCTTGTAAACCTGTATTTTCTTCCTTCTTGCATCTTTCTTGCATCTAAATGTAGGTTACAGTATCATTCTCTGAGCTGTGCCTCAAGTGTTTCATCATTCAGTGATATTTCTTTAAATTTAGAATTAAGCACTGAGAAGAGCTTAAGTTATCCTTTGCTCTCTTGGCTGACATTTCAGATGCTTTCTTCATAATAATCAGTCCAGTGAAGGCTTTTGCCTCAGAAACATTTAGTTTTATGATCCAGCTTTTGAAAACTTTCAAGCTGGGATGTCACACTGAATTCTGGAGGTCAGGCTGATGCATTAGTCTTGACAGTTTTTTCATTCCTAATGAATTGCACCTCACATCCCAAGAAGTCCCCTGGGGAGCTCAAGGCTCTTCCTGATCCTCAGGAGAAGCAGATGTAACTACACCTTCTCCTCACTGGACACCCACAGCCTCCTGCTACCATTCATAAATCCATGATGACTTCTTTAGGATTACTGGGGTTTTATATTGCCAAAATGTCTTTCACTGTCTTAATATGATGCTCGAAGCTATTAGGCAACTTGATGCACCCCTTGTCACCCAGGGTGTTTCCCAATGCCTATATCAAAATGTCTGGGCAATGCTGCTTCAAATTTTGATAAATATATGTGGCTTCATATAGTTATTGAATCCAGTTACTCTCCAAAACCTCTCAGGGTCTGAGCAAGGAAATAACCAAAATTAGAAAGATTCTAAATGGTTATCCTTCGTTTTTCACCAACTCTGGCTGTAGGACAGAATTTCTAACTTGGAAATGTCTGTTTCCCCATGCCTGCTGTGTCCCTTTTGGTGTCTGTCAAGTTCTAGTCTTTTTCCTGTTAACATATTAAAAAAGAAGAAGAAAAAGAAGAAAAAAAAGACTGATTGCACATAATAAAGTTTTTTCAGCAGAGGCTAAAGCACCAAATGTCTGTAAAAAATGCAGGAAAATAAAGATAAATGGTGACTTGGGACCTTTCCAACTGGATGATTCATCATCTAGCTGCTTCTCTGAGCTATGTTTGATGCTAACAACATTTATGCAATACACCGAGGCTTGGGCATGCCACTACCTGCCACGAAAGAATAAACAACCTTCTGCTCTACTTGAGAACTCTATCTAAGATGTATTATTATCTGTTATTACTACATTAAATTGGCAGAAAAGGAGTCTTTCCCAATATGACTATGCATCAACCTCAATAATTTATTTTTGCCTATGTAAAATTCTAACACTTCCTAATCTTTTAACTGTACTTGTCCTAGATAATAATATTTTTTATTATCATTAAAATTTATTCAATGTCTCACATAAAAAATATGTCAGGTCATTAAGGGAGGGGCCAGGAGAAAGAATGAGGATGATATGGAGCACTGGATATATAATCTGAACCAACATTTTCTCAGTTATGGCACTGATGAGTCAAGTATAAACTGTAGCTGACAAAAAAAATCTAAAACATGTACTAAAAAGCTTTTGAACCAACATATTCCACCAGCTACAAACACAGGTATCACTATCTTTCTTGATTGACATAAGATTATGTGCAAGGAATGTTCAAACAATTCATACCATCTTAATCAGACTAAATAGCTAAAATGAGATTTTCATGAATGTGAGTTAGGACTGGGCATCTGCATCCCTTTTCACGTCACTGATACACAAGAATGGTCCTCCAGGGCCAGACCAGGAAGCCTCATATTTCAGTATCGTGTCACTGAGAAATGCCATTTCATACACAGCTTTGTGCACACACAAAAAAATCAGAATTAAGTTTATCACCTATCTAAGGCTGCCTGAGATTCACTTTGTGTTTAAGTATTGTGAAAAATGCCAAACATCACTGTTTTTGCTGTGTACCACTGAAGTAATGGGGAAATTGAGAGAACTGTTTAAGCACTAAAACCCAATGTATGACAGTCGACCCTAATGTAAATAAAGGTCTATAGGTGGGGTTGTATGGAGGAGGATGCACTGACTGGGAAGAAGGCAAGCACTGTGTAAGAGATGTGTACCATGGACTGAACATGTGGTGCTGCTAATGACTGGAGACATATGGGGAAAGGAATTCTCCAGCCAAAAGAACAAAAAAAGACGAAAACCAGTAGGTACATATATCAAACAATGTATAAGAAACTGGGTAAGTCTACATGAAGTGATATTCTAGGTTGAACTCTGCACTCAGCCACAGCCAGGCACAGTGTGCTGATGGGGCAACTGGAAATCTGATATCTCTTGAACACCTGTGTTTTATACACATAATATTGGCCATATAACACACAGCTCTGAATAGAAAGACCTCCAGATTTGTTTGTCTAAGAGTCTGAACCTGCCTCCTGGACGACAAAAATTACCTTCCTGGGGTACTGTGGGACCTGGCCCCACACTTTTGCCCAGCCACCCTCCTTCACCAGATACTTCATGCAACAGAAACTGGGGTGCACAGAAGGTGTGAACAGGACCTATCTATTGATATTCACATTCTTCATGAACAGCCATGTGTTAACTCCTGGGTTTTTTCAGTTGGCATGGAATTTTGAGCCTCCACTAGTTCTGTTCCTCAGCATTTTTTAGGATTTGGTCTGAAAAACACATGTACTTTTGAGGAAAATTTTCAGGGTCAATCTTCAATTTAGAAAGAGGTGAGAGAAGAAGATAAAGGTAACTGCAATTACATAAGTCTTCCAAAGCCTCAGCTCATTTCCTTTAACAGTCTATGAGGCACCACCCATTTCTTGTGAGAAGATGTATGGATTGTTTTGCAGCTACCTCAGCCTTGTAAGTGACAGCCCCAGACTGAGATGTTGAGTCACAACTCCCTCTCATCTGTGGGAAATTCCTCAAACAGCTGTACTCAAATGCATCAGTGGATGGTTCCTCTCCCATGTCTACCTCTTCCTCCTCTGAAAGTGTTTTGTTCAGTGGAGCTTGAAGAATAGTGTTTCATCACAACAGACACATGTCTGTATCCATATTAATAGTTCAATATTCCCCAATAATTCTCTACAGGACAGTCGGTTATAAAATGCAGCCAAGGCATCCTGCTGGTGTAAACCAGCAGTCTTTGAGTTTTATGAGTGTTGATGCAGGTCCCAAGTCTATCCATGTTTTATCATTAAAACTATGTCAAGTTTCTTATCCCAAAATAAGCAATTGGGGAAAGCAATCACTTCTGATTTATTTTCCTTAACCTTGGGAATGACAACAACATTTCTGCTTATTCTTAAATTGTTAACTTTTTGTCTGCAGGATCATTACTATACTCTGTGCAAAATCTATGGCTCTTCCTAGATGTCCCTTAATGTTTTCTGAACCCAGTCTTGATGTGTATTAGACACTTGGGATTCATTACTGGTGTTAATCTGCAGCCATTAAAAATGCAAGGTCATTTTGAAGATGGAAAAAACCAGGCAAGCATTGTTCAAATCTGTACCTAGTTCTTTTCACTCCTCATTAAATTTCAATCGGTGAAATCTATTGGTCTCCCTTAGTCTTTTATCAAGGGGGACTCTGCCATACACAGACCATCTGGTGGTGAGTAATGGGTCAGCCACAGTGGGCTTTCAAGGGTTCATAACAAACTAGCCTAATATTGCCCAGCAGCTGTCAGTTCTGGTTATGAAAGGCTAACTTACAGTCCTCTCATCCCATTCCTTGGTCTGACCCTTTAAAACAAATTGTATGACAGTCCAAAAGTACTGTGAGGGTTTTCCACAAGAATCCATAAGCAGCTGCCCTGTGAGAGCGAATGAACTTGGCTATTCATACGGTAAATTATAATATGTGCCTTGGCAAGCTCTGGTTTTCATCTTGAGAACCTACTGCCTGATTCAGAAACACTGGGGTGATAAAGCCATTTGGGACTGATTCACTTCAGCATCACAGAACAAGTAGTTCAATGAAAAATGCTTTGGTTGCTCTTTGAGAGCATCTTTAATGTTAACAAGCCAGCCTTTGAAAATATCATTCATCACATCAATCAACAAAAACATTAAAACACTTCATGAATTCCTGATAATTAAACTGATTACATCTGATTGGTTAAATTAGCAATCAAAAAAGTGGTAAATTTAATGTCATAGGTTTAACGTACAGGATGAATATATTACACAGCATCATTTTAAGTGGTCTTTCACCTTCCATTTGTAAGATCTTATGTGAACAACCCCTACTCCTGTCATTGTGTTTAATGGTTTGGAGAGATAAAAGCTTCACTACTACTTTACTTACTCTCTCCAAAGGACATACATCTTTTTATGTAGTTTGTGAGGCAGAAAGACCTGGATATTCAGAGGTGGAGTTATGTTAGCTTTAAAAATATTTATAGCACCCTTTCTTCTTTTAAATTACACCTGTCAGTCAAACACAGCACTCACTGAAGAAGCCTCAACCCCAACCCTCTGCAATTTGAACTAATTTCTCTATTTCTGCAAAAGAATATAGATTGCCTGCTTTTCTTGCAGAGCAGCTGATGACCTTGTATTGATCACATACATTTTCTTTATTTGACTGGTCTTTCTTTTATTTCACTTCCATATATCAACATGCTTTACAGATGGACAAAGGATATTATCCATCCCACTTCACACTAGAAAATCTAAGTTCCAGGTGGCAAAAGTGACCCAGGTCAATGCCAATGGAGCCATGTAGCAAGTCCATTGGCAGAGTCAGGGAGAGACAAGAGCCATCACAACAAGCCCTCCCCAGGATGTGAGTCAAAGCTCCCTGAATCCCTCTTTACAGGATTTCAACCATTTATTCCACAGAATTTTTTTCACAAAGTACTGTGTGAGAGAGGTGATTCTTATCAGTCGTTGTGTGCAGTAAACTGGTTCTGGCACAAAAAACGCTTTCAGTTTGTGGACTTAGCAGAAGGCTAAATTACGCCATCGCAACAGATTTTAATATTTACACCTTACCTACAGTGCCTACCAGTGCCCGTCAGCCCTCAGCTAATCAGCCATGTGAACAGCAGAAGCCACGAGGCGCTCTCTAACACACTGAAGAGTCACTGAGATTTAGATTTGAAAGTACAACACTATTAAAGATATAACACACTTCTAACATCCCCGATGATAGGCAAATACCAACAACCATGTCATCATAACATTGCTATTTGGTCTTTTATTCTGTTCTTGAACATACTCAAGACCTGCACTGCTTCTGCCTGCACTCCCAAAGGTGCCATAGGCTCTATTGCTTCACCTCTGTTGACTGGCCATGTGGCACCTTTTCCCTTTGCTACAGTGGAAGGGGTGTGTGCTTGGCCCACTCGTGCTCCTCTTTCCATCACTGAAACAGCCCAGCATGGCCCAGGTACAGCAGTTAAAGCATTTTCAGCTGGCAGCTCTCTGCCTACCCTTGGGAACAGCATTGCAAGGTGACTATAAACAACCTATTTTGCTGTCCTTTGGTTGCTAATACAGTGTTCTCCAAGTCACAAATATGATAATATTTAGCTTTGCCCCTACTCACAGTGAAACTGGAAGTAAGAAATAGTGGCTTGTCATCAGTGGGCTGGAAGTAGCTCATTAAATCACAGTAGAACTGCCACAGGATTTGTCTTGCTTTTGTCTTGTCGTCAGTTAGCTCTAGAAATGCACAGACCTGTCCAAGGGAATGAAGGAGACAAAAAATCCTAACAGGTTGTTAAAATTAACCCTTGGGATGAAAAATGCCTTGTCCACACCCTCTTGCGAAAGCATTTTACCCGTTAATAAAACAATTCAAACAGAATAACAACTTTCAGAATGTATATTGAGGTTAACTGCTGGCCTAGTGCCAGCAAGTGTGTTTCAGAGGCTACATTAGCATTTGACATCTCCATTTTCAAAGAGATCTTAGGGCTGAGGGTCATTTAAGGGGCTTTAGTGAAGCTGATTAAGAAAGGTTTCAGCTACTGACCTCTAAAATTTCCTTTAAAAAAAATAGATGTTACGTGGGAAGTGTGAATGGTATCTTTGGAAATAAAATCCCTGACTGGCTCATCAGAAAGACCATGTGTGGTTACAGGTGTGCTTTCTGCATGCAGCCTAATTAAGTCAGATTCTGAGTGGGGCTCTTTCTTTAAACCTATGCGAGAAAGTCAGGTGGAGTGAGACAAACATCAAAATTTTGTTGAATTTTTTTTTAATTGAATTTTTTTGTTATTCTTCAGAAAAAGAAAGAGATAGAAAGTTAGCTATTGGACTAATACTCCTTCTTATTTTTTTTCCTAATAAGTTTCTTGGGTCATTTTTACAACAGAAAGTGATTTCCTGGGATGCTGTGCCATTGTTACAAATGACAGTGTCAGGAGGTGATTCGTTTTGAACCACAGAAAATAAGTGGGAAAAAAATAAAAGAAAAAAAATTGTCAAATTTCAACTCCTGACATGCCTTTCAATTCGAGAAGGACTTGCAGCAAATTGAGCAAGGGCAGTACTCACACTCCTCCACTCCCAAGCAAGTGTGTGATGCAGCCAGTAGCAGAGGATAAGTCAGCATGTTAATTTAGCTATATTTTCACCACTGCATAAATTATCTACATTTGGGGGGATGGAAATAACCATGACTTCCTTAACAGATTTTTAAGAGAGAGGGAAAATTTTTCTCTGAACACAGAAAGCAGATGTGGAATTAAGAAGAGTGGGAAAGAGCTGTACAGCAATAAAGGCTGAATTCCCATATATCCTACTCACATCACAGAAGCCTCAGTCTATTCCCAGCTGCCACCCGGAGCACTGCTCGGCACAGAGCCCTGCACTCTTGCTCTCCTGTGATGGATGGTGCTTTGAATTCTCTGAGCACTTCCCAGAGTCAGCAATGGCTTCACACAGGCTCAGGTGAAAGGCTGCATCTGTCCAGCATTCTTGTCTTTCCTATCACTTTTCTGCCATGCAGCCTTCAGAAGCATTGTGAATTATCTCTTTGACTCTTGAGCCTGGGTTTCTGCTCTTTCCTTCTTGTGTGACTGGCACTGGCACTGTCATGACCAGTGACCTCCACACTGCCCTTCCAACATCCTCCAGCCTGATCTTTGCATACAGTCACCTTTGATTTACCCCTTTTCCCCAGAGATGAGGATGAGTACCACAGACAAGGGAGGGGGGCTGAGGGAGGGAAGGCATGGAAAGAAGCCTTTTTGAGGTTTTCTGCTATCCTAGTTGTTGTGGTTGAGGGGTTCATCATTACCCCAAGCGAAGAAGGTAAAAGGTGTCATGCAGTCCCATCATCACGCATTGCTTTTGTTACAGGAGTGTAAATGAGCTGTACAGACCCATGGTGATTGACTGTACTCAGGTGAACAGGTTTCCAAGGGATGGTTTTGAAGAGAAGTGCCAGTGGCTTTGGGCACAGAGAGCACTACTAGATCCCCAGGGAATACATTGGGATATTATTACTGAAGCATCTGCATACAAGTGATGGCATTAACTTTTGTTGTCATTTATTGTACAATATTGAAGATCACAATAAAGCCCCTGGCACTTCCCTGGCAATAGTATAGCTCTTGGACAGGCCAGGCTATTTTGGGAGTGCACTCCTCGAGCTTTGACCGCCATGAGCATGGGGGTCACAAGGCATGAGTGTTTGGGTCACTGAGTACAAGGACAGGGCAGGTGCAGAACAAGGTGCTTGGATGGGGAATTCTTGCTCTGATGACAGAAATGGGGAAAGACTTGCATTCCCTCTGTGATGCTTGTGTTGGAGGAAATAATCAATCTGCATAGAACAGCCAGTTACTGGTCAGGAGGGTCACAGAGACCCACAGAAAAATTCCAGAGTGAAAGCCAGAGTTTTTCCATTAAAGAAGGAGCTCTAACTTGTACAGTCTGCGCATCTACCCTTTCCCTTCCAGCTTGGTCTTGCTGGATGCCTTCTGACAAAGTAATATTTTAATTTGTTTTATGCTCCTAGAGATTTGAGCCATTCCTGGGCAACAGACTTGCCTATATTTTCAGCATAAATAAAATTCCAAGAAAGGAAAGGCAAGAAGTTTTATTTCTTTAACGTATGCACAAACACTCTATTTGGTTTCCAGGCAAGAGCCCAATGTTCTGTACAAACACCACTAATGAGCTCCCACAGGCTCACCAGGCACCTCCAAGGAGACTTTGTCCTTCACACCAAGTGTGAGCAGCGCGGAGCTGTAAGTGGGGCCTCTGCCATGACCAGGTGAATCCCTTCTACATCAAACATCTCAGTGCAGAAAAAAAACCAGCATGTTTTCCTGAATAATGATAAAAGAAACCTCTTTGCACTTGTGGGTCTACAAGAAGCTGAACAGAAACTCCCCAATAAAACCTAATACTGAAGCAAAGCAGGGAGTCTGTACCCCAGACCTCACTCACCCCCTGAACCTCATCAGCCTATGCAGAATTACCCTGTGTAGGCAGAGATGCTTTTCTGCACTCCCTGGCTCCCTCCCAGTGCCCTCCTTGAGCAGGGGCTGGGTGTACGAATGGCTTCCAGGTATTGCCATGAAATTACACCAATGAATGGAAAGCAATTCAAGAGTCAGTGGAGAAGATGAATAAGGAGCAAGAGCTACGCATCCCAGTGAGGAGAGATCCCTCAGAAAGACAGAAATCAGCGGTTTTGTTCCCTCATTCTGCATTCTTTAAATAATCAAGGGGTTGTTTTAGACACTTGAGCTGGTATATTTGAATTAAAATCTATTTTAAAAAAGTCATGAATATTCCTGTTAAAATGGGCACAAATCTCCATCAGAACCATCATCTATAAAGAGTTGTGGAACATGTGAATTGCCTGCAATGCCTGTGTAAAATGCCTATGGCAACTATAAAAACATAAGGGGAAACATGAGACTGGTGAACAAAAGCTGCAAAGAATACTTTTTTCTTTCCATGACATAACCCCAGCCCAGCTGGCCCAGTCCCACCTTCCAGCACTCTACCTGCATGCACATTTTGTCCCAATATAAATGCATTAGATTTATTATTACAGATTTATTAGTTATGGGAAAAGGGAAGGACTAACATGATTTCTGAATCATTTAAATGGACAAAGGTGATTGCTGGACTGATCACAGGCTTTTGAGACCCAAGTCGTCCATCAAACTTACACCTTCTCCTATTCTTGTTATCCATCACCTTTTCCTTTTGATAGACTGTCAATAAATTTTGTGTCAGCAGGTCAGAAGGGATGATGCAGTTCCCAGCTTTGAAGGACAAATAAAGCAAAAAACAAAGGCAAAGGAAATCATAAAACTATAAAACACTTTCTTTGCTACATCAACTGCATTTGTCCACCTTAGACAGAGATACAAAACACCAGCCAGACCAAATAACTAGGAAATACATTAGATAGATAGATAGACAGACAGAGAGACAGACACAGATAGACAGATAGACAGATAGACAGATAGACAGATAGACAGATAGACAGATAGATAGATAGATAGATAGATAGATAGATAGATAGATAGATAGATAGACAGAAAGAGTAATTATTTTTACAGGTAAAAAGATATATTAAAAAGGTTAATAGCACAACTAGGTCAAACATGTCACTTATTTAATTCAGTAATTTGGATTTTTTCTTTCTGAGCAAGTTTTGCACATCACAATTTTCAGAGACCCAGAACTAGAAATATTGTATACTTTGGTAACAACTGTCTCAATAAAACTCAAGGGAAATGTGGAAAGATATATTTGTAGAGGATCTGGGGTAGGAATATAGTAATTAGAGTTGAATGTGATGCAAAATAAAAGTAGAAGAGCCAGACAAAGTAGACCAGAGAGGGACCTGCATCATTCAGAAAGGTGAAGTATTCAGAAACTCATATGAAATCAGCAAATACATTCACTGCAGCTCACTTTATGAATTACAATAAAAATCCAGATCAATTTCACAGACAGATGTGTATAAACACATACTCAAAATCAAAGTTAAATCAGGATCTGTCCCTGGACCTTTCCCTGTGACAATACCACTCAAACTAATGGTGTGTACTGCACCAGCCAACATTTATAAAGGAAAAAAAAATTTACTCTATGTGGTTTCTAAGATTGAATAAGACATTCTATCAACATGCAAAATGAACTAATTCAGCCATTGCAAATGAACAGATTCACAAAGCAAAAGATAAACTTTCCACATCTCATTTAATTTGTGCTGTTTCCATTCTTCACTGCACTGAGAAAACAACTTCACCCATTCTCTAAAGTATTCAAATGTTATAAACTTTAATAATCAAAACAAAAACAAATAAACATTATTAACTGCTTGAGAGAATATTTTAAATGAGGAGGAGAATGAATATTCCTAATTCATGTGTTTGCAGTTTCTGCACTAGAAATCTCCCTAAGGGTGTATATGAAAAATGGGCAAGAACTGGATGCATTAGAGGGACCTATTGCTGGAGACAGAATTTGGTTTTCCACACACAAACCTTTATCCTACAAAGATGCCTAGGGGGTATCTAAAACCTTTAAAGTATGTAATTTACTGGGGTTTGATTTTTATTTATTTGTGTTAGAGGGAGGTTAAGATACAGATTTTTGAAGGTGGTTCTATAGAGAAAACCAGAGGCCTGAAAAATTTATTGTATCCACATGGTCTTTTTGAGGTTCATTTGCCTCTATTGCTCCCACTTTTTAGTTTTGTTAGGCAATTTCAGATGTCACCTGCATCCCTGGGTTACACTTACAAAAGGCAGGGTTTCATTTAGCTGAACATTCCTCAGGTGAGCACAGAGCGAGCAGCTTATCCAGCTTCCTCAGCTGCCTTCTAGGGAGGGAAAACATGTTTAAGGGCCATTTTACTACAGATTGCAACCCTGCACTAAAAGAATCATCCTAATATTTCACAGAATCAAAGACTTCTATTTCATGTTTGGGAAAAATGGAAAAAAAAAAAAGAACATATATTTCAATGATTTGTACAGCTCTTGAGCTGGGGTGATATCTTCAGACAGCCTAATTTCAGCCTCCAAACTGTCATTAGATAGGAAGCCAACAATAAAACATAGTGATTTTCACTTCTTTATAGCCAGGCCTTTCCCTGAGAAGCTGAGAAGAGGACAAATGTCAAGAGTTTTGTAACCATGCCTTGAATTTCTGTAAGAAGCTGTAGAATTTTCTCATGACACAGACATGAAGAAACTATAGCCACTCTCCCATTGCTAAGAAATACACCAGACTTTTTAATGATTTTTTAAAAATATCTTAATCCAAGGTAGTTTTTTTCACTTTTGATCCATTAGTGAAAAGCCTTTATCTCCCATGATGTGCCTAGATGTGCCTAGTAGCAATAACACTACCCAACATGCTTTTATCTTACAGGCTACAAAATACCAGACTCCATTTTCCAAAAGTACCTCCCATGAAATGCATTCCTCTCTTTCTTGACATGTGTAAATATATAAAGGCAGTCATTTCACAGCATCTTCTGCCTTTAGTTCAGCCAGTTTAAGTCCCCCACTCAGCTCAAGGACTGTTGCTGTGCTCCAATGTGGGTTTCAGTCCTGCCTTGCCCTTGGGTACAACTCAGAAGTAGAACACACATCCAAGATGCATTTTCTCCAAGGCTTTAGCTTGTAATTTTCTTTAATTAGAGCAACCATGGGGGAGTTCTCAGCAAAAAGGAGGCTGCTTCTTTCTTGCAAGGCTCAGGCAAATGTTTTAAAATGCCATTGGACATAGAAAATTGACATTCCTAAAATTGCTCTGAATGAAATACTGATGAAAGAAGGTGCCAACGAACCAGTGTGACAGCTGAGATGCATTAATTAAGACCTTCTGCTGCTTCATAGAGCACAATATATACTGTTTGTCTCACAGTGGGAGCTGTAAACCCACTGCAGATTTGGCCAAAAAGCTGCCAGAGCAGACTACGCACACTTTGCCAGGACCAGAATTAGCCCCATGGCCTTCTTCTGCCATAAACCACTCCTGCTGCACACTGCTGACATGTTTGACAGGGTCTAAACCACCTGTGAATAACAATATATCTTCCCAAGCACCTTCTTCCATCATTATTTCGTTCAGAGCAATTTTAGGAAGGTCTTTCACAGAATTGCTTTTACCCAGACTGAAGCTTAGTCCTTCTGTAGAAAACCTTTTACATCACTTTATTCTGATCTCTTTAGTCTTCAAGAAATGATCCAAGGCATACATGCTGTTACTTTTTATCTCTAAAGAAACAAAGGATAGGAAATAAAAGATATCCAGCTTCAAGAGCGAAAGCTTTCAACAGCTGGTTGTTTTTAAGTACATGTAAAAATAAAACTCTAGAGCTGCCTTCTTTTTTGTCCTTCATCTTCAGCATTTTCTCAATTTTTGTTCTTAGGATTCATGTAAATGGTAAAGTGGGCACTTCCCCCTCATTTTGACAGCACTAATAAATTACGTAATATAGTGCTTTTTACCCAGAGTCTTTTAAAATCATACACACTTTCAACTGGACAGAAATGCATAGTCATGCAAGGAATTGGTTGGTTTTTGGTTTTGTTTGTTTGGGGTTTTTAAATTGAGAGGCTAAATTGTCACTCATGTTGCACTTCCATATGCCCCAGCTCGCTATGACTCTGCAAGTCATGTCTCAGAGAGACACCTCTGTAAAAGCAGACAATTAAATTCCTGCACACTGGGTAAGCAGCAACTGAACTGGAATGATGGAAATACCTATTGTGTCTAGAAAACATCAGGTACCTCATTACTTTAAGAGGTGAATAAGTGCTCAAATACATTAAGATACTCTGATCCTAAACTGCAGAATGGAAACAACCACTTTGTGATGAGGACTTGCTGAGTGCTGGGGTTGGAACTGTGGTACCCAAGCTATCAGGTCATCTGATTTGAGAAATCACCACTGGAGGTTTTAGGCAGCCTGGTCTCCCTTAGATGATGTGGAACAGCAATTCTTTATTACTTCTGTGTCAGCAGAGTCTCAGTAAATTAATGGCAGTTCGTATTTCTGGATGTATATATTTTTTCCAGATGTCACAGACCATGTCTCTTTTACTTTTACTTGCATTATGAACAGACCTTTTATTACTCTTTTGAAAATTCTTTGGTTCTATATTTTGTTTTCCTCAATTCATTTATTGCTCCATAATGGATAGGTGCTATTCAGTAAAGTACTTGAAAAATTACCACTTTACTCCAATAATGTATTAACATTGTGCATCAGCATGATGAAAGAGGCAGTTTACAGCATGTTTTAGCGTTTTTCCATTCTATTTTTATGGAACAGAAAACATTTCCAATTATTTAATGTTATATTAACTTCCAATGTGCCTCATCTATGTGCAGTTTATCATATAATTCCATGCCAGAACTGGTGATTCTTTATGTCACACCATGAGAATCAATACAAGGAAATTTTAAAAAATCATAGTATTAAAAATATTTCATAACCTAGATCTTTATTGGCTTATTTAAACTTTAATTAAAGTTAAGTTTAACTAATTTTAGTCAGCTTATCTGCCATTGTATAGCACAATGAGTGCTGATTGTTTTGGATTCCTGTTTTATTTTTATATAAAAGTCTATAGCACAGCACAGGGCTGAAAAGTATGGAAATTACGTGAGAATATAAAGCACTGGGAACATCCTTGGATGTCAGTGAAGTAGTTTGACATTTACTGTGATGTTACACAAGGGATTAGACCCTCTAACAGTGTCACTTCAGGGAGCAGTATCACTGTATCACTTGGCATGTGGCTGATATAGCAGGAGTTGCAAGACAACATTGGGGAAAAAAACCCCGAAAAAAGAGCGAGGAAAATGGTGCTAGACCATTAGACGGTGATGTAAAAATGTCACAGTCCCTAGGTTACACCACCTCTCAAACCAAGTCTTTCCTTCATCCTTGAGAAATTATTAATTCTTCATGTAATGCCAGCTATGCCAGTTCTCTTCACTGATCTATCATGTACCACCTCACACAGCAGGTCCTTAATCTTTGTTTGTTTGGTATAAAATTTTTGATAAAATGCAAAAAGAACTGCATTTTGGCTAAAAATTCATGAAGTCTCTCTGGAACAATATTCAAACTTCTTAGACAAACTTTCTTCAAATTCCCACTTGGTTTAATAATAGCCATAACAATTGAATCTTACAGTGTTGGCCAATTCTGATGGATATACTTTCTGGGATATATTTCTAGTAAATCTTTATTGACTAAGGTCTCACGATTAAAGTGTTGAGAACACAGATATTTACTTGCTCTATTCACAATTTCTGATTACCTGTGTTTCTAGTTCTACCACATCCTTTTTTGAGGGAGGATAACAATACATATGGTATTCAAGATGTTTGGATGGCTTTCTAAAAATATGATTTCTACAGCTGCATAATAATGTTTTCTTTCTAATTCTTTACGTCTCCTCTATAATTCCCAGTGCTTTACTTGTCCTTCTCACTGCTGAACTTCACATATTACCCAGAGAACCATCCAGAACAGCTTCATGAGCTCTCCCTTGCATAGTAATAGTGCAGTTAGAGCCTGCCATGCACAAAAATAGAACTATTTCTTCCTTCTATGCATTAATTTGCATTATTGCTACTGAATTGCATCTGCAATTTTATTGCCCAGTCATCCAGGATTGCAGGAGCCTTCTGTAGGTGTTGGCAGATAACTTAGGGCTTGTCAGAACAAAGCAACTTCATATCATCAGCCTTGTTGACCTTCCTCTTATAAAAAAACCTAATCAGAGAAACCCACGACATTCTGTTGACTTCATCCTTTGTCTCTTTTTCTTTTGATTTCTGAACACCTTGAATAGAACAGATCCCAACAAAGTTTTTCCTAGAACAGCTAAAACCTGATAATTTGTCCCCACCCTTTTTCTCCAACTTTTATCTAGTTTTACTATTAACTTTTCTATGACATAAAACTTCATGTCAGTAAGAGAATTTGGTGAAGGTCCTTGCTAAAAAGTCCACCCACATGATGTATGGCAGAAGAGTCCTGTGCACATACCTTGGCTCTTACTGCAGTAGGGGTTTCTGCAAAATCCATGGAACCTCTTTCCCACTGTATCATCCCTATCCATGAGTCTTTCCAGCCCTTGCTTTCCATAGCTCCTGTTTCCATGCCAGATGCAGAAATCAAGATTCCTGCAATACAGCCACCCCTCCTTCTGGGCTTATAAAGATTGGCATCGTTTGCCTCTTCCCTCTCTGCTACTGAGATGTATTTAAACACTACATACTGCCAGAAATAGTTCATCACTTTTACACTTCAGATCCTCGGAGAGCTTTAGGGCACAAGCATCTGAGCCTGGCAATTTGTAACTGTAAATTTTATTGATTTGCTTTAAAAAGGTTTTTGCTGAGATGTCAGCACGGGACGTTCCTCAGACTCAGCCCAGGATTGGTCCCACCTCTGCTGTGAACTGCCTGCAGGGATTCATCGCACTTGCCCATGATGCTCCTTTACATCCCCTTCCTCCACTTCCACCCCAGCCCCACAGGCCTCCTGCATGCTCTCTTCCCTGCCAGGATTTAGGAAGTTTTCTATCATCAGCTTTTAGGCCTTCAGGGGGCCATGCCTCAAAATCTCTTCTGATCATCTGCTGTGTTTTACATTTCAGCTACCACAACTTGTTTTTTTAAAATTATTTTTCCTATCCTTACATATTATTCATATTTTAAAGGCTATCTTCATTGCTCCTAATAGCATCTTTTACACTGCGGTTTTACCTGGATGGCTTTTTCTCCCTTCTAAGCAAAATATTTTTTTTTTCTAAACAAGTTATTTACTCCAATACGGCATTGTTAAACAACCTCTCTGCCCCTGTAAGCTGCTTCTTTGACTGGTTTTCTGAATTTAATGTTGCTTCCCTACACAAAATAAAATTTATCATATTGGGTGTTTGGTGTGTGTCTTTTCCACCTCTGAGGACATTGAATAAAAATGTAGTATGTTCACTAATATAGATGGGCTCTTCTCCACCGAAATCATATGCAAGGTTCAATGAACTACTCACAACAAAACCACTAGCTCATTTTCCTCCTTCAGCTTCCCTGATTATTTGATTCAAGAAAGAAGTACTAGCACCTCTAAATATGTGGCCTCTTCACCAAATTCTATGTGGTATAAGAACAGAAAGTATCTCCTGATCCCTGAAAATCAAAACTGGTTCCATTATAGAAACGTATTCTCTAGGAAATACTATCTTTTAAATAATGCCAAGTTATTTGAATTAAAGTTCACTTATTTTGTACTTAAGGAATAAAAAGAACAGAAGAATGGTTCCTCCTACGTTAAACCCTGACAATCTACATTTGTTTCTCAAATGCCCTTTATGCTGCTGTGTTCTTGAAGACTCACTCAGCAAAGCAAAACCTCAGGGTACAATGAAATACGTTGCTTCTTGATGCTGGAATTAAATGCAGAACTATATATCCTAAGGTGACACTGTGTTCAAGAAATCCAGGACTTAATTTACAAAAGATAATAATTTTGTCCATATCAAGTCTGAGTGAGCAAGTTTGAAGCAAGACCTTCCTTCCCCTATTTCCACCACTTTACTGAGTGTGGATTTGCATCTGCAGAAGCCAACAAGGGCACTAAACCGAAAACTTACACTAAACAAACTACTAACAGAATCAGTATCTAACACTTACAAATTAGTGTTTAGCAGCCTAAATTCACAAGCCTACCCTAAAGAAGTGATTATCACGTGGTATTGGAAAGAATTTTTTTCTTTTAAGATTTCCTGCATATTGAGAACTAATCTAGATTCCTGCAGATTCAATGCAGCATCGCTTCAGCAGTGTAGACATTGTGGGTGAAGCAGTTTCTGCTTTGAGGGTTTTGCATCCTGAAATAGCTACAGCAGATGCTAGAAAGCAGAGAATCCAACTCTGAGCCACCACATCCATGCTATTGACTGCACATAACAAGATTTGTGTCACTCCATCAATCAGCATCGCTGTGCATACACACGGTTAGCCCTTTTACTTACCCAGTAATGACAGGATATCTCCTCCAGACTCACACTGAGAGCTGCAGGGAGGGGCTGAGCAATAGCACCGTGGACACCAGCTCAGAGGTGACTGTTTCAGAGCAGAGGAGCAGCGTGCGTAGAAGCAGCTGGATTGTGCAGGTAGCTGCCTCCTTTGACTGGCCAAAGTGCTAATTTTTATCCATGAAAAACACTGAGTCAGACTTTAAAGAGAGGGTATCCAAAGGAAATTCATAGAGCTGTTATTAATTTTCACAGGAGTGAGTCCCACCCTTGCTATCAAGCCCTCATGAATAAGACACAAAAAACTGTGTAGAAAATGGTACTGTGCACTGGAGATGTGAGTGAATGAGATATCAAAATCTGATAAAAGGACCATTCAAACAAGAGTGGGGGAATTTGCCCCCAACAGACTCTGTCATTTTTGTTATTAAAATAAATACTGACTCATCATTTTACATTCTTGTTGCTACGTTACCGATCTCTATTTATGCATTCCTGTGATACACAAGATCCCTCAAGACTCACCTGTGAATACAAACGTAAGCCATTAAAATGGTAAGCCAATATAGACTAACATGCAAACTAGAGTGTCTTCAAGGATCTCTGCTCAAAGCCATTACAGAAAGGACAAATCCTCTTCTGCCCTCCCTCCACCACTTCTCTCAGACACCTCTCTGAGGCAGCAAGACACAGAGCCCTGTGTGGGTTCCCAGCGTGACTGAAAATCACTGTTACCCCACTGATATTCTGGCTACTTTGCTTCTCTAAACTGACCAGTGTCATAAGAAGACTCTACCCTGAGCCCCTGTGGCTCTAGCAAATCAGCATGGTCAATCCACAGAATTGAGCAGACTTTAGGACAAGATCATGAGAGAACCACAGCACAAAGTGGCCATAATTCCCATGGAACTTGGTTCATGGTATTGATTGCTGGGAGGACTAGATATGAATACAGAAGGAGGCTACACATTTTGAGTGGCCATCAAATGAGGGAGCATCAGTTTATCTCATTAGTTTTCACCAGGATAAGGAGCTCAAAATAATATACAAGTAGGTCTCCTGAAAATAAAATTTTGGCAGAAAACAGAGCTGTCAACAGCAGGAGAAAAAAATGTGTTCATCAAGAGATGCTTCCTAAAGAGAGAGCAGGGATGTCACTGAGGGAAGCTTAGGGATGAATGAGTGTTGAAAACCACATTTCATTTTTTATACCACTGATTGCCGCTGTCAGAGACCTTCAATCTCTCGAGGACGCAGCATTTCAATCTCTCACACAGGTAGAAGTATCTATACAAACATCAAGGAAAGGGGTTTTCTTGTGTTTGAAGATGAAACACTGGTGGATTCATTCCCCCAGTGAATCCAGAAAACCTTTTCCTACCATTCTGAAGTGTCCTCAGAAACACCAACTAAAACCTCCCCCTGCACAGAACATGATGGTTACTTCCCATAAGTAGGACCAAAGAGATAAACTCTGATAGTTTCTCTGCCCAATCAGGAACACCATTTTGTTCTGGACGAACTCAAGACCAGATTCAAAGTTCGTTTTTGATGTTGTATATAAATGTGTGTTGTATAGAAGGAGACTTGCCCCTCAGGGATGTTTCACCTCTGGATCTCCCATGACTTTCCACAGGTGGATGCCAGCAGCCCTAACACTGCCAAAGAGGAGAATAATTTGCTTCTATCAAGATGGTTTAGAACCTGTCACAGATTACACATAGCAGAGGGAGACAAATTCTCCATTTAAATTGCAGTGGTGCTGCCACACGTAGCCTGCGAAATGGATTAAACAGCCCATGTGATTCCCCATTGCAGATGCCAGCTAGAAGGCATTTCTGTCCATGGGCAACAGGAAGAGTGCAGGAGCATGTTTTCCCTCACCATATAGACATTTTCACTTCTGATTTTTTTTCTGGTAACATCCCATCCATGAGAGCTGGCAAATGCAGTCTCTCAAAAAAAACCCCACAAAAACCAAAAACCAAACACAAAGGCACAGGGAGGATGAAGACGGAAAATCAAGGCAGTCACACAAAAGCTAAACTATGAGCTAGCACATCCTACCTACTCATCAGGATGGCAAAGGACCTGACTCCTCACTACTGAACAGGAGGAGGGAAATATGGACAACAGCAGGAGAGAGGGAAGTGAAGTTATTTTTTCTTTTTCAGGGAGTCTATTGCAAAATTTCAAAACCATTTTAAAACAAAAAGGAATGAAACAGACAACGATCACAACAGACAAGGGATGAAACACAGCAGCCACTGAAGAAAAAGGGCATTTTGTCCATTAAGTTTTTCTGGGCCACTTAATTACCATGGTAACTGTTTATTCTTCCTTCTCTTCTGCTAATCATTTACTGTTCCACACACAGCACTCAATCGTGTCATCAGTGAGGATGGCCATCGATCAGGAGACACACACAGCAGTGTGCTTACCTTCCCTCCACTCTCACCAGGCACACAGGGGATGCTCAGCAGGGAGTAGCAAGGTTGTGAAAAGTTTCTCCTGCACTTCAGTCCCGCCTTCTGACAGGACAGATTGCAATCAACAGTGTTAACACACTCCACTTCTGGTAAACATAAATGCTCTGAGAATCGATACAAATAATTATTTAATCATATGTACAATGCAGAGAGTTTATTCTGCTTTGCCTTTGCCTTTACCCCCAAAAACCAGTTGTTACAGTATAAACAGGCAATATGCCAATATATAAAAATGTTAAGGTAAACAAATCAGTCCTTTTCTGTGCATTTTCCCAGCACTGTGTGCCTATTCCTCTGCTTCACATATGGGGAACCAGAAGCCCTAGTAGTTAGGTGGTGTTCTTGTTATGCTATAATGTAAAAGATTAAAAGTAAATGTGTGATATATTTGGAAATTTATGAAGTAAACTTCACAGAATTGCAGAATATGCTGAGTTGGAAGGGACACACAAGGATCACTGAGTCCAACTCCTGGCCCAAGAGTTACATCATGTGCCTGAGGGTATTGCCCAAATTCTTCTTGACCTCTGTCAGGCTTGGTGCTGTGATCACTGCCCTGGGGTCTAACTTAGTTTGGAAGAACAGTTATCTTGTAATCCCTCTGGACACAGTAGCTTGGAACAGTTGTCTTAACTCTGGTTAGAAGGGAATTAAGGGAGATTGCAAACACAAGTCAGACTAAATTGGCTCAAACACTAGTAATCCTTATCGCTCCTCTTTAGGGTTTATGCACAAAAGGATAAGAGAGACTTGGAGTTCCATGCTTGATACTTTCATTCTGGCAGAAGGAACAAGCACATAGCATATAGCAAAAGATGTCCCCTGCTACAGGACAGAATAAGACATGCTAGAAGTTATTGCCTCACATCAAGTATCTGCAGAAAAGAACGATATTGTCCCTGTTGCTGCCCAAAATCTCCATCAGAGTCTGCACTGGCTTCACTTGAGTTCAAATCCAGAAAGCTCTAGTCTCCCTGAGCACATTCAGATGCTGAGGAAAGTATCTTAGCACATACAACAGGTGATTTTCTCCTCTCAAAGGAAATAAAACAACCCTTTAGTAGTATTTTTCCAGTATTTTGTAGTCAGATGAACATAGTTCCATGCTGTCATCATATGGTTTGCACCAGACTAGGGTAGGGATTTTAGGAGAAGGGAGCAAAACAGGTCTGATCCAAACCCACTGAAGGCAACTGCAAAGACCTGCTGACTTCATGGGACTTTGACAGCAACTCTTTGAGAATCAGTGGCACTGTTACAAGACTTCTTATAAGCCACATACCTCAAACATAGCAGGATTCATGCTTGCTAAAATCCCACCACAGGCCTCTCAGCAGGAGATGCTGGTGGCTGCAGCAAGGCTGGGGAGGGTTAATGGGAGGGAGTAAGAGGGCAATTTCCATACTTACCTTTAGCTGCTCCAAATTGAAGTGTTTTGTTGAATGAGAGACCCAGAAAGGAAACCTAGGTATTATTAATGCACAGGAATACAACTGCAAAAATGTTAAGGCAATCAGCTAGGCAGGATAATCTTTTGCTTGAACGTGTTTTAAGAGCAATTACATTGAGAAAAATTTAGCCTTAATGGTTTATGCAGTTTTTAAAACTAATTGCTATAGAAACAAATTAAGTACCCAGATTATATTTTTCCTGAGCTATTCATGAGCCTTTGTACTGTATTTCTCTTGCATTTCAACCAGCTAAGGAGCTCATGTCTGAGCCCTCTCTGGTGCTGAAGGACAAAAAGAGTGTACATGTGCAGGGAGGGAGGAGGAAGAGAACAGGTCAGTTCTCTGGATATTTTCCTTCAAGCACTGTAGTTCATCATAAAAGTGGAGGTTTTAAAGTTTATGATCTTCAGCAGAATTTTAGTTCCCCACTGTAGGCATTTTGAGATGTGCAGTAAAATGTTACTGCATTCACCTGGAGAGAGTTAGAAGTTTGGTTTAGCCAAGTTCTTCTGAAAAACTTTGTGCAACAGCTTTCATATAAAAAGATGGACAGTACAGCCTCTATCTGTCTGAAAAAAAAAAAAAAAGAAAAAACTGTGATGCAAGTTAAGGAACAACATGAATGTCAAATAAATGAGCAATTAAAATACAGAAGGAAACAAAAGGGGGAGTGGCAGGGAGGTGAGAAGGATAAACAACTCCTAAGATTTTTTTTTTTAATCTTATAAATATACATTTATATTAATTATAACCTTCCTATCTATGCATAAACCCCTTAGGTCTGGTCTTGGATTCTCCAGACCTCTGGGTCTGGCACAGACCTCCCACAAAGCAGCAGCTGTATAAAACCTCATTCCCTTTTTCCCTCATCCACATTAATCTATTCTGTTTCTGCAGTAACTGTATCACCTGTAGACATACTTCTGCATCACCCAGTGGAGTTTGTAATTCTCTGCATCTCTTAAAGTGGTCAGATGTGCCAGTTCATACACTACATTATACAGCTGGAGATACTTAAATGAGACATTGATAATGTGAATAATCAATTTACTTGGACAATCTGAGATCTCCTCTCCTCAAGTTCTTTTACTTCCATGGCATTATTGTAATTGCTTAAACCACTTTTGCTGGGATTTTTTTTCCACCTTAATTACCTTGTCATTTAATATTAGGGATTTTAATATGGCCATTAAATGTCACACATAGCTTTCAGTTTTTTCTGTCTCTCTGGTTCACATTCCTGCAATTCAGAAAGGTCCGGCCATATGCATATTTTTATACTTTGGCATGTTTAAAACTATACTCAAGTACAAGTTTATTACAACATTAAACTGATGAACTTGCTCTAACAATCAATGTATAAATAATCAATTTAATGCTATAATAAAGAAAACATAAACCAGCCAACCCTCTGTTGAGTTTGCTGAGGTGCAGTGACATTTGGTAGTCATGCATGGCAACATTTGCACAAGCTTCATTTAGAGAAGGTGGCAGGTTAATTGAGACAGAACAAAATGCAGTATAGCATCCATAATAAGCAGCCTGTACCAGTGGTATAAAAAAGGGAAAAAGAACTGAAAACCTGTTTCCACTCCTTCCAGACACACCCTCTCAAACTAAACAGAATAAACAGATATCTTAAATTAGCACCAATATGTTTTTACACAGTCATGTGAAAATACACTGGGGTATCTCAGAAGGCATCAACTTGTTTTTTCTTCAACTACAAACAAAATATTTATAGCTCCAGATTCCCATTGCAGTAGCTGAATGGAGTGCAGATAAGTTTTCTTTGGATTCAATAGCTAGTTCCAGACAAAATTAAACTAATGGAACCTGAAGCCACTCTTGGAGGGGCAACACTTTGATAGAGTGACACATCCTAAGTGTGTGTTACACAGTGTTCCTTTGTTTCCTGTTAATGTATCCTCAGGTATCCCCCCTCACCCCCAAGGCCTGTCACAGAGCAAAACCCAAATCAGGGGTTGATGAAGAATTGAAGGCTTCTATGGCAACAACATCAGTATTTCTCTGTAGAAATTACAAGCTTCAGCTAGGATGCTAGAGAAGTGCTCTTAAATCTTCAAACTGATCACCAGCCATATTTTCTAAAGCAGTTTGTATCAGTATTTCTGAGGTATGCTCTCTTCCCTTCCCAGATTGCTGTACTCACACCACGGCAGTAATGGAAGAACCAAGACTTACATGCTGAAAAATGCTAATTGACAGTGAAAGTTAGCTCTGCAGATGAATTAAACTATAAAATATACTGGTTTGCAAAAAAGTGGATACTTACCACTGAATAAATTTTTAATATACTCAGGTTGACTGTATTATTTTTTCATCAAACCCATAATCCTAAAGTGAACTACCAGAAGAGGTTTGGTTTGCTTCTTATTTTCCCTCTTTCATGGAGTGAAGGGGCAAGATATGGCAGACATCCTTGATCCATCACCTCTGCAGAGGTAAGGAGTGGCTCATCCTCTCCAGTATCAAGCAGCTGACACAGACAAGTCCTTACCAGTAGGATTTGAGAACTCTTTACCTTGTACCACTTCAGCTGGAAAAACCTCATTCAGGGCACGGGCAGCAACCCTGCCTGCAGTACACTCAGCCCAACGCAAAGTGAGACACAGCCACACCTGGTGTTTGTGTGCAAACCAGTCCACAAGGTTTACAAATTCAATTAAGGAAAAATGCCATGAGCTGTGGCAGGCAAGGGTATAGGCAGGAAGGCATCCCCTATAGGGACTAATCCACAGGCACAGATGAAGTGTCTGTGTCTGCAGAAGTAGAGAGAGCAACGGAGATCTGTGCCATGTATAGTGAAGGCATCTCTCAAGCTCATGACAGGCATGTGCATGGCATAAACCCTGGATACCACAATCCAGAGTTTCGTGGAGCCTCTTCAAGGCCCAGAAGAGGCTCTACCCTGGGAGTGGTCCCACCAATGCAGCACAGGCACTGCGCCCAAGTCTCATGAGAGCCAAAAGGTGTTTGGAGCAGATGGGAATGGGTAGGGGCTCCTGATTTGCAGCACCCAGGACACTTGAGGGAGTGCTGCAGGATTCCAAGGACGTGAAGGGGCAGAGGCAGGAGAGGCAGGAGCCCAACCTGCCCTTGGCTCCCTGCTCCTGGCAGCCACAGCCAGCCCAGCCCCCATCAAAACCACAGCCACTTTTCTTTCCAGACATTGTCTCTGCAGACAAGATAAGCTGTCACCAGAATATGACACCAGAGCCCCAAATGCTTAGTAAATGTCATGAGCAGGAGAAAGTATGTATTACTGCAGTACTAACAGTAACTTCTTGTCTTTGTACATGAGGTGATTCCTCCTTGCACACACACACACAAGATTTTGAGCAGAGCAGCAGAAGCGTTTCTTTTGGAAGATTTGAGTACGCTAAGAAACCAATCCGTAACACAAATGCAGCTAAAATGTAGAGCTAGTTTGGTACGTGGAAAGTTGCAATGTCTTAAGAATCAGAGAAAACACATAATAATATTAAGTGTGAGGGAGAAAAGCAATAACTGACCCATGGTTAGCTAAGCTGTAGCTCTGCCTCCAGCTGGCTCTTGATGCAGGGCAGAGAAACACTAGTCCTGTGCAGTTTCCACTAATGCTTCTTTCCTTGCTGAGCACATAGTGTATGAAGACTGGAGGGGTTGGGGTTCTCCAACAGTCAAGCACCACCATCTACTTCCCAAACAGTTCATGATCATGAGCAGATTCCAATTTTGGAAACCTTATCCCTTGGAAGAGCAGAATTTTATCACCCACTGTGACCAGAACATCCCCGCAGGGGCAACAAGAGATCTGAGAACCAGCTTCCTCCAGCTTCAAATATCAACCCAAGCCCTCTCCCGGACAGATTCCCTGTTCTCCAAGAAGGGCAAGGAGAGGAGGTGTTTTTTCTTTCAACTACACAGCTCCCTTTCTCTGTTCCCTTTCCCAAGGAGGTCATTGGGCTGCTGTTGCCATGGCTGCTCTTAAACTCTTTTCTAGTGACTTGGCAAAGCAAGTCAAATATTAAGAGAAGACTGTGACATATTTTTCTTCTGTGATGTAGTGTTGTGCACCTACATAGCACCAGATACAGCTGGCACTCAGCCTCTCAAATTTGGTCTCTGCTATAATGAATGAATACTCATTAGCATACCAAAGGCATTAGACCATCTCATCACATCATGGTAAGACAAAGAATCTCGTCCATACACTGGTTTATGAATCACATTTGTGCACTCAGGGTAAACAGCACTTTGTTCTATTTTCCCACTGTGCTGAGGCTCTTCAAGAGGCACTACGCCACTCCTTGAAATCAGCTGCATCTCCTGCTCTTCCAATTTGTTATTGCCGAACTCCTAGCTTACACTCTGTGCTTTGATTTTTTTTAAAGAAAATGTACTGAGAGGCACTCAGGTTCTTGAAAAAACCTGCCCACAATCTTGCTTCCAGCCCCATCTCAAAAACACGCTCTTGAATTAAAAAAAAAAAACCCAAAAAACAAAAACACACAAAATTTGATATGCCCTCTCAGTGTTCTCTTTAAGCCTGAAAGTTCTGCCTAAATAAATTTCCCACACTGCCTTTGCTATTTCTTGCTTAATTCTGATTACAACGCCAAATGATTGCACTTGTTCCTGCATTTGTGGTCCTCGGCTTTTCTAGGGTAATGTGTATTTTTCATATGATGTTCCATAAAACTTCCTTCAAATATTTCACTGGTGTTCAGATTCACTGTATTTCCCCAAGCAATTCCCACAAAAACAGATAAGCCCCTCTGTCCAAGTTCAGTACAATTTTCTCTTCAATTTAAAAACTCATCAGCCCAACAAATTTAGTGTCTGCTACAACCCAAAAAGAACAGTTAACTTGGCAATGTAAATACCCTTGTTTTGGAAAATGAAATATTTTACTGCTTATTTCAAATGTGAAATTAACAATTCGTGACAATGACTATCTGAAACATAGGATATAAATCAAACACAAGACTAAAAATCATTAAGACACCATTAATTCATCATACTTCGGTGAAAGCAACTGAATAATATGGCTCTCCTGCATTAGTTGAAAGTTTATTAAATCAAATATTGGACACATTTATCTCTAAGGTTACCAGTCTACTTTAGAGCAACAGCTCTGAATGGAGCAACACATTGCAATATCATGTCTCTTTGCCTGTCTCCTCAGAACACTCTTCTCTCTTACTTCTCTCCTAATGGTGCTGAAAAACTCCTTAAGAATGGATTCTATGCATTATTTGATTTGTCAAATGTATGTGCCAGGAAAAGGCTGAGAGGCTGAACAAACCAGAGCACTTCATCAGACATGCTCTGCTCTTTGTTAGGATTTTGGAAGCATCTGCCCATTTTATTAAAGCAGCTCTTCTGTAACATTATCCGAGATATTCTGTCCATGTATTATATATGCCCTCTCCTTTTTTTCCCCAGCAATGTTAAAGCATTTACAGACACCACCAGCGCTGTAATTGCTGCCAGCTGGTCACTCAGCTGGATGTGTGGAGTTGGTCACCGTGTGCCCTGGCCAAGCCCCCCACAATCACCTCCAACAAGCTGGAGAACAGCAAGATGACCATATTGCTTAGTCATTTAATGATATTCTTACTATTCCCGAGGTAACAATTTCATGCCTTTGCCCATCAATTTTGTTGCTTGATGGACTAAATTCCCAGACTATAATATCCCTTTCAGAGAGACCTGTGAAGGTTCTGCACTGCCTGGAGGATGGGAACACCTGCCTGTTACAGGTACTTGCTTCCCATCGCGGCCTCTGGACATCAGTTGTACCTCAGCATCTAAATTCCCTCAGAAGCATGCCTGACAGCTGTACTCCCAGCTCACTTATAACACAAAGCACAATGCAGCACGAAACATCACTTTCCTTAGGGAAATATTTCCTGAGCACCTCCCTACCAGTTATATTCCCTTTGCTGGTTTTATCAGTCAGAAGCTTTTTATGGGATATTTTAATTAAAAAGAATTGGATATATTTCATTTGTGTCCTCATGCGGTATAGGCATTATTCAATCAATTTTGTTGTTTTCAAGTTCCACTTACGTAAAAATAGGATCTCTGATTTCTAAACTAATTATACGGGAAAGTAGTCCCCTTTAATGGACACTTTGGACTGCATACACTCCTGCGGTTTAATTTCCTTAATTCTATCCAACTACCTGATCAACCTAATCTAACAACACTGTAATTTCCAGACATTGGAAAACAAGCATTTATTTCACTTACCACTGCACATTTAGGTACTAGGTTTGCAAGATGCATGTTGTTTTACCTCCCTGGTGAGTGAATGCTTGTCATCCACCTACCTCCTTGATGCTCCTTCTCCACTTTCACACATGAAATTCAACAGCCAAAGTTTAACTAAACCCTTTTTTTTCTTTTCAAAGCTCCAGTCACCTTGGAAGTTGTGACTCCCCTCAGCCACATCCCACGAGCTCCCCATTCTCTGAAGCACTCTTGAATTCATTAAGAGGATAAAGGGAAGGAATCTTAATGGCACTGAAAGGTGTTTTGCAGAAGATGCACCAGTAATCAATACTGGTGAAGTTCCCCTTTCCCAGAGGCAACCAAATTGCCAGGAGGAGTTACTCAAAGTAAGTATAAACTGCATGGACCACTGCACCTTGCCTGTGTGCTTCAGACTGTGCAAAAGAAAGTGGTGTTCAGTATCTTTGGGTCAGTCTTCCTCTTGCTTCAGTTTCTTCAGTGGCATCTAATACACCTGTGAGGAGGGATACTAGGTCACACCTCCGCTTTTTTTTACAAGAGCCAACACCCAATATTCCAAGTTTCCACAGAGAACCTTTGGCTTCAGATCAAACACAAGCTCTTCTGTCTTAAAAGGCACAATTTCTCAACTAAATGAACCTAACTGACTCCATACTCAAAGTGCCACAGCTGAGAGAACAGAGGCATCATCTTCATTTTCATACACAGGGAGATCTACAGATGCCAAACACTGAGGAACAGTAAGCAGCTGGTTATAGCAAATCATAGCAGACGTTGATCAAACCAGGTCATAAATAATTCTGTCCTCACTACAAAAAGATTAAATAAATTAATTTAAAAAATAACCAGCCTTTCTTTGTACGCAACAATCTTGGGAAAATATTCCAACTGGCATGCAGTTAGTCCTGATTTTGTAATATAATTTCAATATGACCCACAGGTTTCATAGATTTTGCAAGTTGTAATAGCAAGAGAAAAAGAGAGGAAATCAAGTTGGTAAGGACAAGCTCTAGCAAGCAGTAAATGGATATGCTCATTCTGTAGCTTTCCATAAATTAATAGGTCTAGTCTAGTGCCATATTTTAAGGACAGGTTAATTAAACAGTAATTTTTCATACCTAAAATGTCATCCTGGTGCTTAACAACAGATAAGCTACAAAAAAAATCTATGCTTTTCATGCTGTTTTGGTTCAAGGTGTACTAATTCTTCATCAATACTATAGAACACATAGATTAATCAATAACTGCCATTAGTTATGTACGTGGAATCTGATATATAACACTGTTCAGTTGTGCTGTAAGTGAAGGAATTACTTGAACAGGTTAGCCAAAGTAAAGGGACACTTTACATCAAATTCTTTAGTCTAACTAGAAACAGAGCCTGCATCTGCAAACACTTTTGCAATATTTGAATTCAACCCATATATAAAAATTTCAGTAAAAGCAATTAATCTGGGTCTGATGCTCACTCTTGTATACACATTTATATAAAAATACCTGTATTTCTAGGACAGTGTGGAAAAAATAAAAACATAGAAAGCATACAACATTTCCACAGAGATAACCTGCATTTCAGATAACACTCTTTTTAAACATACCAGTCTTTCCAAGGGCATTCTTACAGGAGGCCATGTCCTCAGGACACATTCAAATTCAGGTAAATATGAGTTGAGATGCTGGGGCAGAAAGAGCAGGGAATGGGGGCCTGAAACAGAGGTATGGGAAAAGGAGGAAACAGTGGGTGGGCTCCACAGAACTGGGATAATGTATTTCCTAAGCACATGCATAGTCCTATTGCTGAAGCAGAAGCCTTGTTTGTTTTCCTTCGCAGGTAACTAAACACAATTAAGCGTGGAGCACAGTAAATATGAGCACAGAGTGGCTGTGTCACCCAGAAACAGCCAGCACACACTGTGACAATCAGCCTTTTCACGTGTCCTCTGCACGCCGAGTCTACGCGGCATCCTCAGCGCCTGTGCCTTCTTCATGGGCATTCGGCTCAAATCACGGAAAACATCTTACTGAGTTCAACTGGACCAGGCACCTGTCTGCTCTCTTTAGGAAAAGCATCGGTATTGTCAGATGAGAGTTTATTAAGTGATGGGTGTAATTTATAAAATCACATATTACCAGTCCCAGCTAACAGAAGACTTTAAAATGTTGCTCCTCTATAGATAACAGGATTTGCAAAACCTTGTTTGAATTCTCCTCTTACTTTTTCTGTTTTCTATCATCTTACTGTAGTGCGCATAGCAGCCTCCATAGACATAAACTCTACCTATACTATACATATGTACTCCATATGTACTGTAATTACCACAAAGCAAGCCATACTTTGTGGTGACACCGGGACCCAAACAAGATATCATTGCACATTAAAACTGTATTAAACTAATTGAAAAATAGTTAAACATTGCTAATAAAACAAGATAAATACTAAACATTAAAAGACAAGAGACTTTTCAGTGTTCCATAAAATCACACCTTTCAGACAAATTAATTATTTTCATCATAAAAAAATCCTAATTGTGAAAGAAAATATTCCAAAAGGAAGTAATGAGTAAAAAATCTCCAGGTGATTTTTGATTACATTAAAACCAATTCCCATTCTCATAAAATATGCAGAACTTTACATCTCAAATAGCATATTTACCTTCAAAAATTGCTTTCTTTTTAATCTTGCAAGATATTAAACCTTAACTGGGTAGGAAAGTACTTGGAATACATCCAGAAATAAAAATACTACAGCTATTCTCTTGTAAGTGGCACAGCATCTGTCAAGAGTTTTCAGATACCTTTGGGAAGATATCTCAAATTAAGCCAACACTGTGCTTGATTTTCATGATCAGAGTTAATATTCTGCAAACCCAAACTGGCTGCCTTGTTTATCTCATAGTTTCAATTTCTATTGCTGCAGTTCACCCTCGCAAATAAATGGATGTATGAGGGGCTCACCCTCTGAATAAATAATAAAATTTAACTTGTCAGGATCTTCCTTTGCCTTGAATGAAAAACATTTCATTTCTTTGTGATGCTGTGGAAGCTAAATCCTGTTGCAAGAGACTTAATGAGCAGCCTTGGAATAAAAACTAATGGTGTGTTCAGCTACGTCACCACCTTGATGAACGTTAGAATTACATCTGAGACCAGATGGAAGAAAAGGAAGATGCACTACACAAAATACGTCTTCATTTGAGGAGTAAATTACTACTCAGTGGCATTATACATTGTTAATAAACTTTCTTTATCTGAAACTATAATTTAATATTTATGTCTCTAATTTACATGTGACAAAGTAGCATAGTCTAAAATTAAGAGTGTAACCAGCAAACTATTAACTACTATAAACAATACCAAAACACAACTCAAACATATTTTAAGGAAACAATAGATACATTTTGGACTGGGGAATGATTTCAATTGCAGATAATTCTTTTAAATACAGCTGTCAATTACATCCTGAAAAAATTCTTCACCCTCAGAAAGATTTTCTGCTTAGGGAGTCGTGGGTATATACATAAAGACCAAGAGCACGCCACCAAAAAGTCCCTTATTGGTTACTAGTAGGTACAGTATTAATTGTAAATGCTGAAATTGTGTGGGGGAAATAATTTTCAATATCAATGTTATATGATGCACTAGACAATATCCCCTTGAGCAGAAACTAGAGAAAATATCGTGCCCTTTATTATCTCTGTGGTTTCTTACGTGTAATAGACAGCAGAAGAATTGCACTTATTGTAACATTACAGTAAAGTGTTAGATTGCAGTTCACCTTTTAGAATATTAGTGGCCATAATACTTATGATAGGTTGTGCCTTATGCAAAGATGAATAAAGATGTGCATTTAAATTAAAAAACGAGCAACCACTTACAGAACCAACAGTGAGGCTTAACATAACAAACATGCACTAACCCTACACTTATGCAAAACTAAGTTCTTCCAGGAAACTGTAACCAACTGTTGACCTTCCACAAAGGTAAAGGTTTTGTCCCTTGGTAATATGTTTGGACTTTGCAGTCGAATTCCAGTTTATTAGCTCATTGTCTGTAAATGTGCTGTTCCACTGTGATATCCTTTAGCTGCCCTTGAGCTTCTGCAGAATCTGCAATCTTACAGTCACTTTTATTTAAGGTTTTATTGAGCTGCAGAGTAAGTCCCCTTCAGTACTACACAAATATGCTTCCTTATTCATCCTCTTCAGGTTCCTGTGGTAAAATTGGTGTCTCCTCCTTTAAACAAGCACTAAAAAACCCAAGGATTGTGCTGTAAAGGTGATATTTGCTTTTCTCAGAAGCAATGTTATGACCTTCATCCGGGTAGATCTAGCAGAGAAGAAAGAAAAAAAGTAAATAGTTTTTAAAGGCTTTTCAAATATTTAGGGCTCTAATTTTCTTTCTCTGATCTTCAAAATGTTTTAGATGACAACAGGATGATAACATTAGTTTTATGGCATCAAGCAAAGCCAATAAAACCCAAAGCAAAACTCATTCTCTTGGAATTTGAACTTACATAAAACAACCCCTGCAGTGGGATCTGCAGAAGTGAAAAAAAATTTATATTCTCAGCCATTGTGCCTACAACAGTTTACTTAGTTGGCATTTTCAATAGTGCCTAGGCATCCAAATCCCATTAACGTCAATGAGGATTAATTACCTCATGGTTTTAGAGACCTCTCAATATCTCAGCTTCTAAGTGTTCAGCAGAAAACCTTTTTATTTGTATTTTTAACTATCTTGCTATCTTGTCTAAAGCTCATCTTCTCTCTCTCCTAGGATGATGTGGGCATTTTTATCTCTTACAGAAAATTCCAGTGGGATTCTCTCCCAAGTGAGGTTGAGCAAACATTTGCAGCAAGGCTGAATGAAGAAATCCAGGCCAGGAGATAAGAGACCTGAGGCGGCCTGAGGCAAAAGATTTTAGCTGCTCCCTCAAATTCAGGTTATCACAAGTTTGCATGAGAAGGGCTCAACAGGGTTCTTCTGAGACAACTCTGTCATTCCTGCTTCTTCCTCACAGCACAGGCTTTCACACCATCTCAGCTGAAACCACAAGGACAGCAGGAACAGATTCTACATATAAAGTCCTTTTCCTTTCCTAAATGACAATGAAGCCCTTGGTCCTGCTCAGTGAAAACTACAGGATCACCCACAGTTCAGCAAGGTCAAGGTTTGCAGCATGTAACATCAGAGAAATTTGAAGGAGTGACCCAAAACCACATCGTCTAACATATCCAGGAAGGTTTAATGCAATCAGAACACTTGGCCAGCAACATCCACGTGCTCCAGGTGGATCCCATCCATGTCCCTGCAATGGCAGCAGACGTGTCCTGCCCTTCCCATTCTGCTCTCACAACACCCTCCTCCTTTTCAAGGCACTGCAGAGAGGGAACACTGCTCTCGCCTTTTAGCTGCCTTATAATAAATTTCAATGTTGAAAATAAGGGGAAATTACTCTCACGTGACACAATACTTTTTAGGTAAAAAGGGACTGAAGTAGTGATGTTACAAATAGTGCATATGGATTCCAAAGTACTTTGTATAAGATAAACAGGTGTTTATTTGTTGCAAGATAAACAGGTGGAGAAATGGAAAGATGAGAGAGAGGAGAGAGAGTCTAGGAGAACGACAACATGATGTGATTCCTGACATCCATACTAACAGTGAGGAAAATGGGATTAAACAGAGTTCTAACTGCAAATGGCAATACTGCTGCATTGTGATAGGGAGGGAGGGTCCTTCTCAGTGAAGAAATATCAATAGGAGGTTAAATGTTCAACTATGTTTATAGGAGTCAGAGGTGCACATACCTGCATAGTGTAATTAGCTCCAGCTTTTATTAGATGTTTAATTAGTTCTGCTGAATGCTGGAAGTGGACTTTAGCTGCAAGACAACATTTGGTATTATTAGAGAAAGCTACACTAACATAAAATACTTATCTGTTAAACAGCTCTGGCTGAGAACATTTCCAGCCTCTGTAATTGCTCGATCTGAAGCTGAGCGTCTTTAAGGTCCAGCTCCACCAGTAACAGCGATACAGGGTGTTACAGCTGAGGGTTTGGAGGAGGAGCTGGAAGCCCCAAGGAAAGCCATGCTTTCTAGACACTCTGTGAGTACTCCTGCCTTTACCCTTCATTTACACACACTTTGATAGAGGTGTGTAAAATCATTCTGTTTGAACATCATGGCATTTTATAACTGTGTTGAAGGAAAAGCACATCGGATTTTCTACCACTTGCAGAGGGTTATTACAGCCCCACACTTGTTTAGGAAATGGAGTTTCTCCAACCTATCAGCAGCCTAAGCTTTGTGTGGTAAAACCAGGCAACTTTATTATCATGACCTAACCCTGCAGAGCTTAGGCTGCAGGAGTTCAGAGGGGCAGAAATTGCTGCTGCCCCTTCCAATCAGCAAAGCCTGAGACGCTTGGGTCTGCTCAGCCCCCAGTGTATCTTCTCTGTCCCTCTCCTGTGTGCTTTGGGAAGACGCTGGACAGTGTTTGCACTCCTCTGACTGCATTTTGGATCCAAAAAATGGGTTTGGCAAATCACATTGGGGTGAAAGGCTGGCAGGTGCCATTCTCACTGTGCCAGCTGTGCATGGGCACTCTCACCTCAGCCCTCATCAGTGCGAGATACTTCTCCCTCCAGACTGAGGAGTAAGAAACCTTGTACTATGCCACATTTACCAGGAAAATGCTGGGGAAAGAGGTAGGCATGTGAATCTGTACAGAAGAGCTGGCTGCAGCACTGTAATTTTTACCTGCATCAAACCTTGCTCTTTAGACTTATATCAGTCAAGAAAGTTATTTCAGTAAAAATTATTTATTTCAGTAAATTATTAAAAATTATTTCAGTAAAAATACTCTTCTGTAATTACAAATTAATTGACACGTCTTGTGATTTCATTGAAAGTGCTAGAACTTACCCTGTTTTATTCATTCTGTGTCTTAAGCTACTGCTAAACGTACTGGTGCTATTAAAAGGTTATGTATAGCTTCAGCTTCGGATGCTTTCACACCACCTTGTAATTAATTAGCTGAAAAGATTAACTTTCCATTTGGTGATGTACTTCATCAACTGTACTGATAATTCTGCAGAATTTCTATGATTTTAAAACAAGGTTGAAAATGTATGCTGTTCTATTAATAATTCATACAATACCTTTCACTAGCAAGACAGTGGTCCACAGGATTTAAAGAAATTAGAACACACAGAACCTAGAAGGTGTAAATTTTCAGCAAAGAAAAGCATCATCATTTTAGAGTTAGAAGCTGAAACAAAAGAAAAAATCCTATCAGAGTGCTAATGACAGTGCAAATGTACTTGCTGGGTGTGTGTCTAATCAGTCCTTGAACACCCCTCTATCGGAAGCTCTGACTCCAGACTGATTGCATCTGTAAATACTTACCATCAGCTGTCCCATGAACTATTAGCAAATTTGCTTCTTTTAGACCATGAAGATTGTGTAGTACACTGGATACCTGGCAAACAAACACACACAAGAGTAACCAAATTCCATTTTAGGAGTAAAATGGTCATTTAAAGTTACTTGTTTATTTGAACTACCTGATAGGTCATTTCCTCTTTTGATGGAATCCCAAGGTATCTTTCTGAAAAAGCTGATGCTGTAAAAGTAAAAACAAAATCTTGTGAATTAAAAGCTACTTCTCTTTAAAAACTGACTTAAAGTCAGGAGAAGCTACTTAAACCAGGAAGTCAACAGAGAAGTTAATTTAGAACCAGAATGCACCATTTTAATATACCACTGAAATACATTTTTAAATGGTTAAAAAAAGAAACCAATCCAAACCCAAACTAAAACACAAAGAAAAGTCTATCAGACCACTAAAGTAATTTGCTCTGATTTCCCATGTATCACAGTCCAGATCCTGTGTCCTAAACTTCACATACAGAACCCAACATCTTGTCATTGAATGACAACATGGTTGATATTGTAAGGAATTCACTGCTAACCTTAAAAGATTCACTCCTAATATAAGTCTTGATTCATGCTGATATACCTAAAGGGCCCTTAGGAGATGGGGTACCTGACTGGATTTCAGTGGAGAATGGGAAACAATTCCTTTGCAAAAATTGGTGGTGTTAATAACACTGTTGTGTGTTTTGGTGAACTGTGCCAGTGTTAGCTTCACTTTCCTTTAAAGAAGAGAATGAGACAGTGAGGTGAAATCTCCTTGATGGTGTTACATTATCTGCCTTTAGCTAAAATAAAGCAGTAGCTCCATGAGTGAGATATTTTGAATAGATTATCACACAGCTGTAGGGCAGGAAATACTCACCGTATAACTTCATATCTGTGATTGGTGCCACCACAGCTCCACACTTGAAGAGCCGTTCACTGGATTTCAGGATCATTGATGCAATGTAGCCACCGTATCCCTAACAATGGGATTGAGATTTTTGTTCATTCATTTCTTTTTAGCAATAAAAGCCTTTGTGCTAATCTAATGGTATCATCTTAGAGTATGCATTTCTATCTGCAAGAATTACTTTTAAAGGAAATGTAAAACTAGAGTTTAAGAGTGAATGAAGATCACATTGACCTGATCATGATCTTTAAACTATTAAATTAAAAATAACAAGGATATTTTGCTTCAAGCTTAGTAATTCCATTGTGGCAGATCAGCCAATAGTTAGTGTAAGATTTGAAAATGACAGAAAACAAACTAAACAAAACAAATCCCAAAGGGAGATTTGCACTCAGTTTTTACTTTAGTTTATATCTTTCATATAGATATTTGCAAACCACCAAGATACATCGTGCATTTTGCTGACAGAACAGAGAGTAGGAGAATGGGGGTGAATTGAGTGCAGTATGTTCTCCCTGTGACACCTGAACCTTCACAGACTGAATTCTATTGCTGTTAAAAGTTTCTGCTACAGCATTGGCAAAGGTCCCACAGAGGAGTACAGACCCTGCCCTGTTTTGCAGAAATAAAAGCTCTACAAAGGCACATTACTCAGTATTATGCTCATCGTTGGATGCCCTTTCTGGCCACAAGAGCATCCATGAGGCTGCTTTGCTTCAAGGCAGGAAGCACAGACAGCATGAAGAAGTTGAGAGAGAGAGGGCAGAACTGGGGAAGTCTGTCCTTGCCTCACCACATTTATCTGTCCTTATGGAACATCTATTCACCATCTCTAATGCAAAGTGTGTAATACACTTCCCTGAGAAGAGCTATGACACAAGTTGAGTCATGAAAGTTTTGTGAAAGCTTTGAGACCACAGATTTCCTTAGAATGACCTGGCAATCCATTTCTGTACATTTGAAATCATTCTAGACCCATAGAAAATGGAATTCTGAATTGTGGCATCTGGGACCAGTCATTTTCTCATATATTATGGGCTCTTCAAATTTCTCTATTTGCCATCTTTGTTTTCCCTTCATCATCAGTGTTGAAAGGTCACTTTTTGTTGTTGGTATTTTTCGTTGCCGTTGTTTTGTATTTGGCACACTTCAGGAAGAAGAAATTATCTCATGACAGGGGAAAAAACATGCAAAACACCAGCTGACCCAAATAAACAATGTTATGTATCAAATGGTCACAGTTTTCTCATGGAATTTTATGAGTGCTGCCTGTTCCTGTTCTTCATGCCTAAATATTTAATGGATGGATGATTTGTGGGGAAGAATGGGAATATTCAAAAACGCTTTAACCTTATTTAAGAAAAATAAGCAAAGAGGAACATTCTTTGGAATCAATCTATAATAAGAGTGAATGGACATACAGGAGGAAACACAAAATAAAAGCTGGATTTTCAAGGGAGTGTGAGGAACTATTCCTTTCCCACAGAAATTACAGCCCAGGAGACCAAGAGCTGCCCAGATCTGTCCATGTGCAGGAGTATATTTCACCTAACAAAGAATTTCTGAGCGGCCAACAGTAACTTGTATAATTCAAAGAGTCTAAGAGGACAGCAACTTTCCTCTGCCTCTGGGTCTCCTCTGCTTTTACTTTTGTTTAATATTCTGTCTGTGTCTTTCCCAGTAGCTCAAGAGCACAGTTTTAATCCTAGGATAGGTATTGCCAGGTTATTTATTATTTATGCTGTGTTTTCATTAAGAGCTTGTTTAGTTCTCCTAGGAATTTCTTTCCTTTGTGCTTGTGCCCTTGCTTCCAGCCAGGCTTTCCAGAACAAAAACATTAGGGAGTGAGATCACATTTCTAGAAGCATTTCACAATGACAATGCAGTGAACAGTCCATATGTCCTGATGCAGGCACATGTGGTGCCTCCTCATCAGCTGGGTTTCTGTGCTTGCAAACTCATCGTCATATCTTCAAGAAGAAGGTTGGCCAGGGAATTCCAACTCACTTTTAAACTGTCTTTTCACTTCCGCGGATAAAACCACAAACTACAATTTGCTGTCTAACAGTTCAGGAAGGCCCTTGGGTCATTTATCACTTGGGCTTACACCCCTCCCTCCCCCCCAGAGATAAGCAAGGGGGCACTGACAGATTGCCTGGCAGTCAGAAGTAGGTATTTTCCACACCGTGCCCTTCTGGACAGTCTTACTACTCTTGAAGCCTCATTTACATCACTGATTGTGACAACAGCTTTATTTCTGTGTAGTTCTGTAACCTCTTAAAGACCTCCCTGACACTGTGCATGAGTTTAGCTTTATGAGATCACCATTAAGCCATTCCAAAGTCATCTTATTTTCAAGCGAAGTGCACATTCTCTTTCCATCAATAAGGCAAATCTCATGCACAGAAATAAAAAATAATATTTTCCCTATCACGTTGTTGCACTAGTAAAAGTAAATGAGTTTTAAAGTAGATTTTTAATTGACTCTAAACCAAGCAGAGTAGAGGAAAATACAATTAATCTTAGGAAGCTGTTAAATAGATTTTTTTAATTAATTCTAAAACTGACTTTTAAATTTTATGAATTTTTGTTTGACAGTGCAAAACAACTCTGAAAAGTTAACTTGAAAAGGGGAAATTTCCCTGACTTCAAAGCAATGTTGAAAGCTTATGAAATTTCCCAGTCTTTGCTCTTTGCTTTCTCATATTTCCACTCTTCATTCCTCAATACTTCTATCAGAAAATAAACGTGGGAACGTGGTCATCCATAACATTTGTGAAAGAAAAACAAAAATCAGGGGTAGGTCTTGGCAGATATGTAAAGCCACGATTACACATATGCTCTGTGGTAACTATGATCACATCACTCTTAGGAAACAAGGTACTGCTGAATCTCTGACAGAAAACAAGTGAAAATTTTCAAATAGCAATGAAAGAACTTCAGAAGTCAGAAGCAAATGAGCAGTTCTGGGTGCTCAGTGATTTCATTTCAGAAATAGCATTTTCAGTCATTTGGGAAGAGGATATGGAGAAATGTTGATGCTTCTATGTATGTGCACTTTCATATACACTGGTAACAGGCATTAAAACCTGAATAGAAATGTGGCCACAACCATCTGATGGGTGAAATCAGCCCTGCTTATACATCCTCAGCCGAAAAACCTCTGGCTGCTGCCCTACAAATCAAATATTGCTTTCGATCCTACTGAAATTCTTGCAGTGACAGTTTCTTTAGCTCCAAGGAGTGTGGCAGGAGGTCAGATCTTTGAGGAAGGTCATGTTCATGTGAAATGCTAATATTAGGCACAAACATTAGCCAGTCCTCAAAATGCTACCACACAGGAGGGAAATGTCAATATCCTCATCCTGCATTCACACAGAGTGAGACAAGCAGGTTAAATGACTTGCCCAAGGCCATGCAGCAAGTCAGGAGCAGAGTGGGGATGGCAACTAAGGCATTTTATAGCAAAATGCATGCTGCTCTTATAACTGATGATTGGGGGCCACTTGTTCATGGGCTGTTATTGCTTTGAGCTCAAAGGCACAAAATAGCTTTATTTTTAATAAAAAATCTTTTAAAAATTAAAAGGCTCCACATAGTAGTTCGCAGATGAAGCAGCACTTTTGTAGTGTTTCTAATGGCTGCTTTTTAATAGACATGGGTAAAATGCTATTTAGTTTGCCACTAAAAGTTAAGCCCTTGCCTCGTTCTATCTCATGCTAGGGGCAACGACAGGCCACACAGCAAAGACAGCTGATAAAATAGGAAAGGCCAGACTTCTCGCTGGCGCAACAAGGTAAGTCGCTGACAGGACCACAGGGTTGTTACACAGCTGAGCTCAAGGGTCAGTAAAACATTCAGATACAAAAGCTGTATTAGGGTGATGCTGTCAATTTAAGTGCAGACCAAATTAAGAAACAAGCTTTCACAAAAAACCAAGTCCACATGAAAAATGTCTGAAGATTTTTTAACAAATGCTTTCTCCTTCAGATTCTGAAACAGAAATACTGCTGTAGCATAAAACTGATCTAACTGAATTAAATACTCATTCTGAGAAAAAGATAATATACAGAACAGAGAGTAATTTATGAAAGGTTTTTTCAGCTCTTTTAATAGCTGAAATTGTCTTAGAAGAACAGGGAAATGTATTTGTTTATGAACTGACAGCACTTTCTTATAGAATCATGATAATATATCTAGCTATTTTTGCACATTACCTTTCCAAATATACTCAGTCTCTTAGGATCAATGAAGGGCTGTTTCAATAGTGATCTGAAAGGCAAAAAAGTTGGGGTTTTTTTTAACTTTGGTAAACTAAAATGCTGAATTTTACTTGCTGAATATACTATGTAAAGAAAATTACTCAAAGAGTAAGGCTTCATCATACATGCAGACCAGGTATAAGAACAAATTATATCCATAAAAGTAGTACTACACTGTGAAATGTGATTTGCTTGCTAATTCCCTTTCTATATGGCAAACAGTTGGTGTTAGGCTCATCTCCTCTAATTTAGACACCTGAATTTAAGCATCTTGCCTAAATCACCCATTTACATCTGCTTTTCAGTTAAAGGACAGAAGAGAGACACTGTCAAACAGCTGTTCTTTCCCACCCATGCTGGAAACCTCTCTCAGTCTGAGGAGAATCATCCTCCAGAAATGCCAGGATTTTCCACTGACTAGGGTTTAAAGTACTAGCTTTGGCCAGCTTTTTGACACCTGAAGGAAAATAAGATGAATGCAAATTCTTGAATCTAGATAGTTAAACAAATAATTAATTCTCTCATCAAGGGCATTAAGCAGCTATGGTGAATATTTTACAGAAAGGACCGAGTAAGTTCAGGGGAAAAATCCAACTGGCTTTTGAGGAGACAGAACCAGCTGCAGCAGCTCCTCTCACCCAAGGGCACCCTCCATTTTTCCTGTGCAGTGCATCCGAAGAGACACCAGATGAAATTTAGCCTAAAACTTTTGAGCAGGGAGCTCAGTTATCACAGCATGGCCCTTCTGTAAGGGTCATCTGGAATTGCTCTGCTCAACACGGCCCACTCCTGACCAACATGAACACCAGTAGCCCTATTGCCCAGGCAGGTCACAGCAGACACAGCTCACAGACTCATGTAATGGTGAAGCATCAACTTCTAAAGACGATATCTAGCTTAAAATCTGTCTTTTTTTGGGAAACCTTAGAAAATGTCCATCCAGACGTTGGTATTTGTCATTTTGATATGAGTAAAGAGTGTTGTCAAAGCTACATGTGAGTACCTCACAGGTGGAAATTACTCTTGTCTGCATCTGGTGGATTTATATCAGTCTAAGCACAATAATGCAAATGAGAAATAACAGGCATTTGCCCAAATTTTGCTCTAATTTACACCACTATAGCTCCCTTTGCTTTGTGCGATTACTCCGGATCTCTGTAGTGAAAATGAGAGCAGTATCCAGTCATAGAGGCCTCAAATATTGTAACACAAATGCACTGAATCACTAACATGTACAACAAGAAATTTTCCTAAGGGGTATAGACAAACATGAATTAGCTCAGATTGCATATTTAGATTGCACAGAGCAGGTCAGCTTTATCAAATAGAAGCACCAACATATAAAAACCACCTCTTTGACCTCCTATTTGTTGTTTGCAATGAATATATTATTGTTTCAAAATTTTCAACTGCATTAAAATAAACTAACAACATTCACTATGCGAAGAAAACACTCTGGGCAGTTTCAATTCAAAATGCTCATTCATCAAGGTGAAAGCAGAGTAAAAGAGAAGAAAAGTTGGCACATACGTACTCTACAGCTGCTATTTGGTCCTTCACTTCCACTGATCCTAAACATCGGTGGACCTCCTGAAGAATCTTGAGGCCTTGAAATCCACTCCCTCTGCCATCAAATCGAGCTACGATGACATTATCAGAGTTGACAAGCACTGAGTCCCAGTCAATGTGAAACTTATCTGTAACCAACTGGCTGCCTGGAGCTTCATCACTGCAAATACCAACACACCAGACACAAACGACGACTATTGACAATGTGATGCACTGTGCCGATGTCCGATATTTGACTCAGCCTAGATGGCAGAGTTCAGCCGGTTATGCAATCCTGCCGAATTACTGTCACTTCCATCGATACCATCACATTAGCTAGTGCTGGTATCCCTGCAGCAGTAGTAAACAAAATTATTTCTTTAACTATATAACCACTATGTTGCAGTGCTGCCAATACCTGAATATGCTTTGTCGAAAGAAACAGAAAATTAGTGCTCCTCGTAATAAAGTGAAAAAAAACCCCAACACATAAAAACAAATGACTAGCTCAGTTCTGAGAAGGGTCATGCAGAATTGGTTAAGCTGCACTAAAAACACAAAAAGGAAAATTTATTCTGTACCCTGATTACCATTTGGTAGGATATATAACACTACTAAGAAGCACGTTATCTTAGAAAACAAAAATAATTGCATTATTGTATACTCAAATGGATTTTTTGAAATGGAGCACAAAGAAGACTGAAATACACATGTGAGAAAATGGTATTTTCTCCATCCAAATTCATAGCAAGAAATGGATGCAGGCAGGAGTGATAAGTTTATTTTATGACATAAAAAAAAAAAAAAGGTGGTTTACATCAGAAAAGGTGGAATAGAATGGGGGAATGAAGTGTCTAGAGGAACACTAAGATTTGCCACTGAAGCCAAATACACTATTTTCCATACAAAGAAAATAAAATGTCAGTTTTAAAAGGGAAGTTTGTCATTATTTTTTCCCCAAAGATAAACACAGAATAAAAGAGCAGGCTACCATGAAGTTGTACAAAATGCAAAATTGTTCTATGCAGGCTGCATCTGCCAGTTGACTGCAAATTAAAATGTAAAAGTGTCTTTGCTGGCTGTATGGAAATTAGATTGGATGGTCTGTGGGAATATCCTGTCTGAGGTGAAAGAAAGATGAAGACAGAAATTATTGTTTTGCCAAAGAGACTTACGTAAACCTGGGGGAAGAAAGAGATAAAAATATACTACAATAACTACTGTCTTACAAGTACAATAAAATGCTGATTCAATCACTGGTTTTGGCTGTGGATAACACAGACCATCTCCAAGGTAATCACCTGATTAATTAGCAGGCATATGATGCACACTATGTTCTCAAATTCAGTCAGACCCACTTACGTAGTTGCTATATTATGTACTGAAATCAGGATTACTTGGTTACAGACAAAGTCACAACATGTTACGCTTGATTTATCTTGTGTATCAGGCTTATACTTGGCTTTATAAAAAGAAAGGAAGGGCATTTTTTTGTTTGCTTAACCGGTTCAGTTGTGATTACACTAACTGCTAACAATGCAGAGCAGCATTTGGAAATACTGTCAAGTGAGCTCTGTGGAAAACAGGATTCAGAAAGTATATAAACATTATTATTTACAATAATAATGCAACAATACTTTCAATTTCTGCTTACTGTGTAGAGGAAAGTTTACAGAAGCACTACACACTGACACAGATGTTTTCATAAAGCATTTATCATTACTTCCAATAGTAGGAGCATCAGATCAGTTATAATTATTTTTAAGTTTTTCCAGATTTCCACAATAAGGTAATGTCAGAAATATCCATGTTTGACTAGGTAACTTTCCAACAGCTTAATGCACCCCACACCAGTGAAAATATCATAAGCCAGCCTGCTTCCCTCCCACCTAAGTAAGAACCAAACTAATACACATTTGACTTATACGATATATATACAGCTTGTGTATATATAATGTATGTCAGACACTTAGAAATATAGGAAGAACCACTACATTTGTAAACTTTTTTCTAAACCAGAAAGTGTTTTAAATCAGATGATACCCTCAGGGAATTTCTTCTGCTAAGAAAGGAACAACAAACAGAACCTCAGCAGGATTCTCAGTGGGCAAGAACTGACAGTGATGGGTTCCCAAGCTCCTTTTTGGAGGACATAGCTGGGCTACTTTCAAGTTCAGACTTTAATCACTATACATCTTCTGGTCCTACATGATGGGTTGTTTCACATATTGCTTTTGGAAGCAATTTTCCAGTGGCTAGTTTATTTCAAGATTGTCCATATAAGTAGTCTGTGACAGGCATTTAAAGCTATTTCCATAGAGGTACGTATCAAAATTCCCATTAGCACCAAGCGGTCTCTTTACTCTTCAGCTGCTACTATAAAACGATCTGATTTTCTGAGGTGTGCTTCTGTCCTTCATGGAGAGACAGCATATAGTCTGTGCACCATTTAGGCCCCTTTGCTAACCTTTTAAACAGGGCTTCAGCAAGGTATTAATTCTTCATGCAAGTTTGATCATCCTGAGGGCTCTGTAACAAAGATTGATACTACAGAGCAGTAATAGATGCACAGCCTGACTTGGGAAGTTTGTCCTGGGTTTAAAGCTATCTCAAAGGTCGGGTTCTTCTTTATGCTTAGCACTACTCACAGCCTGATTATAATTAACTACTCTTCAGTGGTACGCTCTTCAGAGAATCATTTCTTGACCCCAGTAGTAAGACTGCAAGAAAGCCTGTGCCATTTCTGCTTAGGTGTAATCCAAACACAGAAGCCTTCCTTGACTGTGGGTGGCCCTAAGGGGATCATGGACTAGCCAAAGCACTATAGCAAAATCAGAGCCAATACCAAAAGGGCAAAGCAAAGTTAAAGGCTCTTCAACGTCCTTCAGGTCTTCCTTAAGGACCATCATCTCCAGAGTCAAACAAGAAGAGAAGAACGATTCAAATGAAGACTATGCCTAGTTCTTCCTGATTCATTTTTCTTCCTTGTAAGTTGACAGCACTTGCACTATCCTCTTTTTTTTTTTTTTTGCTCCTCACTTTCAAGGTTCAGAGCTGCACAGTGTGTGTCTTCAACAGTGACTACACTCGGATTAGGAGTCCACTGTGGCAGCACAAGTGCTGACAGCTCGGGCACACTGCTGGAGTTCACCACCAAGGTACCGTTTAAATAGACAGAAGCCATCAATAATATACCAATATCATTGACCTCTGTGGGTAATTTGTATGCTTCTTGCAAGGCAGTCATATACATATCAGGTTGCCTGGAAAAAGAGGCAGCTTGTTACAAGTTCATATATTGCTGAAGAGAGAAGAACCTGTTTTTTCAGATTCTGTAAGGAAAAGCTTAAACTAAAGTCTCTGTTCATGACTTGAGCTACAGCCCACAGAGAATAATGCAAGAGGCTGTTGTGCTGTACTCTGAGCAATACTCCTCTGCCACTCTGCTATTGTGACTGCACACACACCACCATTACTGGTCAAAAATCAGGGAACATAAATAGTGTCAGATGCTGAGAACAAAAAATTCCAAATGCTTTGTCATTATTCATATGCCCTGCTTAGGCATAGCAGAGTGGAACTAAAGACAGATCACATGTTTACAACTCCTGCCTGCAATATGGCCAAACAAACTAAAACACATGACCGGAAGAGATTCCATTATGAGGACAGAAAACATGTGATAGCTAGGACCAAAGCAGAGAGAACAATATGAAAAATAAAACTGTTATTCTTAAAATATCTTTCTGAAACCCTTGAGCCTGAAAACTTTAAAAATACAATTTTGAGAGCGAGATGTAACCCTGTCCTGTGTCACGGGAAAAGAAGGTGAAGTTTTGAATCTCCTCTTGCCTTTTTTTTTTTAACCCATGGAAGATTAAATGAGCATTTTATTCACACAGCAAGATACATACTTCTGTGAGGGAAGTGGGAATAAGGGAAGCTGAAAGAGGATCAATCTTAGCTCAATGATTCCATGAGACTTTTGTGTGGACAAGACTGAAGAGAAAGAGAGCGAGCAGATCCATCACTGCCCACAGCACCAGGACTGCTACTGCCAGTGGAATAGTTCGAATGAGCCTCCAGTCTATTCCTCTTTTAGACTAAGCTAAATGAATCCCCCCTCTAGGCAATGAAAAACATTAAAGAGTTCAAAGAATGGGGAAGAACATCTAAAAGAGTGAAAAAGAAAAGACTCTCCATCAAATACTTTGATGTAACAGAAACCCAAAAGATCAGTGAAATACTGGCACGCTCTGCTGAGGCAGGATGAATACAGGCATGAAATGGATAGCTGGCAAAGTAATCCATGAATTATTCACATGATTTAGGGATCCCCTAAAAAGCAAAGTTTTCAGCTGTTCAACAGAGGAAAAACTGGCCAAACAAAATGGACTTCAGGGATGTTCCCCTACGAGCATATTGCAATGGAGTAGTGGAATCCACCAAGCATTTCTACACTTCCCCTGGCAGCCAAGCATTGTTCCTTCTCTTGCAACACCTGCCAGTTAAAATGAGCAAGATCCTTTATGACAAGTGAGACACACAGGACAGCTATTAATTGGCAGAGAGCTAGCATTCCTCAGATTGTGAATAGTTCCCAATACTTGCATTACGCCTCTCTCTATTTCTTCTAGTCTTTTAATGACTTGTTCTCAAAGCTGCAAAAAAGCTTCACTTCAAACCCTATTGTCTTAACTTGCAATCAGTCCCGAGAGTGTATTCACTGGAGGCATAAACAGGTTTGATTGCCTGTGCAAGGCCTGAAACTTTCATCTTTTCAACAACCAGGTAAACCAATTCCTGTTTATTACCAAAATATAAGAGAACAAGTAAGAAAACAAACAAAAAGAAACCTCTTGGAGACAACTGACTGTTACTTTGGAGAATACCTGTTGGGTTTTTTTCCCCATCAAATATCAGAACAAGCTTTCCACTGACTCAGTTTTACAATATCCACTTACATATTGGACAACTTTAAATGGTGTTAAATAATAGATAGTGACATTTAAGATACATTATCTACAGATTTGAAGGAATGAGGTTAATTATGTTCAAGGCAAAATAAAGAATAATTATCTACTCTGATTTTATTACCCAGATTAAATGCTAGAGTCTTAATCATTTCCTGTGTGTTACCAAGAAGTGTATCTTCCAACTTTTTTAATGAGTAAGGTGAACCATAATGAGAAAATCAAGGATCTGAAATTTAAACTTTGATCTTAATTATACAGAAAAAATAAGATAATCACTCTTTCAGGCAATTACTGTAGAGCTCTCTAATCTATAGCTACACTGTATGTATTATATCAGAAGGAAACTGAGTGTGAAATGTATTAATGGTTTAGGAGAACAAATGGAAGACAGGAAGTGTTTTAGTCTATTTAACTTTTTATGGGCTACGCATCACAAATTTGGAAAGGAAAACAGTGCTACGTGACATAACTGGTTTCTACATGAGAACTACCTGTTAGATAGTCCAGCCATGCAGATGGACATACATTTTAACACAGCAGTATCTACTATTTGAGCATTGCAGCATGCTTTGCAACTGCTAATGGATTAATGTTCCCCAAATCCTTATGATGAAGGTTACAGGATATTCAGGGCCTGGTCCTTGAGCTTGTGCCTACATGGAACTGTACTCAGTTCACACCCAGGTTTCACACCAGACCAGATTCCACTGACAAGGTCCCTTCCAGGATTCAGCCTTACACTCAGGCCCCCTGGGGCCAGGGGCTGGAAGTTCAAATTTACCTGTAGACATCCTCGTACGAATACTGGAGCCTTATTATAATCATGCACCTTTGAAATGGCTACTAGATTTCAGCGCTTTGAAAAAAACCCAAACCAGGTAGCACCAAACTTCCCCTGCTCTACCTATTTCCAAATTCTGTTAATGACACTGTAACCCTGTTGATCCAGAGAGCAAGGAACACCACACAGAAATGGTTGAGCTAGTGAAAATTTACAGTAAAATGATGAACCTCAGTCATAAAAAAACACTTTATTCTGAGCCAGTGAAACCAGCCACCAGCACAAAAGTTCTGCAGAGATGAAACCACACAGGCAAACCAGATTCTGGCAGGGAAGATCAATTCTCACCAGAGCCTTGGAGAGACCCAGGAGCAGTGAGTGCAGCCAGTCAGTCTATTAGTTCTTGTATGCCATACCTGCTCTCCAGCTAAGGGCACAAAGCCTATATGCATTTAGAAACTTACAGGCACTTAACAAGGCATTTAATTTGCACTGCAGAGACCTATTAGGTGAATTTCAGGTTTAAACTCGCATTCTCTTTTCCTCACCTTCCTTCCTGCCTTCCCTCCTTCCTTTCTTAAGTCCTTGTCAAAATGCAGTGCTACCAATACAGAATCCAAACCCCACTTCTTATCTGCTAATACTCCATGTTTCCAGATACACCTAAGTGCATGCTGCCTGGATCATGATGTTATATAGAGCATTTCTGAAAAATGGGCATACAATTAAACCAACGCTCTTACAGCGACATTGGCAAACATTCCTCTTCAAACTTTCAGTAGCTGGATTATAATGATAATTGCATCATGACTGGGAATGTAAGAAACAAAGTAGATGCAGCTGAACAATATGAAAGACAGTGCTTGTCATCAGCCATTAATTCTTGTCTAGCACTTCCAGCAGCAGGAACAGGGTGTTTCTCAATCAGTCCCAACAGTACCACTCTGGGAGTCAGGAAAGTCAAATATGTGGGAAATGATACCATCTATGCAACTAATCAGTGTTCCCTACAAAAGTTACATATTTCTCCTTGGACAGAAATACTTCTCTCTTTTTTTTTATTTATTTTTTTTTTTTTGAAAGTAGTACTTCTGACCATGAAAAAAACCTTAAGAGATCAAATTGGAGCTGTGTGGGTCAAGAAATCACCCCCTACACTCCCACAGATACCCAATCACTCTTTCTCAGGAGCTGGGCAGAATTTATTAGGCACAAATAATCATCCCACAAGGGAACTTCCCATAACTTCAGTGACAGTTTTCGGTTTTATATTTCATTTGGGGACTTATTTAATAGGAAAAGGGATTGCTGGCAACCTTAGTTTAAAGTCTGTAAAAAGCTGTTGAAGAAATATAACTTCCTTCTCTTCTGGAGAAGAGGAGGACACAAAACATGCTACATTACATGAGCCAGGACAGATTTCAGATTTTCAGTTTCATGCTCTCATTAGTGTATAGGGTTTTCTAAAACTAAACCCTGCTAAAGCTAACAATGAGATTTGGATATTGCAAAGGTAGGTATCTGACTGAAAAGAAGCAAAGTCTCCACGCTGTAAATGTAGATACAACAATCTATATCTGTAAGTGGATGAATTTTCTTTTTATTCCACAGGCCCATCATAAAAAAAACAACCAACCAAACAAAAAAAAACAAACAAAAAACCCCCACAAAACAATTGTAAAGTGCATTATGACTCGGCCACATTATTCACTCATTTGGTACCCAAAGCTTAGTTAAGTTTAAATTCAGACCTTGCCTTAACACTGTTCTCAGTTCTTTCAACTCTTGGTACAAAAAAAACATTTCATAATAGGATTCCGTTAGCTTTTCTTTTTTCCTTTTCCTGTAATTTCTGACCTTGGACTTCTCAGGTTTCTGATCCTTCCCTTTTGTAGGTTCTACATGAGTATATAACCTCATATTTTACAACTGTATATGGCAGATTATGTATTTATTAGGATACTTAAAAAGGGAAGCATTATACTGCCAACACCTTAGTGATTCCTCAGGCATAAGCACAAGTGTTTGCAAGTCCCTGCAGGGCAGCTGGGGTCAATTCAGAGAGTCTGTTTGCCTTTGGCACACTTACAAGAGCTGCTTAAAATATAATCATGCTTCCAAGATCATGCAAGCAAATACTGCAAAAATGAAATAATATCAATGTCATGTTCCTCCACAAGAAAAAAAAAAAAAAGGAGTTCATGAACCAGTTAAAGCAGAGAGTCTCCATGATTGGAGATAAATACAACTGAAAAATCTGAATTTTTAAACACAAACTAGGCTTAGAAATAGCAGTTTTATGCCTCTCTCTCCTAATGTTTAAGATCTGATCTGAGTAGAGGAATTTTGGATCATTCAGCAGCTCAAGCTTGTAAATTTGACCTGACACCAACAACAAGGATCTCTGCTGTCATTACGGGGAGTTCTGCTCCAGGTGATACAGCTCAGGAACGAGGCATTTTCATGAATTTTGCAGTGCACTCTGTGACTGAAATTCACACCAATGCCTTCCAGATGGGACTGGAGGATGATCTGTAGGTACAGGAAAGGCTTCTACAGCCATGCTGAGTTCAGATGCAGAGAAAGCAGTGGTGCCCTGAACCGGCCATCCCCATATTTCCCAGGCAGTCTGCAGGCACACTGCTGCCTGCTCTTCTCCTCTGCTACACCTTGTGTAGACATGCAGCTTAAAGGCTGACTGACACTGCAAGAAACATACACCCTATTTCTGCTTTAAAAGAGCAGCACAGGTGGCCAGGGAGTACCACCTTCCTCCCACAGAGGTTTTCTACAAACATCAACAGACTTTGGATCATGCCTATAACACCTTCAGCCACTGATGCACAAAAAGAACTTTTTCTTCTTTCCGGGGTTCCTAAAAGCAGTTTTGCTTTATGCATCTTAACTGAGCCCCTCTCAGAAGCATTACCTATTTCTATCAGGGATAAAAAGGAGCATATTCTCTGAACGACATCCTCTGTTGGAAGGATCAGTATGGGTCCAGGAAAGACTGCAGAACTACTCACAGATACACCAGCAGAAGTGCCAGTGTCTCATGTACATAAAAGTACAGAGAAGCAGAGTTAGGTCTGATGAGCTCAAAAAAACCCCAGGCATCTCTACCAGACAGCACCTACTACAAAGTCTTCTCGAGAACAAGTCTTTTGATTTATCAACTCAGATCCATGAGGTAATTTTCCTACACAAGGTAAAAAATAAGCCATTTTCTAATTCAGAGCTAAATGATTTCTATGATGCATTTTTTTATTATTTCGTGTGATTCCACAGAGATACTTACATTATTAATAGAAGGGCATACTGGTTTCGATCTGTGAAATCTTTTGGCAGTGACAACTGTAAAGGGAATTCTTTTAAGAAAAGAGAAAAACATTAAAGGCTGGTAGTTACACAGATGAAAAACATTAACATTGCAAGAAAGCTTTTGGTTTGCTAAAATAACATTTTGCCAGATTTACCGTAATCCTCAATGTGAAGCATTTTGATTTCAGTCTTGTAATTCTTTTTCTTAAAAAGAGCTTCTTTCAACACAGCATTATTTTCCAAAATATAGAACTCTAGAAAACAGGAAGAAAAAGCATGTTGAAAGGCGTGGAGAACCATCACATCAGATATAAATCAAAATTCAAAACAATTAAAGAAAAAGAGACAAATGTGCAATGATAAATACTGTAAATTAATTCCTTCCGTAAATACGTTTTTATAATGCAACTACCTTGCAATTCAGGAACCGAGCAACCAGCTAAGTCAAAAGATATACATCTAGTCCATTCTCGGGCTTTGCAGGCTTTGCTTTCATTAAGCACTACCAATGAAATTGCTAATGACCAAATGAAAATGAGTGTTTCTGATAAATACTAACAGGGTTTTTACAGCCAAAGGCTCCTCTGCTGGGCAATATCCTAAGCCTCATGCAGACATCCCTTTCCAGCCACCTCTTCCAAGGCAATATTTAGCCAGCACAGCTCTGCATGATGCCGTTACCTGTCCTCTGCACTTCAACCAAGAGCAGGACATCAGCTTGGTTTGAAGCTGCAGACACATTAGAAGCAGTCCTTTTACACATGAACAAAGGACTAATTTGTTCTTTTTTTCTTTTTGTTTTTTTTACTCCAATTACTGATCCTGCTTCCAAAACTTCTAATTTTTTAATTAAATAATGAACTTAGGGCCAAAACTGGATAATCTAAGGAGAATGTTTGTTCTGGGCAGTCAGCCAAAATGGAGTAATTATAGTCTGATGGAATAATTAAAATAATCCTTAGTCATTCTTTTATGAATTGAAAAAGATAATCTAATCTTGGCCTGAAACATTAATGTAAATTCTATCTCTTTTTATTTGGCTTCTTGCTGTTCCAACAAACAACGTCCCTCTATCCTGACTTGCTTTGCTTTACTCTAAGTTGCTGCACATAAATTTCTATTCCAGTCATTCACTACCAAGAGTATTTTAGATGTAGGTAATCAAGAGAAAACCTGCCTTCACAGAACTGAGGAGCTCTACAGAAGTAAAAGAATTTACTTTGAGCTACCCCTTATTGAGCTGGATAAAACTCCTTGCCTTTGGTGTGTTATGGCACTGAGCTTTGCAAACATGAACATTAATTAAAAAAAAAAAAAAAAAAGGAAGCCAAAGTGCAGACGTTAATTAACAATATTGATCAGTATGCTACTTCAACAGGCATGATTAGTTATGGCTAAATAGTGACTGGACCATGAAAAAGAAGATGTAGACAGGACTTCTGGATTCTGGGAAAAATCCTTAGGACAATGCAATTAATGAAATGAGGATATTTAAGAAGTGGTCTAGTGTTTTTGAATGGAAAGATGTTTCCCGTTCCTGTAATCCACACCTTCATGCTAGCGGGTCACTGTGGAATTGGAGGTAGCAGAGTTGTTACCTCTGCTGCACATCTGGAATACCTAGGTGAGGAAAATTCTACTGCTGAAGGACAGTCTGCCCTTACAAAGCACCCCAAGCAGCCCGTAAACAGCAAGATTTGGTGTCAATATACAAATGAATAATGAGTAAAACTTGAGAAACAGAGGTATACTCTCCTACAAATCCTTTATTACTGGATTTGTCTTCATTGAAAATGTCAATGGAGTTTTTCTGGTTTGAGAACTGTAAGACAAGGACTAACTTGAGTGTATTTAGGTCAGCTTTTATAATCAGTCATCCAAAGATGATACCTTACTTCAACTTAATTGGACTGTTAATTTTAAAAATATCTCTAAAAATACAAAAGTATGGTAATGGCAGGATGATTTACACAGTAAGTGAACCAGAATGTGAGACACATGCATTGAGCATAAAACACACCTGAAAAGCCTGGGAAAGTTTTAGTCATTTGATTTTATCATTTGCTGATGTGGATGTTGCTAAAAGGTATTTAATAGAACTTTATATGAATAAGCTATCTATTAGTTTTCATGAACTTTCAATGGCCTTCCCCTTCTCCCACACTCTCCAAAACAATCAGGGATGACAGTAAAATTTAACTAGTTCATAAGGAATACTCACTTGCAGTATTACTTGTACTGTGCACGCTAACCACTGGAATGCCTGGTCCTGTTTGGAGGAGAGAAGAAAACCAGAGGCAGTGTAGGGCAGTCAGTGCTCAGCACTTCAGTGACACAGAATGAGAGCACCAGTGACCCCTTAAGGACGGGATCCTGGAAGCTCCATACACACACTTCCCTTCAAACCCTGCAGTAACCCCACTGGTGCCTCTTGGCAAGGACACAGGTGAGACTACAGTGCCAAAAACGAGGCCTCCTGCCTGTTCAGCAAACAGCCCAGACCCTCCACCCACACCCCAAAGAGCACCTTTTTTTTTCTTTTTTCAATAATCTCTATGTTTTACTGTTAAGTGAAGAATAAAAAAAAATATGGAGGCACTTAATAGCACTCTCTAAAATATAGCAGTTTGACATTCAGAAACAGTAACTTTAGGTTGACTGGGAGGTGAATTAATGATAATATTCACTTATATCTTCTACGGAAAAGCTGTAGAGGTGTTGAAAAATTTTCACATATTTCACTTAACTACCTGCAGCTCCTCTGGTATGCCAACTCTGCAATCCAACAGTATCACAGTTAAATCTAGGTGTAATATAAGCTAATCCTATTTCAGACACTACATTTTTACTGTACCACTAAGAAACTGAAAGCGCCAAGAATAATTCTTCATGTCAACATCTACTGTGCAGATGCACAAGACGGGATGTGAAACTGAGATGACCAAGGATTCAACACACTCCAAAGTAGAGCTGAGTTTGCCGTCCCTGCTCTCAGGACCCTCCTAATGTAAACTTACAAAAGAAAATAAGATGTTCCCACTGCCAACATGGAATTTGCATACAAGAAGCTTAATTTTATCTTAGTGAGACAAGAGTTTAAACTATGAGCAGTCAGTCACTATTGGGTTAGGGAGAATGATGCAGAAAAGCTGAAATCCCTGAGGACCCCACGGCAGAGGAAGGCATGGACCCTCTGAAATTAGGAGTTACAAACCCCTTTTTTTGAGAAAAAACAATTCCCTATGAGAGCAGTTCAGAGACAGAGCATAATTTATGTGTTTTGAGAGGTTGTCTCTCTCAATTAATTATGCCATGAGCCTAGGGAAATGCAAATACCTGAAATAAGTAGCATGATGCCATTTACAGCCTCCACTGAAGATTTTTATCAATTTTATTCATCTTCAAGAGGGACTATTGACAAAAATTTTCCAGGTAGACTGCTGAGAAATTACAGCTTTCTACCTCAGCACTTCAAGAAGATAACTTCTTCAGATGTCTCTTTTTCTTTTCCTTTGTTGTTTTTTTTTTTCTTTCCCAGCTGTTTTTACTTCTGAATTTGTAATTTTGCTTCAAATTCTTATTTAAGAAATACTATTTTTGAGCGGGAGAGCAATGATGTTTTCCAGGCTAGTTCATTAAAAGATGAAAGGACAACGACAGATTTCAGAAAAAGAGAGATTTTAGTAGATTAAAAAGCCAATCAGAGGAAAAGAAAAGACAGACCTGTGTTACAGGTGTTGTATTACAGCACATCAGAACTAAGCAGAGCACCTGGATTTCCCATTGACTTCCTACTACTAACCCTAAACCCACAGCTTATTTCCTGCTGTATAAAAGAGGAGAAATGATTATTCTCTTTGTGAAGTATCTGTAGTGGAGAGATTAATATCTGTTAGTGTTTATGAAGTGCTAAAGGAAAAATCCACAAGTGGTGTGGAAAGTAAATGCAAAGGATGCACTTGCCAAAAATGAGAGGCTGCAGAGGCAGTGCTCCATCTACGAGGCTAGAAATAACTCCTCACCCAGGAGAGTCTCTGGAGATGAACACAGCTGGTATGCTGGGACACATCTCCTGGCTGAGGGAAACTAAGGACAAACTATCCTAATAAAGGTGCTTGTGGGTAAACAGGAGATGGTAGAATTGGAACTTGGATAGATCAAACTAGTTCAGAGTCCCTCAAGGATTTTGTTTTGAGGAAATGAATGCATGTGTAAGCATGCAGATGTGGTGTCACCTGTCTCCTCAAAGAAGTTTACCTCCCATCCCTGCAAGCAGCACCCTGCAGAAGAGTTTTGGTACCTGTTTTGTGGTGATGTGGGAATAGACTTTGATACTGTCAAATCCCCAACCCACCAGTAACTGCTGGCTCTGATGAAACACAAGGGAACACACTGAACAGCTGACAAGGTGACAAGCTGGCAGCTGTACACTAATGTTAGACGTAAGAAAAACTTCATGACAGTGGTTTATCATCCTTGCCCTCCACCTGCAGCATAGGGCAGTTTGCTGGTTGCAACTCAGTGCAGTGTAGCTTGAATCCTGGGAGGATGTTTTACTGCCTCACCAGCTCAAAGAGAGAACTGCCACCTCCAAAGTCACAAAGTCATGAGCTTGTGAGTACAGCTGTGCACAACTTCCTACCGGCACCCACTATTTTATATCAAAGGAATACATTCAAAAATACAGGCTGAAAATACTTTGCTAAAATAGGAACAAGAAGCTGTCCTTTTGGACCCTGGCACATTGCTGATTCAGGGAAAAAAACTCTTCCCAATTTACCAATCCTCCCTCTTGCAGGAATCTGAGATTTACCCCATAGGGACCATATCAAGAACAAGGAAAAACTCCGCTTAAAGCATGAGGAACTCATTACTAGGGCAGTTTTCACTCAGATATGGACCTTAGCTCTGTAACTTCTGCTGCAGATTTAATCATGTATAAACCATACAGTTTGTACATTTTTTTTCTAATCAGCTACGTATTGTAGGTGCATTTCCACAAAAAAAAAAAAAATCCTGCCTCAAAAAAACCACCCCAAACCTCTTATTTTAGTCAATATATATTCATAGTTTGCATGTTTGCATAGATTTAATGTTCAAGCTGGCAGGTATTTTATTTTTGTGCAAAACAAAAAAAGTAGAGTTGCAATAGAAATAGAAAAATGCAAACAAATAAAATGGGCTATTCATACGTATTTCAGATGAATTGTGTTCTACTCCTTTCAGTCTGATTCTAACTTTGCAAAAATACTGTGACGACAGTGACTGTAAAATATTGCAAGTTTTAAGGACAACAGGTCTAGCTATACACTTTCTTACTGATTGCCTCATGCTTTTCTGACCCTTTTTTTATAATCTTACTTATGTATCAGTGTTTATTTCCTGGGTTTAGCTTATACATTTCACAGAGTGGGATGGTTCTATTTTTTTGATTATAGAGAAACTGATCCAACTGGTGCCATTCAGTGCTACTGAATGCAGCTAAAAATAAAACATGAGGAGTTATTAATTGCAATTGTGTTGATAGGGAGGATCTGTAGATTAAACCATACCTGGTGTCGGTAGATACACACTTACATATAGGAGTGTGTATAGGTACACTGTGCACACACATGTGTACACACATAGAGAAACAGCTTTACAGAAAGCAGGCTCTCACTATTTAACTAGGTCCAGTCACACAAGATCAGTCCCAGTACATAAAATAATGAAGCTGCTAAAACCCACAGTCCCATCAACATAAATTCCAAACTTTTTGGTGAAGGATTTTTATCGAGGGTGAATTTAAGCCAATGTCCTTTACTTGAAGAGAATGGTTAGGACTGGAGCAGCTTTCTGATATCCACTTGTTACTTAGGTATTACACAGAACAACTTAGTCTTGGAATAGGCTCTGTAGAGAACTTTGAGTAATCCACCACTGAGCTAAATGTTAGACTCCAGCTAATGCCCTTCTCCAGAGAATACATTAACTCAAAAGCAAACATGGTACTATTACACGCTGTGCATTTGACTTACCTTTACAGTGCAGCAGAAAATGCCTGTTCAAGGGGCTAAACTTTGCACTAAAGTATGTGCACTGGTCTTTCAAGAAGTTACATGAGAGACACTGACGGTTCAATGATCCCACTGTTGATACACTGGGGAAAAAAATCATCAGAAACAGTTCACATTGGAATAAAATACAATAAACCAAGAATTAGCTCATCAGTGTGACAGAATTTGTTTTAATCCGCAGACTTGCCAAAATACCACTGACTCATTTTGTTCCTGATGCCAACTGTTTTCAGATGACTCAGTGGACTACTGTTCTGTTAACTGGGCAATGTGGACAGGATCCAAAACCTGCCCCAAGCAAGACTGGCACTCCAATAAGTAGCAGTGCTGTCGGGTAACAGAACTAGCAGGACACCACGAAAAGCCTCATTACCTTCAGATTTAAGCACTGAGGTTTTTGTAAGGATGAGGTGCTTTAAGTTACATGATTAAACCCTATAAATATTTTTATTTAGAAGACCTTCATTACTTTTAAAACACAGTCATGTTAAATGCTTGCATTTAGGTTTAGCTTTTTAGATGCTTATAAAGAACTGGTAAAGACATAATTGGCAAAAAAACATCTCGTGTTTACATCTTTTCCATTTTTCAGGAAATGTAAAACATTGGTGGCATTTTTAATTTTGAAAAGCTGTGACTCTTTCCTTGCTACAGCTCAAGCATACTAATTGTTACACATTATAAATTATTACCCAAGCACCACAGCTCTTAGAGCTTGGATGAAGAAGCTGTTAACACAGCCCCATGTACTTCTTACCTATGCAGTTGTCTTCCTCTCGGGGATTCCTCAGTGCTTAAGAAATAACTGTGCCCAAAAGATGAACAAAGTTAAACTCAGTTTAGTAAACTGTCTGATGTGAGTAGTGTTTAGGGAAATGAGAGACACCATAAATAACATTTTTTAAAATTAAAAATTCCCAAATATCCATGAAGATAAAATACTTATATACAAACCTAAGTTCCAAGATTAAACCCAGACCCAGTATACAGAGTAGTTGATTCAGATGGTATAAGATTTCATATTTTAACAGTGACGAAACACACTATTTTATAGTTTCTGTTTAATTCCTGTAATGCCCAGGAGCTCCAGTAGCAATGAGGATGCCTTTCTGCATATTACAAATACAGAAGAAAAAGTTTCTTCTTCGCTCCAAGAGTTTGCTATATAAACCCAAGTGGTAGATAAAAGTCACAATGAAATTATATCATGTGTTACAATAGGTCTTATGATACCCAGAAGTCTTTTTGAGCTGTAGAAAAGCTTTTTCTTCTATCTAGTTTGAATGGGTGGAAAGAGACTGGGTAGTAAAGCTGCTGCAAGAATACCAAGGCAAGCCCTTGGTGTTCCCCAGGTGAGATTCCCACAAAGTTTGACAGGCAGTAGAAGAGCAAGGAAATCCTCTCAAGATGCTGAGACAACCCACATGCAGTCTCTGTCACCTCTCTGCAGGCTGAGAGCATCCAGACCTCATTTTTTCACCTGAAGAAGCATCCAGATATTACCCATGGGTATATTTTCAGAACCTACAGAAGGATTCAAAAAGGGTTTTCTCCAGTCCTAGGGGAGGAGACAGGCCTTCCTGCAGCCTCAAATAAGTACTAGCTAAACTACCACTTATTTAAAAAAAAATGAGACTGAAACATGTCATATTTTTTTTTTTTTTTTTGGTCACAGATAGAAGTGAAAACTAAGCAAGATCCACGGAAGTTATGTGGAGCCTTCAGACATTTCTGTCTTCTCCAAAAGCACCAAGCATGTGCTGCATTTCCTTCCACTATAACACTAAGATTGGCTTTGGAAAGATTTCACTGTGAGTGGGCTGTATGAGAATCTTAATTAACAGAAGTTCTGTTAATCTCTATAAATAATTTGAATTTATGAGGTTGAATCAGATCACCAAAACTCTGAGGCCTCATGCAGTAACCAAGCAAGGATGAAAACTGAACGTTTGATGTTCTATCAAGTACTAAAAATTTACTATGACTTGTTGTCTGGATTGAAGGAAAGAAGTCACCAAAATGTTATTATGGCTGCATTGTGTGTTGATTTCTTTTATTCAGAAAAATACAGTGAGTCAAATGATGTCATGGTGTGCTTCTTTTCCCTCTGCATAAAAACACACAATAACAGAATGGCACATAAATTGTCTTACAACTGCACTTTATGTACTCAGGTGTCCCAGAGTTATGGTGATGCTCAAAAATGAAAGAAATATCCTTGTTTAATTTCAGGTGTGCTGTTTCCAGTTAAGTGGATTCCACTTTAATAACTCAAATACTTTTACAAACAAATGCAGAAAAAAGTGCTTACATCTTTTGAGTATTTTCATCATATGCCAGTATTTTGATAACTTCCCAGTTTCCTGATGTCAGGTGTCTCACACTGATTTGTTCACTTTTAGCCTGGAGAGAGAAGGAAAACAATAACTTGCACCTTACTGTTACATTTTTCTTTGTCTAGAAAGATTGTCTGCACAGGTCATTACTGATTACAGCTTTTAAAACTTTAATATGCAGCATAACATCTTTAAATCACAAACCTCACATTTTGACAGGCTTGAACTTCAAGTATTCTTTCCCTCTCAGACATAAACTTTTCAAAATCATGAAAGTAATTACAGTTTTCATCACAATTTTTCTTTCAGTTGCCCATATGCCAACAAACAATGCAAGTCCTACACTTCAAGCTAAGGATTTTGCCATTACTCATACTTTGTTTTTCTTAGTATCTCTTTTCCATCACTGTGGCATTCTAGGGAATCTTTCTCAGACCCCTGAAGCCAAAACTCTGTTTTCAAATTCAAGACAGCCTTTATAAAGAAAAGAGGTGATACTTCAGCTTATATCTCAGCTTTAGTGGGCAAAACAGAGCACCAGGAGTTACAAAGGAGGTCAGGTGGAGGATCTAATGGTGCTTTCTGGCCTTGTGGTCTGTGATCCTGGAGCACTAGTCCATACCTAATTGCTGTGGCCTCAATGGTCATGTGGCCCTCAAAAAGTCATAAAGGCAAACAAAACGGGTTTGTTTTTCTTTAATCCATGTGTTTCTGAACTGCACCCTGAGCTCTGTATCAACAGCAGCAATAACTAGAAAGCAGAAAATGCTCGAGGATACCTACGAGAAGGCAGAACCAAGCTTCTTGGAACTGATCTGTTTTCTAACAGACCCACAGGAAAAGAATAATGTAGCAACTGTATGATCAGACTTCCAAACACCAAATGAAACAGGACACTGTACTAGGTGCTGTACATATGCTTCTGATGAGAGTTCCCCATCCGGGAAGACTGTGATATTCAGTGTTGTCTCCAGGAATGATTAAAATATGTATTAGTGATTTATTGTAAGTGACTATTTCTTCTCTCTCAGGAGAGAAGCTGCAACAATTGAAAGAGATATTTAAATATTAAGATCACAGAATCTAACAAGGAACAGCAATAGAAAACCCAGCCAAGCGTTAATAAACATGGCTATTTTTCAAGGTTACAGCCATAATACATAATTTATGAAGCTTGCAGGAAGTTATCGCCTTGATCCATTAAAGTAACTTTATAATTCTTACTTTGTGGTTACAAAAAAAAAAGACTTTCTACAGTTGCCAAACTCCATGAAAGAAATTTCTAGACACATAAGATATGATTCAATCCCATTTTGAGATTAGTTTCTTTTAAATATTTCATAAGTTTCTAAAAGCATTTGAAAACAATAAACCACACACATCCATCCCTCTACATGCAGACAGTAAATTACGATCGGCAGTAACCTTTCAGACAGGAACATCCACTTGCATAAAGATTTAATTAGCTGCTTCTGCTAACCTGCTTTGATTGTGGCATTGACACATGCTTTTCTGAAGTACAGTCAAAGAAATGCAGCCCAAAAAGGATGAGCATATGTCAGCATTTGTTGTAAGACTGACATATCAGCCTCAGCGATTAAATTAAAGAGAGCCATTCAAATGTACTTCCTTGGCCCTGCAAATATATGTTGGTTCTGTGTCTTAGCTTTCCTGCAGGCTGGTTTCTGTTAATGAGCTGATATCTGTACCAAGTAGCACAGAGAAGGAATAGGAATCCAAACGCCAAATTCCAGTGTTACCCAAGCTCCAAGACAGAAAAGCTGTGATCATCTGGGTACTGGGGATATGCTGGCTGCTTTAAATTCTGCAGGGCACTTGCTATGCTGCTGTGGCTCTCACAAGGTGTGACAAACATCTAATGTGACAGAAGACTTTATGTGCAACGCTTAATATACTTTTTATGCCTCCATGTTTGCTTTAGAAATAATGGACAATCAGATTAATGCAGTGTGTAAAACACATCATATAAACACATTTCCTGTTCTTTACTGCTCTGTATCAGCCCCATTACCACGCAGAATGTTGCTTACTGATGAATAATGCTTGATACATGGGATATCACGTTTCCTTCTTCTCAGGAGCAGCTACATACTTAAAGCCAAATTTGTCATTGGTTATACCATTCAGATTTGTTTATTCATGCTGATGGCAGTCAAAATAGAAGTATTTTTTATTTTTGGAGCTGTGCAGTAGGCAGGGCTCTATTTCTGCCTAAAAGGGGCAGAATACTAAACTCTGAATCACAAGTTTGACTTTAAACATTATTCTGGTGAAATTGCATGAAGATGCATCTAAAAGTAGGTATATATTAAATTACCTTATTGAATAAGAATGGGCTTAATTTTGCTTAAATATTTTCCTGAATTAGGATGAATTTTCCTGGGCTTTTCGGTAGTGACAAATGTCAGAGCTGAGGGTTAAGGCAAGTACGATTGCATCCATAACATCCTTGGGAAAGCTGCAAGTTAACTTACAGAGTTAGGTCATTATTATTTTATGTATTTTAAAGATACTTATTCATACTGAGAAAGATACCAAAATAAGACTTGATTGACTAAATAGTTTTGCACTGGTGTGAATTTTTAGGTAGTTACTATATTAATACACCTTTACCAGACTATCATCTGGTTTCTGTTTTCTTTAGAAGATTGAATGTGACATGCCTTTGACCCCTTTTATCTTCACTGACTTCTTCATATATTTACTCTAGTGAATTAGTATCTTAATTCTTGCTTCTTCAGGTTAAATTTTCATGCAAGTTCTTTTGTCACTTTTTTGTCTGTAGTAGACTGGGAACATATTTCAGACTTAGTAATGTTCATACAAGAACATTGCCATAAAGGCAGATAATAGAGTTTCCTGGTGCCAAGTCTGCTATTTTGATGTTTTGGGTACCGTGATAATCCTTCCTATGTCATATGGCTCTGCTAAAGTACCTGGATTAATGCTCTGCTGATTTAAATAGATGCCTTGGAGTGTTCTGTTCCAGGGCATAATTTCCTTTATTAGTTCATCACAACTTCATACTTGTGACCTTCAAAGTCATAGTGCAAATTTATCTTCTTTCAGATTCCTCTTTGGAAAAAGTAATGACCCTGGGAAATGGAAGGCACTGAAAAATGTTGCCAAGGGTAATAAAGAATCCTAACTTTCACAAAGTTTTAAGTTTGGGTATTGCCTCCCTTCACTGTGTAAGGCCAGATTCTGAAAAGGCATTTAAAATTATACTTATGCATGTATAGTGTATAGAGAGAGGGTAAAATTAGCATTTCTGCAAGTCTCTTGAATTTCCATGGCTGTAAAACATTATTATTGACAGGAGGGTTTAACAAGAAAACATCTCTGTTTGTTTACAGAGGTACAAAGAAAACGTCAAACTTTGCAGAGAAAGTATTTGCAAAGTACCTTTCATTTAGTGAACATATATGTTACCACAGAAGAGGCCTAAGGAGAGAGAGAAACCTCCTTATTATGGAAGAAGTTATAAATATGTCCCCTCTGCAACGAGTGACAACCTGGACAGGACAAATGATGACACGAGTGTTCAATAAAGTGCAGACCTTTGCTGGGGTTCTAAAAGCCCTAATGACCCCTAAGACATTAAAAACAGCCTGAGGGAAAAGCTTACCTGCACAACGAACATGGCTATGTGGTGAAACTCGCCACGGCCTCCCTGCTTCACTGGGACAGTCATGAAGAACTTACTGCCGTCCTTGGAGAAAACTGGCTCTTCATTCTGAAAGTGTAAGATCCTGTCAGTTTGTCACACTTCCCATCAACCTTCTCAACAAAACATCAGCCTGAGTTTTTTTGTCTCCTTGGTTTTGGTACTTGCTGCACTCATTGGTCAACTGGAGAAAAATCCTTAGGTTTTAAATATATTCTGCTAGGCTGAACAAAACTGTGCTGGCTAAAGCCAAAGGTCGTTCATGCCATGTGCAATCTCGCCCTAAAGAACTGGGTACAGCCTTTGCTAAACCCTCCCTCACAAGAAAAGGTTTGGTAATCTCACCCCCAATGGAGGGGAGCATTTCAGGATACTTCCCTTTACAGATTGACAATTTTTGACAGAGGTAAGTCCTGCTAGTGACGAGGAGAAACAACACTCTCAACGACCTAGCCCCAGGGAAACATTACTAAGTATAAGCTTAACAATAACTGAATTTTGATAAAGTTGCTTGGAAAAAATAAGCACATCAAAGTGATATTCTGATGTGATACCATCTCTCCATGTCTAACTTCACACAGAAATATTAAATGAAAATGGCTTGCTATAAAAGCGTAATTTTTGGTTAAAATGATTTCTCATTTGCACGTTGCAAAATGAAGCCTGAAATGTATTTTAAATGGAATGTGTCTCATCCATTTATTGGACAGTTCTTCTGAAGCTAAGAAAATGGAACAATCTGCTGACATATTAGTTCAATGTATTGTTCTGGGTGTGAATTTAGAAACGTTATACTAACGTATTCCAGTTATAGCCCATACGACCTCTAATCTTTGAACTTCTTTGAGTTTAATTTGGTGAGGTTATTTTTTAATCAGGAAAAAATCAGCACAGTATATAGGACATGCCTGGAATGAGATTCAACTGATCTGTCCTTAACCATCCCAGAGTTAGTAGTTAATCAGCTGGTCATTTAAGTGCTTACTCAACTGAATGCAGACAGATTGGAAACTGAAGGCAATATTGCCTCCAAAACCCACAGAGGTGCCTCAGGATTTTATTAGCTTATAAAATGCCACATAATTAAATAAAAATGACAATGAAACAATTACACATTATACACACAAAAATAGCATTTGGACTGTACCTGTTTAGGAAGCCACAGGTCTGACTGCATTTCATATTTCTAAAATAAATAAAAAAGGGGAAAAAAGTACTTTTATGCAATAGCTATAGATCAAAAATATTTCCCATATTCAGCAAAAGGTCTCTAGATATTTTATGGAGCTTTTTTTCCCTACTGTGCTCCAATCTTCATGTCCCTTTGTTGGCACTTGCATTGAAACACAGTAATTTAATTACAAAGTCAGCTGCTTTATTCAGAGTTTTTGGTAGAACACCACAGGGGACCTAAGAATGCCATTTTCAGTCCCTTCTGATTAGCTATCAAGCTTTACACAGGCAGTTCTATTTGTTTTTTACCTCTAGGCATCATCTGACAACTGGATATTTTAGGTCCTTCATCAACACTGGGCAAACAGCCAGCATCATGCTCAAATTGTGAGACCTTTTCAAATCACAGTCTCTTGTTTTAATGGGTTGTAGTGTGGCATTAGTGATGAGAAAAAGAATAAATACAAATGATTCTTTTTTACTGTTCATACTCATATTTCATATAATGCCAACTGAAAAAAAAACCCAACTCAAATATCATGCATTGTTGAAAAAATACATCATATACATCAATTGTTGAAAATTGTAACAGTCACATGGAAGTAATGAAAATTTATTAGCTATAGAAGCATCATAGGGCCTGAGAAATGAAAATCTGTAGCTATTAGAGCAGCTGGTTTTATACAGTACTTTCTGAAGCTGAGAAGATGTGCAAAATGCTGGGGGGGGTGGAATTTACAGTTGAAATCAAATGGTGCGATACAATGCTGAATTCTCACAATAAGGCCTTTCCTCATCCATGAGTGATTTCAAGAGCATCCCCTTATCCCAGTGGGTGCAGCACAGGAACCATCCAGGGGTACAGACACGAGCCTGGTCTGAGCTGAGCTTACTACAGTGACAGCTCTCTGTCCTCACCCACTGAAAAATGTCCTTTGCTGCACTCCAAGTCTCCTGGAGTGGGACTTCTCAGTCTCTCCCTCTTACATTATGTCCTGGATTACAACTCCCTGCATACCAACTTCAAACAAGTCCAATTGACCTTGGAGGACACAAAGGTTTCCCTTTGAGAAGTGACTGCTCGCTGTGGTTCATGACCAACTTTCCTAACAAAAAGGCACCACAAGGCTTGCAGGAACCAGGTAAAAAGCAACCCAAACAACAAACCTCCATGGTCACACTCTTAACCCATATTTTGGGGATTTATTCATAGTTTCTGAGTCAGGAAAAGCAACCTGCACTATGTAGCAAAAGAAGCAGACGAGCTCAGAAATAATCTCTAACACTTCAACACGACTGACTTCAGTACAGACACTGATGGGAGCCTTTTGACTCAGAGGCCAACATTAATCACTCATAACCATTTACTCAGCCAAATTATACCCTCCACTTTGAAGCATCTGCTGGTACTGATATTAGCATGTACAGAAAATATTTATACTTTTAGCTGGTTCTGGGAAGAGACCATGACACAGAATGGGAAAGAAGCCAATTGCATTCAAGATGCAAATTGACTGTGAAAATGGAGAGATGTAATGCACGAGTGTCAGCAGTCAAACTTGGGGTCAAGGGATGGGATGTGGTTGTATTCAAATAGAAAAATATATTTCAGCTTGGCTTACACTGAAAAATGAAGTATCATTTTTTGCCTTTTGCCTTTCAATTTATTTTTTTCTAAAGTTATTTACTTCTGCTACAGAATTTGAAGGAATTAACATATGTAAGCGGTGAGAGACAGAAAGATCTAAAATGAAACTCTGTATGGGTAGAGAGGACAAAAAAGTCAGCTGAAAATATCTGAGAGAAGACAAGCTTTTCACTGCTCTAGTTATATCCCAAGTACACGAAGTTCAGCAACTGCAGTTTCCACTGAAGTTAATGAATGAACAAAGCTTAGTAATCCTGAAAATGTCACTCAAAGTTGCTAATTGCATGAAATCATTTCACCACATTTGGAATTTTCTCACATCCATTTCCTCCCTGTTGACTAATTATATTCAACTTGCAACTACTGCATCTGCAAACTCATTTTCAAAAATCTTTTCCTGAATATGAAAACAAAATGCAGAAGAAACCTTTAAAAGAGATCTTAGGGGAAAAAAAAAAACAACAAAAAACCAACAAAACCCGAACAACTTACCCTGCTACAAGCCCCAGTTGTGGTTTCACAAACTGTAAGGATGGAGATATTCTGAGCTCTGTTTAACCATCTCACCACAGCCTTGGTGTTGCTTACCCATTTCACCATGGTGATATAATATTCCCTAAGTAAACATATGAAAACACAAAGTTCAGATCACTGATATTTCAGATCAGGCTTTTAAGAAAACCCAACATATATACAGTTCATTCAAATGCTGGATTTGTACTACATGACCGTATCAGTACCGAGGGATGGACAAAATAACCCCAAATGCCCAGCATCTGTGTTCCTACAAGTGGACAGGCTCAGTCCTTCAGTGTGCTGTTCCACTGGGAAAATTTTGCATTTATATACAAACTTTACCAACTGTAAAACATGTTTGCAAATACATATGAACCCTGTACTTTCCAGCCAGCTTAAAAACAAGCAATGCATTCCAACAGAAGACAGTATTTTTCTATACCAAATACCTTCAGAAGACACACATTTTTACCAATGAATCCATTCCTACTGCCAAACAAACAAAAAAGTTTTGTAAGTCCCTCTGAGTGCATCTGGAGCCCACTTTAAAATGCCTTGTTATAAACCAGCAAGTATTTTATAATGGAACTTCTGGATAAAAGGGAAGTCCCACTCAGTACCAGTGTGTTTCTGCTTCTGTTTTAACAAATACCTCATAACTGTCTATCCCTCAACAACCTTGGCTGAGCACGAGAGTTTCCAGACACAGACTCAGAGTATGAAAAATTTGCCTCCCTCCTCCCAGAATCCTGCTAGGCTGTCAGGCTGGGGATGTTCCAGAAGAAGACCTGTTGCAGCCTGTCATCCCAGCCAGGCTATTTGCTTCACTTCTGCACTGATGGCTGCTGGCAGCTTCCACAGTCCAGCTGAGTTTTGTGCAACAGTGCACTGAGCTTGTCTGGAAACTCAGACCCTCTTTAAAACAAAGGGCTTAACTTGAATATAATTGGGCTTTTAATCTAATACTGATGGAGATCTCATTACTCTTTTACAACATATATTTAATTATACATTCAAAAGCCTCCTTACTAGATCAAAGACGCTAAGCAGCACCAACAGCAAAGCTGTGTACAGCTCTGATGCTGCACACAGGAGATGCAGGAGGCAGAAGTTCCCTGCAGCTTCACCCAGCCCCAGCCTGGTGCTGCATTTGCAGAACAGACCTGAACAACCCAGTATGTACAGCTTTCTTTTGGCTTTTATATTTCGCTTTTGGTAAAACAGAAATTTTCAGATGTGGATGCCAGAATGGTAACTAGAAATGGTGACTTCAAGTGTATGCTGAGTCTAATATTTACACTTTTTTTGCTTAAAAAAAGTGTTAACTTACTGAGGGGCAAAGATGTATACCAAAAGTAAACCACCAGCTGACACAGCCAAGAAAGCAATGATCCAAGAAACAAAGCAAAGAGTGCAACACCAAATCCCAGGTAACTGGCTCCCTGTATCAGAACTCAAGACACAGGAGTTGAAAACCTCTCCCTCTGCCACTGTGCCTTCAAAAGGCCACCAAAATCAACTGCAGCTGGGAATACAGGAGCTCCAAGACAGCCAAGGAAATGACCAAAACATGTCTATGAGAACTGCCTCCCTCTACCATTACTTAGAGACCATGGTAAACACCTACAAACAGCAGAGTCCAAATTATCCCTGAGCCAAATTCTACAACAGAGCCTTGAAATGTTCCATTTGAAAAAGTCTTCAGTGAGGGATGGAAACAGGAGATTTAATCATACATAACCCAGTTAATATACTAGTTAATAGTCCAAATCAAACCATAACATCATTTTCCATCACAGACAAGCTCCTTGAGCACTGAAATAAAAGCAAAAGGTCATTTAATAATCCTTTTCTTCCCTTCTGCCGTCAACTGTGCATAAAAATATGTTCAAATTTCACTAGAGTATGAATTGTTTACCAGCAATGTAGTTCAGTGTGTGTATCTACGTAGAAACACACACTCTTCTGAAATTCAATATTCCCTCCAGGTAACACTCCTTTGTAAATCAGAGCTTGGCAGTTATTGTTTCACACACACAGTGGATACAGAGCAGTAGTGCTGTCACAGGTCAACAGACACAACCAAGCTGAAGTTTGTAGAATAAAATTGTATGTGTTATTAGACTGGCTGGAACACTTTTATAAAACCAGAGAAGCCTGCAGGGCAAAACCTGTTCTAGTTCTGAGGCAGCTGCTATCAGTTTGCATCTCCAAACTTCTCAGGCTTTTTTGCAACCAGTCTATTGTACTAGTAATGAAAATATGTGCTGACTCTTTGCCTCCAGAGCCAAATACACAAATGTATTGGGATTTCTAGACCCTCTGCATTTGTACACACACCAAGTGTCCCAGTAGCCCACTTTAAAGAGAAAGACTATGACTGCTTTCCAGACAAAGGACTGGAGCAAGATATTAAATTGTGTTTGCCACTGAAGAAAACATAATTGTACACATGAAATGGAAGCATCAAGGGGAAATAGTAATTGCATGCAATACAACCATGTGTTTAAGGGAGGCTGTTAGTCTTTTTGTGGCATTAACAGCGCACAGTAGGTGGTATATTTTTCTACAGAATAAAACTTAGAGGAGTAAATTTGCCAATGTTCTTACTATCTTTATAACTTAATAACCTGAATAAAACATGGGAAATATTGCCAAGCACCTTTATAGAATTACTGCAAGAAGTAAATGAAGGCAGAACACTGAAATTACTCAATCTTACATCAAGTTCCCAGATGCCTTAAAATTCAGGGGAACAATTTCTGTCTTCAGAGGTTCTGCACCACACACAGTTTTGGGCCAGTTGAGAATGTGTTACTTTTTGTGGTTATGACTAAGGTAAGTCCCTTTCCCTTCCCTTTGTATGGTTTCCTTGTGCAGGAGCAAAACTCTCTGTAACAGCAGCTGGTTATGACCAGTACAACAAGTATTCCCAAATCGTTTCTGCCCCAAAAGATCCATAAAACTATATGGCATAGCAAACCATTCCATTTAATTCTGAAAAACTCCTATGACCTATTTACTAATGACTCTCTAATGAATGGATTAGAAAGGTACTGAAATAAATTGACCGCTAAAAGTACTACTACTTTTATTAAAAAAGCTAATACTTTAGGAAAAAATCTTCCAACCATTACAAACTTCAAAGATTCCCACTCCAGAAAAGCTTGTTCGAAGCTCATTCTTCATATGTATATATATATTGATATAAGGATTTATATGGGTTTATGACCAGTATGAGGACTACTACTAAAATCCAAAGTCAGATGCCAAATTTACAGTAAAACTGGCTCACAATTATAATTTTTTTCTAAATTTTACAGCATGATTATACTTTAATACTTCTAATTAAGAAAAAACTATCTTTCTCCAAGGTTTAAGTAGATTTACTCAATCTTCTCATGCAGTAGCAAGCCAGAATTTTAAATATGAATATTATTTCAATTAAAGACAAACAATATCAAGAACTCAAAAGTCTACAAAGATGGTCCTTAAGGCTCACAAAAGAAATTTCAGAAATTTGGCTTCAGCTTCAAGAAGAAAAAAAAAAAAAAAAAAAAAAGTCTTTTAAGGTACTAATACTAATTTATTTGAGTCTACTATTATTTTCCATCTGCTGAAGAGGCAGAATGAATGTGAAAAATCTATAGTGAAACCATAACATTTGAACAATGTTTTCAAGACTATTTTTTTACATACTGCTTTCTCACTTAACTTTTTCATGCCTTTTGACATTAAAGGACAACTTTAATGCTCTTTAGAAAAGTGAAGATGATGATCTTGATGGCAAGAAATCTCTTTCAGATCTTATAGCACTACTTAAATTAATGAAGGGTTAGCAAGCAGCAGGAGATTTTATTGGTTTTCAGTAGTGGCCCATCAATAGAAAGAAAACACTTCAAAAAGAACAACTCATTCAAAATAATTTCTCTTACTAACACCAGTAGTAAGCATTCCAGCTGACACAAATAATTGCAAGGCATAATTCAGTACGGAATTATTCCTGCAATAAATTTGTGTAGAAGAGAGCTACAACAAGCTTAAAACTGTTCGCAAGGGTTGTGAATAAGGGCCCACAGTTGACATCCTGATTGTTTCAGGAACAATTGCCATAAAACATTTGGGGGACTTTAGGAACTTGAAAAACCACAGCTATATGCAGAGGATGGTTCCTTCAGCTAGAGGCACCTTCATGTTTGCCCATCCTTTTCACAGGATTCTCCACCTGAAAATGCCCTGAGTGAATAGGGGAAGTGGCACTTCTCTGGCCCTTAGACAGCAGCCAGATCTGGACTGTAGAAACTGCAGTTGTTACTATTATTATGTAACGTTTTAGGGCTAGGAGATCATCAGCATATGTATTGAAACCAGAACGGGAATTTAATCAAGATGACTCCAGCTCCACAAAATGAAATACAAACACAGGAAGGGATGAAAACTTAATGTATTTCTAGCAAATTAGAACTTCTCAGGACATCAAATATAAGCAAATCCCAGACCCCTGTGATTTATAAGAGCAGCATCAGTCCAGTACAGCTGTATTTTATTTTATCATTATGTTTGGCCATGGGGACTGAGATTAAGGGCATTCCAGTCAAAGATAAGTGTTGTTCTGCTGTAAAAAATCAACGATTAGCCTAAGAGACATTTAGGTTAAATCAGACGTGTTTCAAAACAATGAAATTATATACCTTGATTTAAAGCTGTCGGGTGGCATCAGTTCCAGTGTATGTGCTGGTCCATACAGATTAACTACAAACAGCTTTACTGTTGGGTTTGTTTGACCTGCCTTTGGAAAAGAAAAAATAAACAGGAGCTTTAGAGGCACTGAATCAGTGACAGCTAAACAGACTCACTCATTAACATAATTCAGTATCTTTATAATAATGGAACGTTATTAAAGCTCAAATAGCTGGTATTTTAAAAATTAATTTCATAGCCATGTGAATCACAGAAATAAAAATATGGAATGCTGACTGAACTGCCTTTTCCAATGGCAGACCTTCCTGTGCTGAGTGAGGGACCAATGCTACAAGTGGCTTTGCCCAGTTCAGTAAAGTCAGCTGCAAAATCAGAGTCATCTCCTAAAACTGCAGTTAAACCCAGCCTCCAGGAAAGTCTTTTCCAGAAATTAATTGTTCCTTCTTCCAAAAAGCTGCACTACCTCTATTTGGGATAGCATTTCTCCTCTTCCCTTGTTTTTCTTTACCATTTCCCCTCAGGTCTTCTCTCCCTAGTTTGCTGAGTTAGAAATCTCTATTTTTGGCCCAGGAGCCAGCTCCTTTGGCAGGCCAGCTCTGAGGGGAACCAAACTTCTTGCTGCTGAAGGGAAATAAAATGGCAGTTTGATATATATCCACTGGGAAAAGTCTGATAGATCCTGAGGATCTACCGGGAGGTGAGAATTGCCCTTTTCCCAGGAACATGGGTCATTACTAGGCAATGTTCCTGTGATGTAAAGAAAGCACTGGTGACAGAAAGCGAGACTTTTAAGGGCTGCAAGGAGGTGCTACCGGTCCCACATCCTTGTCCTAAACATCATCTCCAAGTTTCTGTTTAAGTCACAGGAGTCACACAACATTATATAATGCCCTTGGGGTACAGGGAATGAAAAGTGCGTCCCTCAGCGGGGTTGACTCTTGTTTAATACTGAAAGGCCAAGGTAAATATCACAGATTTTACAGATTTAATCATAACAAACCACAAAGTTGTATATTTGGCTGTTCACAGGGGTGTTTAGGAATGCAAAATAGCTTAGCTGAAATGCACGCACAAATTCCTTTTAGAAATTGGGCTTACCTCAAAATAAAGTCTGAATGCTGTATCCACTCATTTCTGAGTGGTGTGGAGGACAAGAAAGTGGCATTTGTGTATTTTTAATAATGCTAAAAAAAAAGTTTTGAAAAAGGACTTAATTCGATTCAGAGAATTTTTTTTTTTCTTCATAAAAATTTCAACATTTGCCCGAAAAGAAATGTTGTTTTTCACAGGCATCCTTCGCGTGAGCACAGCTTACACAAATGCATAACTGTGGAAGAAAACCACTGAAAGATGAAGGACACAACTGCAATCTCCTGCTACATCCACCACTCAGCCCTACAGCTGGAGCTGCCTGGGGCTTCTGGCCCCAAGCAAGGTGTGTCCCCCGAGCTGGGCTCGGTGGGGTGAGCGCTGAGATCCCAGAGCCTGCAGCCCGGGCTGGGGCAGCTCAAAGTGCATGTTCTACCTGAGCACAAAATTCACACACTACATCTCTCCCTCAACTCCTTCAGCCCTCAGGGTCTCCTCAAGACAATTTAACAGCATGAATTTTGCATAATATCCAAAACACTTCTTCCGTAGTGCAGGAACTCTCTGCATTGAAATCCTACTTTGCTCTCAATGGATGTAATAAACTTTCCTTTTTCTATTTTTTTCTTTGAAGAACAACAGTCTGTGTATATGACATGTCCACAAATGAGCATGTTCAGTGTTCACAAACATATGTGTATTGCACTTTATTTTTTAATTCTAGTTATAATTCTGCACTCCATAATAAAGACCAAATCTTTTTTTTTATCTCTGTTGCTTCATTACCAATTAATGATGTTTAACGGGTAGCTAAATTGGCATTAAATGGAGACATTAAATAAAGATAATGTTTTTTCATTAATGAGATTACTGAAGTAGTATTATGTATCACTTTTATGCTGAATTGCTAATGAAATAGAATTACTCCTTTCTCATTTACAAAGCTGACTTAAAACTATTCCATTTTTTTTGTTTGCTCTGCCACTCAAGGCCTTTTGCCGATGCAAGTATATAAACTACCTCTGAAAATACTGTTACTTCACCCTTAGATTAGCCCCATTTGTTAGAGCATGGTGCTAATAACACCAAGTTTGCAGGTTCAAACCCTATATGGGCCATTCACTTTAAGGTTGGACTTCATCCTTGTGGGTCCCTTCCAACTCAGAATATTCTGTGAAATCTGTGATTCTGTGAGATTATTTCTGAGTACTATTTCATAGCATAAAGACATTCTATTTATATCAAGCATGTTGTTGTTTCACTGTACCTGGTACAGTCTAATTGTTCACCCATCAAGAATAAAGGGTAACCACCAAAAACATGGTAGCAGGAATAGCAGAGTAACTAGTATATTTTAAAGATCTCAATAAACTTCCTCTGGAATGTCAAAGGACTACCCTACGCATGGACCTACATACCCCATCAGAAAAGAATTCAGATGCTTTGAAATTGCATGGAAGGACTGGATAAACTGATCAACTGGAAGCTCAAGCAACAGACAGGGAGGCACCTCCCTGGTAAAATCCTCAGCAAATAAGCAGCAATTTCAGACATCATCCATGTCTGGGCTGTTCTTTCAATTTCCAAAACAAATCTGAAAAGTCTACCCTAAATCTTCTGAAACTTGCTGATGGTTCTATTTTTATTTTTTTATTTCATTTTGACGGTCAGGAAAATATGTAACTGTGGCTTATCTTATTCAATGCCAGTCTGTCGCAGTTATTAATAACAGTGTAATCCACTGAGATCTACGTCACTGTGAAGGAACATGCTCTGTGTCTGCACGCACAGTGTGTGACTCCAGTGCAGCTGTGACAGCAGCTTTTTCCTATGCAGTCCTTCCAACCTTCTTTCTGAGGTGTTGGGATTGATTTTACCAAGCCAAATATCAATGACGAAATTACTTCAAATTAGTTTGTCTGCTGTTCCCTCACCTGATAGTTTCTTTCCAGCAAAAGGTGTCACAATCTACTGGAAAAAAAATGTAATTATTATTTCCTGAAAAGCAACACCAACAAAACCAGCCACTGCTACTGTTTGGAAACACTCCTTCCATGTGGTTGAATAGTATCACTGAACACAGAAGGGGAGGTGGGGGTTGCAGTCACACTCATCTTACCTTAGGGTATGGATACTGCTTTCCTTTGGGATACAAGGCTCCAGTAAACCGGGGAATAACCATGTTTGGTACCAAGGAGTCATTTATGGTCAGGAAGGCGAGTCTTTCACCGTCTGGAGACCACCAGTGGGCAACGTGAGAATGAAGAAGTTCCTCTGCAAAACCAGAGTTCCTCAGGGTCCATAAAAAACACTATCACAGTTTCCAGCTTACTCAGTTGGCACTGAATTGTTCTCCCTGTACCTATTTGAAATGTGTCTATTGTAATTTCAGTAATTTCATATTATCCTGGGTTGAATGTTTGAATAACAAGGCATATCGAAAGACCAAACTTTAATCATTTTCTGCAAATGAATACTTCCACTGACATCAATAAATCATCTAAACGTGAAAGATGATTGTAACTGCCATATGTTTAGTTATATTGCATTCCAATAGATGTGTTTAATTAAATTTTAAATTATTTGGACCATTTCAAGGAGTTTTGTTTGCCTTTTTTTTTTTTAGCATTGTCAATCTTTTTTTTTCCCTTTTCTTAATATAAAATTCAGTACATCTGATTTCTCTGAATTGTGGCACCTGGTAACATGCAGATCCTCACACAGTGACACATGCACATATTTTTGGAGTCCAGTATTTTGACTTTGTTGTCTCAGCCTAATTGACAGCTTTAATTCTCAGGAAATTCAGCTTTTCTGCAATGCAATTTTTTGAAAATCCGAACAAAACTTTCCTTTTAATCCAAATTTTATTTGCTTTGCAAATGAAATAATTCTCAAAGATGCCACACAATGTTTTCTTACATTTATTTTCACTGCATTTCATATTCAAAAGAAACAAATCAGAAACAACAACAGACACAGCACCCTAATTCCTGGAACCCCAGGAAAGCAGCTCCTGAGCAGTTCCAAATTCACCTTGTAGAGGTCCTCTGTTTTCACTCATGAAAAGACATTTTTCATTATATACGTTATATTGACTTGCTTGGTAAGGATTTTGCATTTAATTTTGAAGAATTTTGCTGGAAAACTGAAAAAATGAGAATAGTGTACTAAGGGGAACAAAGGCCTGACTGCATACCTAATTTGAGAGCCTACCTAACAAAACTACTTCAATTGTCAATAGAGACTCTCCAAGATGCTAATCAGACTCTGAGTGTTCTGAAGCAGCTTAATGGGTTGAATTATCTAAGGTTAGTTGCAATGAAACTGGGACCTAAATTCAAAGTCATATATTCTGGGTCATGCTTCTGTCCCTGGCTTGATAACTAAAACCTTTTACACAGGAGAAGAGCAGAGAATGAATGGTGAATATCAGATAGCAAAAACCACAACTGTGCTTGTTTTAAAATATTACTGTTTGCATTTAGACAAGGTTATTCACACGAAAAAAAAAGCTATTCCCAAATGCTTTGTAAGGTAAAATGCTAATAACAAACTCAGGCAAATGATAAAAGAAAACAAATGAGGTCAAAGTAGGAACAGTGCTGGATTCAACTGAAAATCTCTTAACTTCACCTGGACACTATTCAACCTGCTCAGCTTCTGATGCTCTTAAAAACACCACTGAAAGTAGAGCACTGCTCTAATTTAAACAGTGGTTCATGGGAAAGAAGCAGTATGTTCATTCATGCCAATGCACATGGACTGGGCTCCTCCAATGTGTGGAGACAGAATTCCCTTTTACCCCAATTTTAAGGATGTATTTTGTTGAGAAGAGCTCACCACCAGCCTGCATCCCTGGGAACCCCACGAGTTCTCCTTAAGTCAGGAAATGCAACACCTATTTGGGACAGGGATCAAAGAAACCAGGAAAAGAGTGGGCAAAATCACTTAAAGAAGGTTAAGGCTTTAGGACAGGCTTTGGGAGGAAGGAGTTGCGACGTGCATCATCTTCCACAACACTTCAGAAACTTTCTAGTCCCAAACTAGAAAACTTTTGCTTTTCCTTCTCATGGCTGTGACTCTCTTACCAACTTTCCTTTGTTTTAGTCAAAACTTGATACACTATATCAACTCCAATGAGCTTAAATTCTTCACTTTGCATGCTGTCATGATAGATTTTAAGAATATGGAGTGCATATAAAATGATATTCCATTTCAAAAATGTCCATTTTGAAATATGCTGCTGCACTAAAACATTTCAAAACATTAATAGAAATCTTGGAAGTGCCACACACCGGCTGAGGGATGCAAAGGACCATGTTAACTTAAGTTCACTTGGGCAGAGATTTTTAAAAAAAAACAAAGTGAGCTGTTTGCTCATAACTACTGAAGTGCCAAACAGTGTGTACAGACCATTTTTAAGGGCCATGTTGCATGCTCCTTGTTGTATGGCATTAACAGCACTCCTAAAAAGCACTCTGCCCTGAAAAATCTCTGATTATTTAACACCAAGCTATTTATCTACAGAATATTTTCGTCCCATAGAAAGAGTAACTGAAGTATGTATTAATTTTAAGCTGTTGTATCAAGCTGGAGAATCTGCTCCCTTTTTCTTTTGGTTATATTTATTATTGTTATGTTAAAAGCAATTTGTGTGCAGAGAAGATGGCACTACACAGAAGGTGGCTGTAGAAGACAGAGGGCATTACAGACTGAGCTATCCTCCACTCCAATTTGTCACTGCTTGCCAGCAACAGCAACTTTTCCAGGGCTCTATCACAACCTGATTTAAGCAAAAGCAGCAACCATGTTGAGGTAACAGTATGACGCTTTTAGGCTTTGCCAAAGCACTCAAATAGGATTCAAGCACATTCTTAAACACAATGCCACTGACTGGCTTGAGGGGCTGGGGTCTCTTGCAGGTCGTGCTGACACAGAGCACACCAACCATCCCTGCGGCTGAAGGAGAGACACCAATAAAAGGGAGACACCAGGCAGTATCATCTGGGATCACCTTTCACTATGTGTCCAGTGCTAAAAAAGAAAATGTAGCCGATTCTATTTCTAAGCTACAGTTCTTCAGTGCCCTCTTCTATTGGGAGGCTTTAACTGTAAACAGGCTGTCACTGTTCATACAAGAAATGAAATGAGCCCTTTCCCTCCCCACATTTTCATGCTACCCAGTTTCATCATATATTTGGCACATTCTGGTTGAAAATAAATTCTTCTTCCCCAGAAAACATTGCTATATGCAAACCAGCAGTCAATACAAAGGCAATCTGGCAGGAAAATGAGAAGGCAAAAAAAGCGCAAACCTAACCATAGCATTTTCTGAACTGAACAGATTTGTGCTGTTGAGTCTGTACAAGGACCTTTCATCTGCTTTAACAAACAGATATATTCATCCAGCTCACCTTCATATAACCAGTCTGCAATTCCATTAAAAATAATTCCTTCTTTTCCCGAGGATGTCAGGCGCAATGAGCTACTCTTTACATCAGGCTGATAGTAGATGTTATTTTCAAATATATAAATCTGGATAAGGTAAGAGAGATGGAGACAAAAAAGAACATTTTGGTAGATATAAATGAATGTTCAGCAATGAATACATAATTTCCTCAGGCTCAGAACAGTCTACAGAATAATTCAGCATGAGTTTCCACCAACATGGGCTTCATATTCCCTTTTATTATCAATTTGGACAAACTAAGCAAACTTTTAATACTTATGGCAAGCCTAATCCTTCCTTTGAAATTGCCTTCTCAGTTGAAATGTTTCTATTCACTTTAAGAAATATTATTACATACCTCAAAATCAGAGAGGAGGGAAGTTTTATAACATCTGAATAGATAAAGAAATTTTCCATTCATTCTGTTCTATCTAATAAAACCATCTGGTTTTCTAACAGTGAAATGAGACACACTTCTGCAAGGACATATAGCATAGTACATACATTCATGGTGTGAGAACATACTGGGAAAGCAAAAACAAATAGTAACCAGCAGTTAACTTTTCTCTACATTACTTCTGACTGACACACAAACATTTCACCTCACGTGTGCTATATATTTTTCAAGTCTAGGCTCTTCATCCTCCTTTTCCTGTGAGCAAGACTAGACAGGCAGTCCTTTCCTTCTCCACTGCCACTCCTCAGCCTTGTCTGCTTTTCCTTCCCTGCACACTTTGTTGCAAAGGATATCAGGCTCGTGCATTGTGTGAGACTGAGCTTCAGGCTCCATGACAAAGCACAGTAAAAGAAAGGCAAAGGGGAAAAAAAAGAAAAATATAAAAAGAATAAAAAAATACTTTGGAGGAGTATGGGGATGGCAAAAAGGGCAGCAGAGACATACAGTGATGATGGGGAAGGTTTATGACATGGAAATACTTATGTTTTCAGCTGTATACTACAATGGGCTGCATGGTTGCCTTTCTACTACCAGCCAGGAGACCTTCGAGCACTTCACTGCCACACAGCTTAGGCATGTGGTGTCCCAGACTTCATCCTTGGCCCTATCCTTCTGAGTCCAAGCTAAAAAAACCCAAGCACCTGAGATACTAACAAGCCAGAAGCTACAGATGGGTATAAAAAGAAGAACCACAGCTACTATAATTTCCTGTAGTAATGTCCTTAATTCTTTTTGTCTGTACTCCCACATTCCTCATTTTCCTGATTGCCCATGCAATGACTGGACTCTGTGTAATCTAAAACCATCTCAGAGTTGTAGCCTTTTTCTTTGTTTCTTTTGTTAAATTACAATGGCCACGTATGTGGTTCCACAGCTTAACAATAGAATCAATCTATCAGCAATATTATGCACCATGTTGATTCACACTAAGAAAATGCAAGTAACAACACTAAGGAAGCAATATGCAACAGAGATTTTTGTTACATGATTTCAGCAATGTACACTGATATACAGTGTCTCAGGGAGTCTAATGTGAAGTAAATATAGTTCCACCAAAGAACATTTAAAAAGCCTAGTCATTTATCATTCTCTCATACTTCTATGATAAATGACTTATGGGAAAATACTAACCAAAGAGCAAAGTTTTATTATCACTATTACTGCTGTTCCCTTTGCTTCTAAATTACCATCTGAAATAGATTTCCTTATGAGTCCCCAAACTAATGATTTTTAACAGTAGCCACTTCATGATTTCTGCTGCAGAAAGCAATAAAGCTGAGGTCTCTTCATACCAGGAGCAATGCAATGATTTTAACCATTACTGGGAACCAGGGGTGACTCAGAACTAAGACTTTTATGGTGAGAAATTCAAAACGCAGCAGTGAGTTCAAAACTGCAGTGGAAATAGTTCATTCAGTTTGAATAATCCATAACGTACTGAGCAGTAATCACATTTATAGTTTTAGAAAGAGTATTTGGTAGAGCTGACATGGTAGAGCTTTAAGGGAAGCTGACGTATGACCCAGCATCCACAACAAAAGAAAAGAAGGATTACAGAAAGCTGGATGTATCAAAATTTTGAAATAATATCAACGAGAACTACATGTAAATGTGTACTTTCACAGTAAAAATGCACTTTTTTTTTTTTCTAAAATAAAAGAAACAGATAAAACCAGTAACAAGGCATGGTTAATTGCTTAACCAAGAAACCCAGATAATTTAGCCAAGTACATGTTTTTTTATGTGTACTAAAACTATTCCTATCAGACTATATTACAGGTAGACTAAGTAGTGAAAACCACTCAATGCGCTAGTAAGGAGCAATATCTTGACAATCCCTTCTTATATAAACAGCTGACAATCCCTTCTTATATAAACAACAGCTTTCAAGAGATTACCAAAAAAGCCTACTTGATCAAATGATTATATTTTATTTAAGTGTCTTTAATTAAATGAGATCCATCTAATTAATTTTGGAAGATCCAGAGCATCATTTTTGCTTTTCTCCCCCCTTTGTATTTTTAATGGTGAAGATACTCACATTGTCTGCAATGAAAAGCTTTTGTTTAAAACCATCAGTGCCAGTCAAGGTACAGAATTAAGGAATACTTGTTATAGGACAGAACCGTGAAAAGGTCTTTAATCCTGTTATTACTAGTTAGCAGGCATTGCTAATTCCATTTGACAGATTTAAGATAAGTAAATAACTCAAAAGGATACTCACTGATGTGCCACTGACCGCTGGCTGCCTCAGCTTTATTCCCCATTCTTTTCATAAAGCAGTTTTGTCTCCGTCTTCAACCAGTCCTCAGTCACCCTCTGAACACCCTCACAATCTTCTTAGTCTGCTCTGTCATACAAAGTTTTCCTTCTTTCCTCACCACTCCTGACAAGTGTTCCTTCAACTTTGAAAGCTACTCCAAACCCCATTTTTTTTTCTTGAACATACGTATTGGAACATTTTAAAGTTCTGGAAAACCTTTAGAGCTGCCCAGTGGCTCTTTCTCTAGCAAGCTTCAAGCTCGTTGCTTACAAGAATTAACATTAAAAATGATGAATTTATGTTCCTTTGCAAAATATTTATGAAATCAAATCGCTCATGTTCCACGACACAACTAAACTGCACATAAATGCACACGGATGATTTAGGGTTGGTAAGTATCGCTCTGCACTCACTGCCCATAACATTTCAAAAGATCAATATCCCCATGCCTGAGCCTGTAAAAACATCTTAAGAAGACTCCTCATTACAGTTTGTCATTTAATCTCATCTGTAATTCTGAACATGTGTTCCATTCCAGGAGGTGCCATGAAGTCCTGAACCACTGTTTGTGCCTACAGGAATGGCCCACACTCACTTCCCACAGTGACACGGCAATCTCCTGCAGTAAGGTCTGTGTTCCCCTCCATCCCTGAACATGCCAAAGTGCTCATCTGTAATTATTTAACTCATTCACCTCTTGGAAATAAGGACTTGGGAACTAAAATGTTGATTTCTGCAGCAAGAGGCAGCAGAGGTGTAATAGGAGTGATAACGTTACTGCGAAGGCACTCAGTAGTGGCCTGAGAGGCTCTTCACTTCCCTCTCTGTAAATGCAGGCAGTGGATTCAATTAAGCACAAGTGTTTTGTGTAGACACAAAACCCAATCTCCCATCTGACACACAGGGCCAAGAAAGGCATTTCTAAAAGGCAGACTCACTGCGAATTCTTTTTCCCAGTATCATATTTATATGGTACAAATGTGCCTTATAATGTAACTCTAAAAATACTGACTTTTTAAGAGATCACCCCTTGAAATTAATTCTGTTCACAAGATTGTGAATAGACCTTTCCCACTTTCTCTAGCACTGACACCTACAATACCAACCAGCAACAAAAAGTAGTGTCAAATGTGAAGTGTGCAGTCCAACAATACACAGAAGCTGGATTTGTGAGACACAATTTGGTATTTAAAATTGAGCAAAAGAGAGAGCAAGCGACTGGGAGAGAACTCAGACTACTTTTCCTGCAACACAACTTTGATTTAAACTCAAATACTGCAAGGTAGATAGAAAATCAAGACACTGGGATAAGAATAATTGATCAATTAAAAAAAAATATCATTGGAGCAGAATCCTGAAAACACATGTGCACTACCTGCCTCCAATAAGTAAACTAAATATGCACCCACAGGTTTCCAGGGTGGGAACTTCACATACTTCATCACTTTATATATTGTGTTTGGAGCAACGTCACATAAACCAAAAATTTCCCTTGCTAGTCTATCTGCACTCAGGTATCTGGGAGCAAGTAATAGTAAAAAGGCTTTTCTTCGTATACACTTGGGTCTATTTACTACATCACAAGTACTAAATTGTTGACTGCAAGTACTAAATTGTTGACTGCAACTACTGAATCTTCCCAAACTGCTAAAAGAGGAGTTGCCAACTGTGTATCAGACAGGTATTCTCATGAATACATCAGTGGCTTTGTGCCCAAAATGCTTTCACAGCTTTCAGGCATGATGATAAGAGAATAAATTGAAAAAGGCACAAAGTGGAACCAGGCTATGCTATCATATATAAAAAATATTATTATGCTGTTTTCAACCTCTTCTCTTCAACACATCTTTCTCAAGTACTTTTAAAGAATTTTTTTTTTTTTTAGCTAAGACCCTTAGCTAATAGTGCTATAAGTGGGGATAAATGTCAAAATCTATGACGTTCCAGATTATTTGACTTTCTGTTTTCTTAGAGATTTTGCACAGCTAATTACATCAAATCTCAAACCATATGGAGAAAAAAACACACAGCATTTCTTTAATTATTTTATTAAGTATTTTCCAATTAATGACAAACACCTGCAAGAATGCTTTGGATTAATGAGAGATTTATTATTGATAACGATCCCATTTATTTCAACTGACTGTGAAGAATTTGAGGCTCTGCTTGCTCTAATGTTCTACCTCAACACTAATCCTTTTCCTTCTTTCACATCTGGCAGCCTCTAAACTATTTTCTTCACAAACCTTCTAAATTAATTTCTTCCCAAACACTTATTTAGTGTTTGCATCATGTTTCACAATGACATCGTTTTATTTCAGGCTGAGGTCCTGAGCAGAGCACCCAGTCCGAGCAGTTCCAGATGGCAGACAGCTGTGCAAACAGAGACATCCAATCCCCCAGCTGAATGCAAACTCAGTGACAGTAGCTGGAAAGGCCCCCTGTGTGTTTAATCATTTCAAACACTACAGGCAGAGAAAAGCCACTAAATTACAGAAAAATACTCCACTTTTTCCCTTTAGATGCTCCACCAAAGCCTCCTGCATGGACACATCCATGCTGAATCCCTCCCCTGATTGTGGGGCAGTGTTTTGGCGACAGCACAAGCCTTTTACACTCCAGCTGTGCGGCAGCAGCAGCTTGCCTGGAGCTGTGAGTGGGTCACTGTGTGATCCCTGCCCTGCACAGAGGCACCAAGCGTGTGGGCAGCAGGGCTGGGAGCTCCCTACCAAAGCAGGGGCAGCTTCTCCAGCAGGGACTGCCAGCAGCTCATTAGCCTTGGCAGCAGAGATGGAATCACAATTAGGTATTTGCACGTGTCCTAGAAATTCATCCACACAGCAAAGTTCAGACTTCTACTTATACCCAAAATCCGAGTTTTCTTTATGTGGAAGAGAAACAAAGCTGCAGTCCTTGCTGACTCAACTTATGCCCTCCCTGGAACCAATCATCAGTCTCACCTGCTACCAGTGAGAGTCAAATTTCTCTCAAACCTGTTGTTAGGGAGGTAACCTTAACAATTAGTCCTTTCTCTAACTTATACATGGATAAACTTATTATATTATGAATATGATAAGGCAGTTTGCCAGGCAACAAATTCTTAAAATATCTTATACAATCACTAACCCTACAGATATAATGGATTGCCAGTGCTGCTCCCCAATACAAGAGGAAACTATCTTGAGTCTAGAAGAAACATCACTCCATGCTTGGCCCAAGCTGAAGGGAGGTCTCCCCACTCTGTACCACACCAGGTACTTCTTGGCCTGTGTCACATTTCTTAGTGTAGTGTGACCACAGTTTAAAGTCACAAAAAGGTCCAGCTGTCCTATAAGGCATACCTTGCAGATTCTCAGTTTAATATTCCCACATTATTTGAGGTGAAGTGATAGCAGAAGTTACTAACAACTAACAAATAAACCAGAAAATAATTAGTTAGCATAGCCTTTAAAACTGTCTTGATATTTATCATTGGGAAAATCTGGGCACCTCTCTCATAATGGTTAACCTATTAGGGGTTTATTTTCCTAATGTACTGAGTGAACACTTCTATTTAATCCTCCAGAGTTTGAGCATGGCAGATTTATTTGACTTCCTGATTGATGTCATCCACAGTAACAGTTTTGCCATCAACAATAATAATAGGAATATGTATGGCAAACTGCAAGGGTCAGTGGGCTTTGCAGTCGTGGTTTATCTTTAAAAAAGTTTTAACAGCTCCTGAAATTAACTTTTCAAGATGAAAAGTTAATACACAGAGTCCAGCATTTTGCATGGAATGAAAGAAATATTGGAGTGTGACTTCTGAAATTGTTTGCCATTACATGGATTCATCAGGACAAACACCTTGTTCAAGCAAGGTGCCAACCAAACTCTAAAGCTACAGAGCAGATACAGCTGGAAAGAAAACAAAGAGGGCACCTGTATATATACATCTTTGGTTTAAAAATCCATACAACAAGCACTGGACATTTTCTGTAGAGGTGAGAGTACTATCTGTGAGCTGAGAAAATCAACAGATTCTTCCAGAGAATCTCTGATCAACAAATATATAAGTAACTACTCCAACTTGGAACAAATTCAGCACTCCCACTTAATACCCCAGAGAACGTGACAGGCTTCCTTACCTTCCACACTGAAAATATGAGTTACAAGATGACTATGAAATTTCTGATTATGCCCAGAAGGAGACCTTCAGGCATCCAGGAAACCCTTCTGCTGCAGAAATCCTGCAGTGCTAATGACAGAGCGAAGACATCAACCTAAAGCCTCTCCAGGCAGCCCATCTCTGGCTATTTCCCTGTGTGACCTTGACAAGGACACAGAGTTCGGCACTCTCTGGACTAGCACAGGTGTCTTCAGAGCACAACATTCTGTATAAAAGAGCACTCAACTGCACTTTTTGGTCCGTGCAGAGGGGTAAGTATCTTACTGATGCAGAAACAAGTGATATCCTGTGCACCCACGGTCTGGCTAACCAGCTGACTCCACCATCACCATGGCTGGCAGCTACACCTCAGCACAGGCTCTATCATTCCTAAGCATTCAGCAAAATTCCATCCCATCTTGTGAGACTGCCAGCTAATTAGTTGGATAATTAATTCATCAAAAGCTTCAAGATGCTATTCCATCTGGGCTTGCCTCTTACCATTTGTTCTTGTCTCCTGCTTTACCATACGTTAACCAGGGCCAAATCCAGCTGCCTTCAGTTGATCATTCACTAAAATTTCCAGATGAAATACATTTTCTTGTTAACACAAATAATTTCAGCTATTCATGAGACAGAAGAAAGTCAAATAAAGAATATTTTTAGTTGCCCAGCAAATATCGTACTTTGCTCTTCAGAGATTAAACCATGACTTCTCCAGTTTCAGGTACAGTAGCACTTATGCTCCCTAGAGCTAAAGGTGTGCCGTATGCAAGTACAGTTTAAATAGGATTCATACAGCCAGTTTAACCAGCAGTTAAAACCCAGTCAAAGATACTGGCACAGAGCCCTCACCTAAATGTTATGAGGAAAAATTATCTTGAAGCTAAATAGAATCATCAAAGCTTCCTTGGCAGTGTTTATAGTGCATGACATGTATGTGTGCATACAGACTTATATATGCCCAAACAGTCAATGTTCTTTGCTTCTTGAACAACATGCTGCTCCATATGCAAAGTTCAGCACAAGAGGAATCTTAATTTTTTTTTTTTAAATAAGTGGTATATTAAATGAAATAATTAATTTAACAATTATTTTGAGTCATTACAAAATGTGGTTTCAGCTCCTAATGTTGTTTTCACCAAAATTATGGAAAATGCAGATATCCATGCACTTTATTTGATTCGTAAATAATATTGGAACTAACTTTGGATTTCAGGAAGAAAAGGCTTGGCATCTTTACCACTCTTTAGCATCTTCCAAAGCTCTGGTAGACACATTTTTTTTTTAAGAGACCCAGTGATTACATTACCTGAAGTCACAGTGTAATGTCTACTCTCTTCTCAAAGTTCAAACTGACCAAACATTTTCTTGTCATCTATGATTTCATCTACTATACCACTGGGTCTCATAGACTTAAACTGAGATTGCCACACCATTATTACACCCACTGCTACAGAAGGTAAATGCCCTTTTTCCTTGCCTAAGTCTTACTTACTTGAAGCAGCTTCCTGCTGAAGAAAAAGATGTACTTGAGATTATGTGTTTTGTGCGTTAACGCAACAGTGTAACTGCTGTTTCCTTTTTTTAACTTTCACAGAAAAATGAATGCTCATTTTGGGAGGAAAACACCAGCCAGAAGAACTGGATGCACAGGGTTATATAGGAATAGCTGCCTCTCATACGAACCTAGAAGTTCCATGATGACAATCCAAACCTCCTGGTCTGTACCAAAGCTGCTCTGAGGCCAAGAGCCACATGCTCAAGGGCACACGCTGCAGTGAGCCACAGACATCCTTCAGGCTTCTATTTTGCTACAGGAAACAGGTGGATTTCCTGTGCTCCGTGAACTGTTGTGATGTCATTTGGCTCATTTCTACCTACAGCTTGAGACTCAACATCTATCTTTAACACAACTCTACTGGCACAGGGGCCACTCAAACCATTCATGGGCTGCAAACATGGTTAAGGATGCAGCAACGTTCCTGTGACAATGCTCTAGACATCAACATTTCCAAATTCTGTGTTGATTAACTGTTCCATACAGGTGAACAATATACATGCTGTATACAAAATCACACTGACAAACCCGATTTCTAGGAGGTACTTTGGACATTTTGGAAAAGTAGCAGCCTAAAAGGTCATTGTCTTCCATTCTTAACAGCTGTGGAAGAAGCTCCACAGTAATGAAAAGGAACACACACATTAAGAGACAGGTAAAATGCAAGGTGACAAACTACTACCCAAAACGATTACAATGCATTTCACTGGCGAAACTCATTATTCTGCGGTCTCTCTTACAGGTCCCATACTAATCTCCAAATCCAAAAACAATCACTAAATTTCAGATAATATAAAACACAAAAGTGACTTTTTAAGCTTGCATAAGATAAGTGTGAAGTGTAGAAGGTTAGAGCGACAATTATGCAGACTTCTTTCAAAACCCTTTTTTTTTTTTTAACACATCTGCCAAATTTTCTATCCAGATCACATGTTACAGAATGGCAATTTCAGGGAAAGTTTTATGGAATTGTATTACAAAGTAGCTTTATGTTATATTCCTTTCCCCTACATTATATTTGTAGTCTGTTTAGATTGTGAGCTCCCACAGACAGGATTGCAGGCTGACATGTCTGATACAGTTTGCAATACAGCTGCTTTGCAAGCCTCCAGGAGTGCAGAATGGCTCTGATCTCCTCTCTGCAGATGTTTTTTAGGGTTTTTTTTGCAGATCAATCTATACCGGTATAAAATTTTCAGAGCTGTTCAGCTGTGACTTGCTCCAGCTCTTACCCCATACTTCCATGTGCACACAGACCACTGAATTATGCAGATACTGGGAATTCCAGGTACCATCAGCTACCTAAGCAATGCATGGCAGTAGGAAAAAATCTAACCTTTGTAAGATCTATGTTTCAAAATCATCAGACACATTGCAAGTGATGCAGAAACCAAATAATAGATAATAACAAAATTATTATAATTGTAAGCAATAATAAATCTATTCAGTCTTAAAGGTACCAATTTTCTAAACATTGTGATTGACCTAAACAGAATTTTTTTCAGAAAAAGCCTTCAAATCTTTTGATTATGTTGTAATTAAGGCAGAGAGGAAGTAGCTGTTTTTCAGTATAGTACATGGAGACCTCAAAACACATGCACCCCACTGCCATGTTTCACCTCCTTTTTGGTGTCAGTTACAATATGTTATTTTATTATTGCAGTCATCAAGCTGCCAGACACAGCATGAAGAAGAGAACACTGAAGCGCCACTTTTCTTCTGTCTGGACTAATGCCACTGCATCACAGTAATGTGTTAGCACAATCGTTTCTGAGCAACTGCAAACTATCTACAAGGCTATTATATTTAATTGCTGTTTAGATAGTTTATAAAGCTTCTGTAAACAATAGCAAGGATGCACTCATAAAGAACCTTTAAGATTAGTTACTAATGTCATGACATAAACCAGGCCATGAACTCAGAGAGTATCAGCAACTCTGTGGTAACTCTGACGTTTATGTCCTCGATTTCCAATAAATGAGGGGAAGCATTGCCCTCTTTTGTTTCAACACACATTAATTATGTTGCATTTCCAATGATACTGGATCATGACACTCGCTAAATTCACACCCTGCCTAATCCCAGGACAGCTTATTCATGAGCACAAACACTGCTATGTATGTTATATAAAGAAAATAATATATAGTATCTAAACTATGGCCTACGCAAAAAGCTGCTTAATAAATCTCTGTGATTGCACAGATCACAGTAAGACTGCCCTGCCACCAGGCTTAAAGTCTGGATCTACTGCTTCCTCCTGGAGCTGCCTGAAGAACTACACTGGCTGCACCACTGTGCAAAATGTCATTGAGGACTGGGCTGTTCAGCCCTTTGGTCTTTGACTAAGCGATGTGTATTAACAGACTTATCCATAAACACATTCCTTATTCTTTGCACTTGCTGATAGCTTCCAACTAATGAGCCAGCATGGAAGACAGTGGACAGGAATGCCACTCTTACATGCCCGGGTTGCTCCTACTGACTTACAATAAAATCATAATCTGTTCTTACCGTAAAATCTTTTAAAATTGTCTCTGATATTTTGAAGGCTCATATCACATTGATATCAAGCATTTAATTATGCCCAGACTGATCAGTCTGTAACGTGCTAAATGGAAATTTTCAATCTAGTTGCTCCAGGAGCAAAAAAGCAATGTTGGGATACAGAAAATATATGATAACTGTAAGATCTCCATGTCAGAGGAAGAATTCTCTGTGTCCTTTGACAAAACTTAAGAAAGTAGCATCCTAACAGCAAGGACCAAACTCAAAAGATAGAGAATTGAAAATGCTGAGCTGTAAAGCCATATTTACATTTTCTACTATTCTTAGGGTGGTAAGAAGTCCCTGAGAACTTTGTACATATGCAAATTCTGAAGTAGACCAGGATGCCTCTGAGAATCTTCTATGTGAGAAACCCAAGCAGGGTTCAACACAGATCTTTGTGCTTTCATCTGTTATTGCTGACTCAGCCTATCTTCTATGGTGCACCTGCCTTCATCTCTTCACTGTGCACAGTTCTAGTTGCCAGTTGTCTTTATGATGGGCCAACACTTTCATGGATGGCACCCACCTGTACAGAGTCCATGCACATTTACCACTTCAAACAGACAGTCCATTCAATGCAAGAAAGACAGTTTGTCTTAAAATATCTCATTAGGAATGAGACAAATAAGAATGCAGAAATTTTGACCAAGTCTTATGACAGCATTTCTGTTTGGGACAGTTCAGAAGCTGAGAAACAACACTTGAAAATAAATATTCACTTTCCCCTTACATTTCTGTACATGTACTGTAACCTGCCACAAACTGTGAAGGAAATCAATGCTTCTTTTTCTCTTAGATATCAAGACTATACATGACTTTTTAATCCTTATTCTCCAGGGCTGCCCTGGCCTTGAAGCTGCCAGTGGAGCTCCACTCCCCACAACTACACATCTGCAAGCAGTTCTTTGCATTTCACTGCCTGGCTCAGGCAGAGTCAACATAAAAAAGCCTAAGTCACTTTAATACATGGCAGCAAAAGTTTAATCAGTTCTGATCCTTCCGCACAAACACAGTGGGGAAGTCATAACCTCACTACAGGGAAAAAAAACCATGCAAGGACATTTATGGGTTGGTGATGATGGAATTTAATGTCTCTTTTTCAAGAAGGACTCGGCTAAAATAGAGAGAAGGAGCCACAAAGAGCAGTGAACATGCCCAAAGTTGTGTGGTCATAATCTGTTGTGTTTTCTTTCTCCTCATGGCAATTGTCTCGCTAATAAGAGAGTCAACAGAGAGCCACGACATCATCAGCCATGAAGTATATACAGAGGTTTTACTTTTGTTTGTTTGGGCTTTTTATTTGTGTTGTTGTTATTGTGGTTTTGTATCTTTGTTTTGTTGGGTTTTTTAATAATAATATCATCTGTTCCACCTTTACCCATATGCAATGGGTAAAGTCCTGGTTGACTGATATCAAGAGCCCTCAGGATGAGGTGGAAAATTTGTCACATCCATCTTTTACTTCCATCCTGATGTGTATCACAGCCTCTTTTTTAATATCAAATATGAAGTGACTACATGAGTATATCATCCATGGACACAGGTAAGCCTGAAAGGTTTTTGGGAAGGATTTTGGTGTTACATGGAAATACAGCCTTTAATAAAACCTAATCTTTTCCAACTCTTATTTTGCTAAAGGTTCAATCAGATTTCAGCCTCTCTTCTCACTGACTGTGCTCCACAGTTTTTATGGGTGGCTATTTTTAAGTTTTAGACTTTTGAAATACAATTTTCATATTTCTGCATTACATAAAGACACACATTTTTCACACAAGAAGCACAGGAGCCCTATTTTATGAGCCAGTGAACTCACATTAATATTAGCTAAGAGACGGAAGTGTAAATATTCAGATACGCTTTGTTACACACGCACATGTTGAACAACATGATAGTCTAGATGAGTCAAATATTAGCTGCATGCTAGATCAGTGATAATGGAATAAGAACCAGGGAAAGGCAAAATCTTTTACCTCCCCTCTCGATTTATTCACTATAAAGGTGCTGGGCCTTTGACTGTTCTACATGAAAAACAGTAGCAGATGAATAATGCTCCTATAAAACATATGATTTTCTCGTTATTACTTCACCTCTTTCAGATACAGCCAAGTACCTATTCTCATGAAGGGACAGCAATATCTAGTGCTTAATACCCATTTTTAAGTTGCCTGTGATACCAGGACATGTTCATTGCATTTCACCAAGCAAAATGATGAAGTGTCTTCTTTGCTCAACTTAGCCATTCTTCCATTTATAATTCACCTGCTCTCCAGAGCTCAAAAAACTTTTATTGAATATATCCAACCCTGATACATAAAAATGCATTTTCCTCTCTTTTCCAAATCTGCCTATGTTTTCTGGCAGCACTCTCCACTGCCCTTTTCTGTGATGGGCAAAATGGCTTTCATATTGCATATCACTTTTGAAACCAGAGTACACACATTAAATGCTCCTCCAATCTATATTTTAGTGGAATGGCATCTAGAAATTAATAATTGAAAATGTAAATTAGTTCAGTAGAATACCTTCACAGAAACTATTTTTTTCTTTGAATTGAATCATTTAAATGAAAAGGTAAAACACATTTAGATTTTACAACACTAGTTTGACAAATCCAAAAGAAAATTCAACATGAAGCAGCTGCTTAGATGCAAGACAGTTTTATCTAATACTTTTTGGTAACTGATCCTTCTGTGGAAAAAAAAAAAAATATTGCCCATGCTCACCATGACTCCAATAAAAAGCCGATTTTGTATCAAAAATAAATCAGCATAAACCTTTTGCAAGTATGCTAGTAAGTGGCTTTCATAAAATTTCATAACAGGATCTGACCTTTTAGCACATTTTATCCAGCACAAAGAAATACCAGAATTCCATCTTGCAAAATAATACACATTCTGACTTTAGCTGCAAGGTCAAAAGCTGTCATTGAACCAGTCTTTTTGTGTGCCTTTTTTCTGTAAATATTTCCACTGCTTGGTTCAAATCCTCAGCCTCTGACACAGTAAGTTTCCCAGCTGAAAACTCGAAATGCAATAAAAACATTTGCAAGAGAAAATAAAGAAGTTTTATTAGTCTTCTTAATTTCTCACTGCCTTGAGAAAGATAGGACTTCAGCATTTGCTAGAATTGTGGTCAAATCCCTTAAGGAATCAACTGGGTGGGAATGCTCAACCATACATGTTCCCTTTGTTCATAAAAACATCCTCACCAGGACAAAGGATCTCCACAAATGCTTTGAACTACAGAAGTTCTGCAAGGAACCTCTCATACATTTTAAGAAATCATACCTGAAGTTCATGTCACATTGAAGTCTTCTTGTTTATTGCTGGTTTACAGAATAAATTCAAGCAGACATCTTCCTCTCAGTTTTACTGCCATTTGCCTCATTAGCATAATAATTAGAAGGAATGATGGAATAAAGCCTTGACATTTCCATATGTGATTTTAAGTTATTCATCTAAAGTACAGTAAGTCAAAAGAGCAGAAGCCTTTGCAAATAAAAACAGCACAAGAAATATATTTATTTAAAACTGACTTCATTAGCATTAATTAAGCTTCTACTTCATTTGCATATGCAAGTGGTTTTGCCAGGAGGGGGTGCCAAGTACCCACAGCATTAATTATGCAAAAAGAAAACACATGGCAAATATTTCCCAGAAAGATGAGTTTCCAATTTTTACAGCAGTGGTACTTTGAACCTTGATAGATCAAATAGTAAATGAAGCTTTCAGCAACTAATGCCTGCTAAAGGACATGTTGAGCAAGGTCTGTGTGTAGCACAGTCCTCCTAATTCCTCACTCACTCAGATTTGTCTGGTACTTATCAGGGCCCTTGGAAAATAATGCAACATCAATGAACTCTGCAGTATTTCTGTGACTTAAAAACCTTTGAAAACCACTGAATATTAGCTAAAATTTGGACAAGAAGAAGGCGGCAGTTGTAAGGTAATGGTAATACAGGAATTCAATAGTCTGAGAGATATTTGTGGTTTTGGGGGGCAATAGGTATTCATGGAGGAGTGAAGGGAAAATGAACCTCCAACAGGGTAAAGATGACTGATCCAAGGAGAAAAGGGTGGAGAGTTCTTGACCTGGTACATCTATTAAGAGCAATTAAAGACGATTTTACTCTGCTTTGTTTCTAGGTTTTTGTTTCTATGCTTGTTTTTAGCTAGTTTTGATATAAAGTAAGGTCTTTTTTCACTGGATTCTTTTTTTTTTTTCATTTTTTATTTAAAAGCTTCAGCTTCTAAGCCATATTAAGTAGCCTGCTCCAATTTTTTTCTTTTTCTTTTTTTTTTTTTTTCCCTTAACAAGAGGACAAATTCTTGTTTTCTGGTATTTAAAGAACTTTCAAAAATCGATGGGACCATCCTGAATCCACAATTAGCTACAGTCAACAAATTATTGTGTGTACAGGATAACACTGATAAGCTAAATTACAAAAAAAAAAAAAAAAAAAAAAAAAAAAAGTGAAATGTT